>JAYESA010000020.1:72806833-72999333 GCA_036927795.1 Iris macrosiphon
TCGATCCGAGAGCTACACCAGTTGTTCCGGTGGTACCTCCTCCACCACCGCCTGCACTAGTTGATGCCACGCAGTTGTTTGCGTTCTTCAGAGAGATAATGGACGCGCAGCACCGCCAGACAGATGTTATGAGGTTGGGCATTGAGAATGCTCACCAGATGGCCATGACGGCCGTAGATAGAGTGGCCCAGATCCAGCCACAGGCTGAGCAGGCTCAGCATCCGAGGTCGGGCACCATTATCGACTTTCAGAGGATGCGGCCCAAGGAATTCTGGGGTACGGAGGGGATCCTGTACGCGGACGACTGGATCGAGCACATTGAGGGTATTTTCAGGCTGGCGCTGATCCCAGCCAGTATGCAGATTGAGGCGACGGGCAGCCAGATGTTCGATCTTGCCCTTACTTGGTACCGCATAGGTACGCAGATAGCAGTACCGGGACTGACCTGGGAGGCTTTCAAGAAGCTTTTCAAGGAGAAATTCTTCCCGGATGTGGCTCTCAGTGCTTTAGAGAGCCAGTTTGAGGCGCTCGTCCAGGGGAGCATGCTGGTGGACGAGTATGCAGCAAAGTTCTGCCGTCTAGGCAGATTTGTTGAGGGTTTGACTGAGGCAGCGAAGGCGCAGAAGTTCCGCAAGGGTTTGGTCATGGCGGTCAAGTCCTTGACTAGGAGTGACCGTGAGGCGACCTTCGAGCAGATTGTGAGCGACGCTCAAAAGGATGAGGACGACTTGGAGCTGAAGACCAAGAGGAGCAGAGATGCTTCTGGAGCAGGCAGTAGTGCAGGCCCAGCCAAGAGGTCGTTCCAGCAGACTCAGCAGCACCAGGGTCAGGGTCGTGCGCCTTTCCGGCAGGAGCCCCAGCAGCAGAGGCAGGGACAGCAGCAGGGTCAGAGGCAGCCCATCATTTGCCCTTTCTGTAGAAAGTCAGGGCACGGATGGGACATTTGTAGGAAGAGGCTAGGCAGATGTTTGTTTTGTGGTACAGCAGATCACCAGCTGAAGGATTGTCCTTCAGCACTTGTTCGTACAGCTCAGGGCGGAGGAGCCACTCAGAGGGGACCAGCCAGAGCACCTGCAGCACAGCAGAGAGGACCACCTTTGCCGACTCAGCAGTAGAGGTTTGCTCAGCACCAATAGCAGCACCGAGGAGGACAGCAAGGGCGAGCTTTTGCCCTGACCGTAGACGAGCCCGAGCCCGTTGGTGATGTGATCTCAGGTTCTGTTCTTCTTGATTCCATTCTAGCACTTGCTTTATTTGATTTTAGGGCTTCCCATAGCTTTATGTCTGTATCTTTTATTGTTAGACACTATCTTGTTGCTGAACCTTTAGCTAGACTCTGTAAGATCACGATCGGGGGTGGTATCATCCTAGTCAGTGATGTCTGCAGAGACCGAAGAGTTACCTTGGAAGGCCGGAAGTTGAGTGAGTGCCTACTCGTAATGCCACTTCCGAGCTACGATATTGTACTCGGGATGGATTGGTTGAGTATGTATTGTGCTAGTATAGATTATCATGGAGGCAGAGTATTGTTTAGTCCGCCGGGTGAGCCAGAGTTTCAGTTTGCCAGAGGAGCAGTGGAGCAGAGCGAGGGAGTCTTCTGCGGAGCCCTGGTGGTAGAGCCGAGGTTGCTACATCCACTTATAGAGGAGTACATGGATGTCTTTCCAAAGGAGTTGCCAGGGTTGCCTCCGGACAAAGATGTGGATTTCTCTATAGACTTGGTGCCAGGCGCGGAGCCGATATCCCAGCACGTCTATAGAGTCAGCAACAGTGAGCTGATAGAGTTAAAGAAGCAGGTAGATGAGCTTCAGGACAAGGGATTTATCAGATCTAGTTCTTCTCCGTGGGGTGCTCCGGTACTTTTTATGCCGAAGAAGGATGGGTCGATAAGGATGTGTATCGACTACAGGGCTCTGAACAACCTCACAATCAAGAACAAGTATCCACTGTCGCGTATTGATGATCTTTTTGACCAGTTGAGCGGAGCGAGGGTGTTTTCCAGGATTGATCTGAGGACAGGCTACCACCAGGTGAAGGTCAGGAAGGAGGATATTTCGAAGATAGCTTTTCAGACTAGGTATGGACAGTATGAGTTCATGGTGATACCGTTTGGGTTGACTAATGCCCCGACAGTGTTTATGAATCTGATGAACAAGGTGTTCTATCAGCATCTGGACAAATTTGTGGTAGTTTTTATAGATGACATCTTGGTGTATTCGAAGACCCCAGAGGAGCATGAGGAGCATCTGAGGATAGTGCTGGAGACTCTCAGGAAGGAGAAGCTTTATGGAAAGCTTTCGAAGTACGAGTTCTTCCTTGACAAGGTTGAATTCCTTGGTTATGTGGTGACTAGAGAGGGGATCTCGGTGGATTTGAGAAAGATCATGGCAGTTGAGGCATGGAGTTCTCTGAGTTCAGTAGCAGAGGTCAGGAGTTTTCTGGGACTGGCAGGTTACTACAGGAGATTTGTTCAGGATTTTTCTCGGATTGCAGAGCCGTTGTCCAGGCTGACTCGGAAGGACGTAGAGTTTGTTTGGTCAGAGGAGTGCCAGATCGCCTTTTATGAGCTAAAGAGGAGGTTGACGACAGCTCCAGTATTGACGTTGCCATCAGGATCTGGAGGATTCACTATCTATAGTGATGCATCGGAGAAGGGACTGGGTTATGTGTTGCAGCAGAATGGGAGGGTGATTGCCTATGCTTCTAGGCAATTACGTCCTCATGATAAGAACTACCCTACCCACGATTTGGAGTTGGCAGCGATCATCTTTGCTCTAAATTTGTGAAAATACTATTTATACGGAGAGCGTGTGGAGATCTTCACAGACCACAAGAGCTTAAAGTATGTGTTTACCCAAAAAGAGCTGAACATGAGGCAGAGGAGATGGTTGGAGTTGATGAAAGACTTCGACATATTATTGCAGTACCATCCAGGGAAGGCGAACGTAGTTGCGGATGCGTTCAGCAGGTATCCGGTAGCTATGTGCCTGACTACAGATTGTTATCTTCTGGCAGATCTAGAGAGCATGGGCATTGAGGTGATAGTGCCTAGAGTTGAGATGCAGATATGGGTACTGCAAATTCAGTCAGATTTGGTAGACCGGATCAGGGCTACGCAGTTTGAGGACGAGTCCCTGAGGAGCATCAGGGCACAGGTTCAGATTGGATTATCAGATGACTTCACCATTGCTGATGATGGTTCATTGCGACACGGTACCAGGTTGTGTGTACCAAGTGGGTCGTTGTGCGAGAAGGTTCTTCAGGAGGTGCATCGATCCTAGTATTTTATGCATCCAGGTGCCAACAAGATGTATAGAGATCTGAGAGAGCATGTATAGTGGTACGGGATGAAGCGGGAGGTAGCACGCTTCGTATCCCGATGCTTAGTGTGCCAACAGATAAAGGCAGAGAGGCAGAGGCCAGGAGGTTTGCTCCATCCGTTACCCATTCCGGAGTAAAAATGGGAGCATGTGACCATGGATTTTGTTTCTGGACTTTCCCGTTCTCCAGGCGGGAAGGATGCGATTTGGGTCATCATGGACAGGTTGACCAAATCGGCCGACTTTCTACCATTCAAAGTGGGTATGTCTACAGAGAGACTAGCAGAGATGTATGTGCGCCAGATAGTCAGACTGCATGGAGTCCCTGTGAGCATAGTATCAGACCGGGATAGTCGCTTTACTTCATATTTCTGGGGAGTCTGCAGGCTAGCTTGGGCACCCAGCTCAAGTTTAGTACTGCATATCACCCACAGACATATGGTTAGTCAGAGAGGACCATTCAAACACTTGAGGACATGCTTCACACTTGTGTTTTGGATTTCAGAGGCTCTTGGGAGGATCACTTACACTTGGTAGAGTTTGCTTACAATAACAGCTGCCAAGCCAGTATCGAGGTGTCACCTTTCGAGGCATTGTATGGACGGAGGTGTCGCTCTCCGTTATCATGGGATAATATAGGCGAAAGAGCTTTGCTTGGTCCGGAGATGGTGGTTGATACAGCGGAGAAGGTCAAGCTCATTAGAGATAGACTTCGGGTGGCGCGGGACAGGCAGCGGCATTAGGCCGATAGCCACCGGAGACCTTTGGAGTTTGAGGTATAGCTTAGAATCTAGATTTTGTTCTTGTGTTTGCTTGTGATTGCTTATTTTAGATTAAGTGCTGAGACCTTGTTTGTACTAGTTTGGAGATCTGGTGTTCCTGAGGATTTCTCCGACGCGGGGCACTATTCGCTTCGGTGGAGACGGGAAGCTTAGCCCACGTTTCATCGGACCCTTCAGCATCCTTGAGAGGGTTGGCGCCGTGGCGTATATGCTTGATTTGTTGCCTACACTAAAGGGAGTTCATGATGTGTTCCATGTGTCGCAGTTGAGACGGTACGTGGAGGATCCCAGTCACGTATTGGATCACTCAGAGATCGTGGTAGGCCCTACTCTTAGCCATCCAGAGTAGCCGGTGGAGATTCTGGATCGGCGGGAGAAGGTGTTGAGGAACCAGACTATTCCCTTGGTTCGCGTCGCTTGGAGGCATCACTCTCCAGGTGAGTCGACCTGGGAGAGGGAGGATGAAATGTGCGAGCGATACCCCTATCTTTTCGAGCCCTGAGGTATAGTTCTTTCCTTGCATTCCTGTCCTAGTTTCATCTTTTAATTTCGAGGACGAAATTATTTTAAGGAGGGTAGGCTTGTCACTACACGATTCTAGAAAATAGGGTTATTTTTTTTTTTTTTTTTGGTAAATTGTGTATTATTTATAATTAATTATATTTATATTTAATTGGTGGTTGTATTATTTTTTATTGATTATTTTAGGGTTTTGGCTAGTCTGGACCCGTGTTAGACCCTAGTGGACCCATGTTCGACCCAACCCACACCCTTGTGAGACCTATTTTTAGGTTTAGAATATTTTTTAATAGGTTAGTTGGAGAGATTGGGAGTTAGTTTGAGTGCTTTTGGAACCCCAAACCCAAACCCAAGTGAGAGGAGGGCATTTTGGTCTTTTGGAGACTATGTAAACCTACTTTTCTACTTGGCCGGCCCCCCTATCCAGATCTGGACCGAGCACACAGCCCCCCCCCCATTTCTTCTTCACTTCTTCTTCTTCTTCTTGTTCTTCTTCTTCTTCTTCTTCTCCATTCTCCATTTTTTCTTCTTTTCTTCTCCCAAGTTCAAGTAAGTACTCTATTTCTCCTTTTTCTTCTTCTATTCTTCATGGATGTTAACCCTAACCCTACACTTTTCCCTAACCTAGGTGTGTAGAGCCTAGACTTAGTGTGGAGGCTTGATTTGGAGGATTGGAGCTTGAGGGAGGTGATTTCAAGTGAATTGGAGACTTTGGCCTTGGGATTCCAACTCCCAAGAGGTAAACCCTAACCTTTCTCTTACTAATTGCTCTAATATAGTGTAATTAGTGGTTTAGAACCTTCCTAGACCCTAAGGCTACCCGTGGGAGAAAGTTGGAACAAGTTTGATTGTGTTTGGAGACGTTGACACTAGGTTTTGTGTCAATTTCGGGTGAAATCAAAGATTGGCCCAATTTTGGGTGATGTCCTAGGTTAGACGGGCCTAGGTAGACCTTGTCGGGTGTCTTGAGGGTTAGTACGTGTCTCCGTTCGGACACGTGAAGTCGTGTCGCGAAAAATGGACGTTTCGGGCATTTTCTGGGTTTTCGTTGTCGCCGGTTCTATGTGCGTACGCATTTTTGTCACGGACCTAGAATCGATGAGTTAGCATTTTTTCTAGGACCTAGACATCGTTTAGAACCCGTGGATAAATTTTTGGCCGATTCTGAGTTGGTTTGGTGTGCGTTTCAGGAGGTTTTCCGAACCACACATCACGTATTCGTCGAAATGACCGAACGGCCATTTCGACTTGGTTTCTTAGTTTCGGGCTTGTGTGCGCGTTGGATTAACTTCGGGGAGTGTGTGCTAGAGTTCTTGGGTTATATTTTATATATATATATATGTTTGTGCGTGTAGGGGTGGTTGTGCGCGTGTTGGTGGGGTGTTGTGAGTGTTGTGTTGTGTTATGTGTTTATATATATATATATATATATATATGTGTGTGTGTGTGTGTGTGTGTGTGTGTGTGTGTGTGTGTGTGTGTGTGTGTGTCTATATATATATTTATAGATATGTGTTGTTTGTGTATATATATGTGTGTATATACCTATATTTGTGTTTATGTATGTGTATTAGTGTGAGTGTTTGTATATATATATATATATATATATATATATATATATATATATATATATATATATATATATATATATATATATATATATATGTATGAGTGTGCGTGTGTGTGTATATGTATATATATATATATCTGTGTGTATGTATATATATATATATATATATATATATATATATATATATATATATATATATATATATATATATATATATATATGGATTGGTGTGTTTATATATATATATATATATATATAGATATGTGTATATATATATATATATATATATATATATATATATATATATATATATATATATATATATATATATATATATATATGTAGTGTGTATATAAATATATACATATGTATGTGTATATATGTGCGTGTACTTATATACATAAGTGTATGTGTATTAGTATATATGTATAAGTATGTGTATATATATATACAGTTGTATATATATATGTATATGCGTATGTGTCTGTATGTATAAATGTGTGCGTGTTCGTGTATGTGTGGTGCTGTGCAGCGAAGCGGGGGGGGGGGGGGGGGGCAGCGCAGCAATGTTAGCAGCAGCAACAGCGAGCGCAAGCACGTTGCATTGCAGGGGTAGCGGCAGTAGCAGCTAGTAGCTAGGGGGGAGAGGGAGATATATATTTATAGATAGATAGATAAATAGATAGATAGATAGATAGATAGATATATAGTTAGATATATATATATCTATATGTATAAATATATATACATATATCTAGATAGATGCATAGTTATAGATAAATATATATGTATAGGTATGGGTATATAGGTATATGGTTCTGTGTGTGTATATATATATATATATATATATATATATATATATATATATATATATATATATTAGCCTATACATATAGCTTGGTATATATCTATATGCTTATATAGTTAGCTAGAGGGGTGGTTAGTGAGGGTTTAGAGAGGTATCTCAATACCTTGAGATATCAAGGTATCTCAATACCTTGAGATATCCAAGGTATTGAGTTTCGAGCGGGGTTTTTGAGCAATTGCCTAGGGATAAGTTTAGATATGGGTTTTTATGTATTGGTATATATAATTACGCGTGCTAGCATAGGTTTTAGCGGGTTTAGGCAGGATGCGTAGCCTAGGTCGATGTATCGGATACCGAGGGTATCCCGGTATCTCGAGGAGGCAAGTTTGAGGGTTTACTAGCTTAACGAGCTAGTTTTGACCTAAAATTTTAGGGGCACCCTAGTTTGACCTAGCTTTGACAATAATTGTCCCCGTTGACCATAAAAGTCAATATTTGACCTAGTTTTGACCTAGAGTTGACTTTTTGGACCCCGGGTTGACTTTTTTGACCCAAATTCCACCAGTTTGACCCGTTCGACCTAGAATACCTCTAGAACCCTATTTCTAGTTATTTTATATTAGTTTAAATACATAAAACCCTGTTTAATCTTGCTTTTCATAATAGGTTCTTGCGACGCCAGTCCGGATATCGATCCTCATCAGTTGCTCATGACATTAGGCGAGTACCTACCTCTGATAGTTTTTATTTCATGATAGCGTTTATATCACCTGTTCTAGAACTGTAATACTTGATTATGACACAATATTACATGAGCTGGTACTAGTGGATCCCGTCATGAGATGTTATCCCCCTTACCGTGTTCAGCGGGTACTCTATCACGTGTATTTCATCATGTGCTTCGGGTATTGATTCTCATGTGCTATCATGTGCTTCTTGTGCTCTCTCCTTCATATGCGCGAGCTATTATCATTAACGTAGCGTGCCGTGGTTGGATCCAAGAGTATTAGTGGGGCAGGGGAGTAGGAGTTGGTTATGTGATCAAAGCCAAACAGTATTCATGTGTATGTCGGTTATGTAACTCACGCATAACGGAGTTATCGTAGTTTATTTATGCGCAACCTAAGCCGATCACATAACGAACTTGTGCTCAATGCACTTAGCTAGTATTCATGTTTTCTCATATGCAGTTACTTCTCTACTTGTATTGTTCTTCAGTTTACATTGTAGCTACTTTATCTGCTCCATCATGTATTTATTTCCTGTGCATCTTGTATACTTTTCTATTGCTAGTCATATAAACCTTACCATATATTTGGAGTTACTTTTAGAGTTATGTACTTCGCTCCAGTCCTGACTGGGCATATTTTTTCCAAAGGATCCTGAGGATTATTGCCCAACATTCTACGGGCCGGGCGTCAAGGAGTGTTGTGACCCCAAGACTAAGGAGGAGCCCGTCGAGGAGACGCCGTTAGTGCCCTAGTTAGCTAGGTGGGTTTCCTGGGTTGTTCCCAGTTGCTATTTTGGATGACTGTATTATTATTTTGCTGCTGTGAGATATTATAGACTTGGGCTGTATATTTTGGATATTGTCTTGCTCTGTGTTTTCTTATTCCTTGTGATATTATATCGTGCTTTTACTCTTCCCCTAGATTATTGTGATTGAGTCATATATATATTGCGTGGTTGCCCTTCTTTTGGAGAGGTTATATTGACAGGTTTTGTGAGATTTATAAATTGTTGACCTAGAACGGACCTTTACAGTATTCTACCGCCGATTCTGCGGCGTAGGCTGGACGTACCCATGACTCATGCCCTATTTTTCGGGTGCGGGTTGTGACAGAGAGTACAAAGAAGAGTCCTAAACAGATATTCTAAGTATAATTTTTGTGTTCGGGGGGTGACGATGGAGGGTTAGGAGTGTAGCAACTCTCTTTAATCCGTGAACGATCTGATGCAGAAGCTCTTCTCTCTTGCTCGGGTGTAGATTTGCAGATAGCCAGCCAGTCTTGTGTTCGGGTGTGGTACCCTACTATTTATAGCCATACTTGTGGCCACATAGATTTTGGGCAACATGGATGGTGGGAGTCTGCCATGTGTCCCCTCTTAACGAAAGTGAGCTACTGCCATGCACGTAAATACGGGCCCTGCTACCATATAGACATTTATTAGGATTTTATTATTTGCTGAGTATCTGGGCAGTTCTCAACTGTTGTAGGCGTAACTTGGTCAAATGGACGTGTGACGGTTGTTTGGTTAGAGAGAATCTCTTCAGTTGTAACAGCATGATATGGTTTGTATGGCGTTTGGGACGCATACGGCCAGAAACGCATGGAACGCATGGAATCTTGGATGCATGGACTACATGGCGGCCAGAGACGCATGGGATGCATGGAGTCTGGACCGCATGGGCTAGAGACTCATTGGACACATGGAATCTGGGATGCATGGACTACATAGCTGCCAGAGACGTATGGAATCTGGGACGCATGGACTGCATGGCGGCCAGAGACGCATGGAGTCTGGAACGCATGGGCCACATAACGGCTAGAGATGCATGGGATGCATGGAGTCTGGAACGCATAGGACAGAGCCGCATTGAATCTTTTGTCGTGTTGTACATGTGGTACTGTACACTCCTTGAGACTTCTTTCTTTTAGTAAGGTTTCGTCTTTCAAGGTGTTCAGATAATCCTTCATGTCAGGATTCTATGTCAGACTTGATCTGGCCGTCAGGACGTCATGTCAGGTACATCTGCAGCCAAGATTTGCTTTGGCTATTTGGACCGCATGAATGTAGCTTTTTTGGGCTGTATGGTGACTATTCGGTCCGCGCATGGTTATTGGCCGTATGGATCCGTATTTTCCATGCTTCTACACATGTAACTTCATCGAACGTTTCTGAAGGCTTTTCCTGAAGCTGCCTCTTAGAATTTCGTAGACCATGTTGATGGATACCTACAGACACAATCTTCTTCCAACAATAAAGTTTTGCTTGGGACCGACCAAATTTGATCATTGGCCAACCTTTATTTGAAGTGTTGATATCGCTGAGAAGTAAGTAGTTGATCTTCAATTAATCATGTTCAAACCACCTGGCTCTAACGATAGGGAGAAGTGTCCCTAAAATAATAACAAATCTAGCTACAATAAAAAAGGAAATGAGTCCTTTACTATTGATATCTCAAAGTCTGCTTCTCAATCAAAGCAGAAGGCTTCGGACAATCTGAAACCTAAGAAAGAATTCACCTTCGACGAAGAAGATGTTATTGACATCTTGAATGTTCTGATGAAGAGTAACAAGCTAAAGCTACCGGGCATCAGAAGGACTGAAGAAGCGGGTCATACCAATGACCCAAAGTACTGCATGTTCCATCAATACATGCATTATTCTACCAAAGATTGATATGTATTAAAGCGAAGAACCAAGAAATTGATAGATTCTGTAAGCCCCCTCATTTTGAATAGGGTTATTTAGGTATTTTTCAATTCTTTTTAATTATTTTATTTTATTTAAATAGATTAGAGTAGTAATTTCTAAAATATTCTTTTAGATATATGACCATTTGCCATGGCTTTGATATTTTGAGCAATGTATGACCTTTTTTCTTCCAATAAATTTATAATAATAATTTTAATTGAGTCTAATATAGTTGGAATATGGATGTTACATTTATTGGATCTCCTTCATGCTCCAAAAATATTAAAGAACATCAATAATTATGGTTACCGTAAAAATGGACCCTTTTGAATAAAACTTGACCCAAACCCAACCCAAACGCATGTAGGCATGTAGTGCACCCCAAGTATTTCCATATAAATCTTATATATATATATATATATATATATATATATATATATATATATGATATTTAAATTAATTTGTTTCTATTTATAGAAGTTTAAACTATAGAAAGTTGTATAGGTGGCAACCTAGTTGGCAAATAACTACCTAACCACTTCCCTAACCAACCCAAAAACCAAATCTTATCCAATCCTAACCATAACAACCAACTCCACCCTTCTATTTTCGGCCAAGAGCAGCCCCCCTGGCTGAACCCCCTAGCAATAGGATAACCCCCTCCTTTATTTAAATATATTTAAAAAGGCCCTATATATATCAACTCATCAACAAACCCTAACCCTAACCTTATCAAAACCCCTCCCTCATAGTTGGCCGCCCCTTTCCTCTCTCTCCCATACGTGAAACATCCCCCTTGCCTCTCTCACCCTCACAACATCAACTCATTCACCAAAAATTCCTTCCACTCTTCCAAAAGCTCCATATTTCATCATCCTTTCACCATATCTCCATCCAAACATCATTAAACCTTCAAGAAGAACCCCATCTTCTCCATAATTATATTAAAAACCTTTTTTTTTATCAACAACCCATCACAAATAAAGTAGCAAGTCGAGCACAAGCAAGGAGGAGAAATTCTTGGACAAGAAGAAACACCATCTTCAAATCCTCCAACAGTTTCGGTAAATCTTAAATCCTTCTTCCTCAAATTCCATGGCATGATACTTTTAGGTTAAGTTAATTTACTGAATTAGAACCCTATTTTTGCCATTTTTTTCTTATATTAGAAAGTATAGATTTTCCATGATAGTTTGGTGATGATTTACTTGTCGGTATAACTAGTTTAGGACTTGTTGATGCGATTAATTATGGAGAATCATTATTGATTATTAAAAAAGAATTAGTTGATGTTTAATTCCTGGAAAATAAGTATTTTTAAATAAGTTCTCTGATATTATAATGTCAAATATGAACCTATAACTAAGGGCCACTAGCTTAGGTTTTCAGGTAATTATATTACATTCTTTTGCTAGTAAATAGAGAATTTTTGGATGAAATAAATAGGTGATTATTTTTTAAGATTAGAAAAACAAATAATAGGATATAAAATGATTTTTAATAAATATAAATAATAATAATGGATTGGCTATGTCTCGAACAAGTTTCGGAACAAATTAGTCAACATAAAGTTGCCGAAATCTTGAAATATATTATTGTTGTCAAATCTGGAATTAATTACTATAAATTCATGTAAATCATGTTTAATTCTGGAATATATAATTTATTAGGATTTATTTCCATCTCCTTTAATTGGGGACTTAAACTTAAACTTAAACTTTGGAAGTCAAAAACCAAGAAACTATCCCGATACCCTGTAAAAGTAAGCAAAGTTGTTAGAAATAATAACGGGCTTGGTTTTGCATGGCATTAAAGAAATTATATAATTTATTTATAATTACAATAAATTATATTTGGATCCTTAATTAATTAAGTTTTTTTAGGTCAATTGATTTCTGAAGGAGTCGATGTGGGATCATCTTTACCATCGCTGACTGCAGAACCAGGCAAGTGTACCTTACCAAGATGTTTACAATTCTAAATTATTTATTTGATATTATTTATGCATTAGACATTATATTTGTGTGGCTTATTGATGTACTTATTAAGCCTAAGGCCGTTATACGATACTTTGTGTCCGAACAAGATTCGGGTGTCGACATCCCCTGCGAAGTTGAGTATCGTAGTTAGAGAGTCATTCTTTCGAACCCATAATTTGTGCAAATATTATTTGCACATCCTACCATAGGACTCTTGACACGATATTCATGTGGCAGAGTCTTTCTCGACTTGATCGTGGTACTTGGACTCTGGATAGGACTACAGAATGCATGTTATAGTTGTAATTATAATTGTACATATTCACTGTGACTTGTGTTGATAGTTAGAGGTCATGATCTTGCGTGTCTTGATTGAGACGTAAAATTATATTGGGTGGGAAGAGTCTTCATTGTGCTCTAGGCATATGTTAATTATTACTATTTATAGCGTATTAGGCTTTAGGTTCCCTATGCGGAATCTAAAGTATTATATTTATATATCCATCTTGTAACCCCCTGATTTTTCAGAAATTTTTTAATTTGGATTTTTCACAATTTTTTGTAATTTTTTTAGGATTTTTAAGAATTTATTTTAGATTCAAATATAATTAAAAATATTCCAAACTTTTATTTTAGGTTCTAAATAATAAAATATATTTTCTAGAAGTTTTTGGGAATTTTCTGAGTATTTTTAGTATTTATTGGAAGTTATTTAGGCTAATAACTAATTTTTAGGACTTGTAAAATTTATGGTGCAAGCCCAGGAATATATAATAAACCCAAGTTATTTTCTAAGGTTTATAATATTATTATATATTTTCTGGAATTATTTCAGAATTTTTGGAATAATGTTAGTATTTATTTTTAGTTTTATGGCAAAACTAATTTTTAGAGCTTCTCCTAATTATAGTAGGAAATATATGAATATAAAATTATCTCAAATATTTTTCTAGGGTTTTTCAGTTCAAAATATATTTTCTGTAATTTTCCCAAATTTTTATGATTATTTTTAATGTTTATTTTGAGTTATTTAGATTTAAAACGACTTAAATAATGTTTTGATAAAGGCAAATCAAAAATAAATAATATAAATAAAACTATCGAATCAGATTTTGACACATGTCAGCCTAAAGATATCCATTCAGCCGCAGGTACATCTATATATATATATATATATATATATATATATAATATAATAACCATAATTATCTTATTATTTTAGAGAGAGAGAGATTTGGGAGAATTGTCATCTAGGGTTTCTTCATCTTCCAGAAGCCATTGCGTATAGCTCCGGACTCCAAACGAGGCCTAGTTTCTTGAATTAGAAAGATATTGAGGTTAGTTTTCTGATTATATAAAAAAATTTCGAAATTATTAGTATTAAATTCTGGAAAATTCGTAGAGCACAGTATGTCCGAAAATAGACGCGTTTCAATGTTTTTGCAATTTCGGGAGAATCCGGAATCAGAATCATGAACCGTTTAAAGTTTCGGAAAGCTAATGTCGAGATCATCGACATATATTTTTTCCAGAATTTAATTCGAAGTATTTACATACTATTAATTTTGTAGAACTTCTAGGTTAGAATTTAACCATCGGTGCACAATACAAAATTTGTATGTGCCATAATTCCCAAACGAATTTGAATTCGGATGAGCCGTAAATTCCAGTATGTTTTTGATACTGAAATCTACAAGAAATCATGCATGAAAGTCGAGTTTGTGTCGATTGACTTTTTGGTCAACAGATCGTCTCGATTTGCGTGCCATGAGTCTCGAGTTGATAAAATTCAGTTTCTTTGGACAAAATTTAGGAATTAACATAAAAATCAGAATAATAAGATTAAAATAGGATTTTAGAGTAATCATTCCAGAATTAAATAAATTAAAATAAATTATCTTTTGACGTGATAAATTTGTAATACATAGGCTATTTGGACTGTGACTTGGACTCTGATTCATACCAGCAACAGGACCCCAGGCAAGTGTACCTTGCCAAACTCTGCAGTATTGTTACATATTTTCCTTGCTTCATTATATTGCTGTGCATGCTTAACCTAGGACCGTGAGACGTACTTAGCGTCCGATTATTAGTCGGGTGCCAACACCGTACGCGGTGTTGTGTATGGTCATCTAGAGATGGACATTCGAGACACTTTATATTCTCATACTTATTTTATCAAGTATACTATAACCCAGGACACTTGACACCATTCATGAGACAGGATATTCCTGAGATATTCGTGGTGATTCTGTATAGGATACAGGACTTGACAGAGATACTATATTCATAGATACTTATGACTTATTGCATTAGCTATGATCTCGCTTGACATGGACATAAGACGTTATGGTCATGATATGCGTGGTTACATTGGGTGGGGAGAGACATACAGGCTACAGGCTATTTTCTATATATATCTACTACTATTGTGAGGCCGTAGACTCTCGTAGCAAAGCTAGGCACATTACGTGTTATTACCACTACCGGCTCCCCGACACAGAGCTTGTAGTGGCTCAGCCTGAGTACTCGTGCTGCTCTCATATTGCATTTCACATAGATGGTTACTTACTTACCCTATTTATCTCATTATTGCTGCACTGCTTATATTTTGGCTTGTATATTTTTTGCACCTTGCTATGTCCCCTGAGGACCTGGATCCGGATTATGTCCCCAGGATTTGCAGACGAGATCTATCCCGAGGTATACGGGACCGGAGCAGGAGCTGATCCAGGAGCTGTACCGCCATCCGAGGATGAGGTGTTAGCCGAAGACTTTTCCTGAGCATCCATATTTCATGCTCAGTATTTATTATTTATTTCAGTCATTTATTTCTGGTCTGTTGAACCATTGTATCAGATATTTATCGAGTTGTTCCCCGAAGCTTTTGGTTGAGACTAGCTGATGATTTACATTCCTTATTTATTCTGTGGATCATATTTTTTATCTTGTGTGGATGAGATTAGTAGTGCCATGATTGTCGTAGACTTGATTTTACAGCTTAAGTATACCCTGATGGATCCATTAAATTGGGTTATCCATCGGTGCGTACTGCTGGCCTTTGACACATGTCCAGTCCCTCGGTATTTTGGGACTGGGGCGTGACATGGTTTTTGTGGTGGCCCATGCAGGTCTACGACTAAATCGTTCGGTTTCAACTTAGGAACCGAGCAAGTCTGCACCTAGGATTAGAGTATAGGATCTCATCCACAACTGACTATGACTCATCCTCCTTCCAATCCATTCCATTGAATAATTGCATCATGCTTGATTCATGTGCCTTCTCATTAGTTCCTTAAGTATAGCCTTCTCCTAGAATATATAAGTCCCTGTTGCTAGAATGATAAGTAGGGTAACATTCCTATTAAGAGTACAGCTAGAGTATTGACACCCCACTAAGTCTAGAATATCTAGTGAACTCTAGAATTCTTTGTCTCTAGAATTGGTTTACCATTACCCCCTGATGAATTATGAAGACTTGAGAGTAGTATAGACACTACTAGAGTTAGTTAGAACTTTTACCATAATGTTTGACCCTAGTAATGAGGAACCAATAGGAAACCAAAATTTAATATTAGGACTGAACCTAACCTTCACAGTTAGAGAAGTATTGGAGAACTACAAATTTAGGTTCTTGTCTTGAGATAAGCAGATAGTACCTTAGAAAGCCAAGAGCAATGTATAGAATATTTTCCTAATTATACCTCAAACCTAGCAACTAGCATACCACTTTCCCTTAGAAAATCATGATGCTATCTAGAGCCCTATTCTAATTTCATATATTGCTCCTCTGCGACCATAGCGCTCGTTAGAGTGCGACGACTGATTACATTTCTTCTTTTCATCTTTCAACTCGTGCCAACTAACCCTTCTGATTATAGACCAAGTGATTTTATTCTATGCTAGGATATATATATAGCTTGCTAGGATTAAAGCTGTAGTCTTGAATTTGAAAATTTTGTGCTTGGTAGTTAGAGTTTGATAAGTTTGAGTTAATCTTGTAGATTATGACCCGATGATTACCCCTTAGTGTTAAATTACGTAAATTGTACCCCCACCTCGATACAAGTTATATTCCCTTTCCCTTGAGACTAATAACCTTTCCATTCTCGCTATTGACACATGTTCTATGAGAACTATGATTAAGACTTAAGGTGACCCTTACCTATATAATGCAATAGAAGACCCTAATCAGTACCAAGATCTTTCCTCATATACCCTAATAAGAGTTTCTATTCTATTTTACATGTGCAAGGTTATTTGCAGGATCCTCTTAAGACTGTCACAGTAGTAGTTTAATTCTTATAAGTTGGGTAGTATGCTTCACAACCTAGTACCACATAGTCCACTTGACCCATCGAGATAGTGTAATTGAATAACATTAATTATATGCTAGCATAAGACGACAGTGGTGATTCAGACAATAGATCTAGAGGTCCTTGCCCCTATTTGGTCGACTAGCGACTTGGACAAGGAGGTTGTATGATAACTGCGGAGATTATAGAGTCTTTTATTATTGTTGCTTATTTTGTTTTTGTGAACTTGAATAATTTGTACCTCCTTTCATCATCATCTAGCGTACTTATAATTACTGTACTACCTTGACTTATGCTGCTATTTTATAGCCTAGTTTTGCAAGCTTATTCTTTTATCAAGCTTGTTCATGACATATGTATTAGTGGACGCGTACACTAATATATTTTAGAATCAGTGTACTACGGTCTGATCAACCATAGTGCACTTGGTTCGCCCTTCGTATAACTACTCCACGTGGATTGAGATATGTAGTGATTAGTAGACGAATATACTAGCCCTAGACATGTTTGACATATCGTAACGGTTACATAACTGTACTAATACGAGCAGTCGAACAAAGGATTACCAAAATAGGATTTTAATCCACAACAGCTTTGATAATTTCCATTTGAATTCTTTAAACGCCTTGATCCCGATACTTCTATTCTATTATGCTGCCCTTGAACTCTTTATTATTGGCCACCGTCTTCCCTTATTTCGGAAAGACGAAATCTCGTGCTTGGTAAAGTTTGATACGCAGAGAGTACTGGATATACCCCATAGGCCGATCACATATTTGAGGATTATTCTTCCGTAATTAAGGATATATCATCAATGATATAATCGGCATTAAAGTTTTGAGGATTGAATTACATGAGTAAATAAATTAAGGAATATTTTCAAAGTATATAGCCTTATATGATAGATGGATAAATTCCAAGTTGGGTAGCAGTGCATTGTCAACTCGAAAAAAATTACTTTTAGATTATGATCGACTAAGATTAGATTGGGAGAGGTTTAAGCCATTTTAAATTTTGAGAATTTTAGAAGAATGACTAAGATGATGAGGATCAATGAATTTTAAAATCTTGATATTGAGGACCCCATATTTATACCTTAGGTACATGATTTAAATTTTAAAAGTAAAATCATCAATTGGAGTTTAGAGGATAAAAATATAGAATTTCAGACTTGAACATTGGTGGACTGCATTTAAATTATTTTTCAATTTGATGATTTAAATTAAGAATTAAAATTTGATGGTTGGACTACCTATTTGAAATATTGAGGATGTGAATGGAATTTAAAAAGTTAAAGAATATAAAAATTATAAGTAAAAATAGGAATAATATTGGACTCGAATTACTTCTAAGAGGAGATTATGATAGTTGGAGATCGTGAGGTAAAAATTGATATACGTATTTAAATCTTGAAGATGATATATGGATTTAATTTAAATTTGGATATGGATAATTTGAAAAAGCGAGAAGAGATAACCATAGGTTGAATTTGATTGGATCAGTGGTCATCTTAACCTAGAAGTGATTGCAATGGATATGATTAGGATTTTAATTATCGCAAGGAGATTCGATTGACTTGCCTTATATACACGAAGGATTAACAAATTATGCCTTATTTTAATTTTGAGGATGACATTGTCTTAAGTTGGCTGGATTGTGAAATCCCCTCACCTAAGAAGTAGACCTACTTGGCTTAGATAGTGAGACTGAGGCTAGCTCGAATCCACTTAGGAATAGAACACGACATTTTTTATTTAGTTTTACAACATAGTATCCCTCGGCGCGCCTTACCATTGCTTCGATAATTGGAGCACTTCCCTAGTCACTGCCTTCCTACAAATTTTACACCTTGTCCTAGACATGCCCATCCTCCAATTTCCATCTTTGTGCAACGTTTTAATTGTTGGGCACTTTTATGCAAAAGAGCATTTAGGTCTCCACACTATTGGATATGACACACGAAGAAACCTATTTTCACTCATGTGAATTTCTCCCATAATTTTCGGAATGTGCAACGTGCAATATCGTCCACTCCATTAAACCTAGCCATGCATTTTAACCAATGCAAATCTTAGACCATCCTTGACTTCTACCATGGCTTAATTTTAATTTCGAGGACGAAATTTTTATAAGTTGGGTAGATTGTAACCCCCTGATTTTTCAAAAAAAATTTAATTTGGATTTTTCATAATTTTTTGTAATTTTTTTAGGATTTTCAAGAATTTATTTTAGATTCAAATATAATTAAAAATATTCCAAACTTTTATTTTAGGTTCTAAATAATAAAATATATTTTCTAGAAGTTTTTGGGAATTTTCTGAGTATTTTTAGTATTTATTGGGAGTTATTTAGGCTAGTAACTAATTTTTAGGACTTGTAAAATTTATGGTGCAAGCCCAGGAATATATAATGGACCCAAGTTATTTTCTAAGGTTTATAATATTATTATATATTTTCTGGAATTATTTCAGAATTTTTAGAATAATGTTAGTATTTATTTTTAGTTTTATGGCAAAACTAATTTTTAGAGCTTCTCCTAATTATAGTAGGAAATATATGAATATAAAATTATCCCAAATATTTTTCTAGGGTTTTACGGTTCAAAATATATTTTTTGTAATTTTCCCAAATTTTAATGATTATTTTTAATGTTTATTTTGAGTTATTTAGATTTAAAACGACTTAAATAATGTTTTGATAAAGGCAAATCAAAAATAAATAATATAAATAAAACCATCGAATCAGATTCTGACATATGTCAGCCTATAGATATCCATTCAGCCGCAGGTACATCTATATATATATATATATATATATAATATAATAACTCTAATTATCTTATTATTTTAGAGAGAGAGAGATTTGGGAGAATTGTCATCTAGGGTTTCTTCATCTTCCAAAAGCCATTGCGCATAGCTCCGGACTCCAAACGAGGCCTAGTTTCTTGCATTAGAAAGATATTGAGGTTAGTTTTCTGATTATATAAATTGTTTTTCGAAATTATTAGTATTAAATTCTGGAAAATTCGTAGAGCACAGCATGTCCAAAAATAGACGTGTTTCGATATTTTTGCAATTTTGGGAGAACTCGGAATCAGAATCATGAACCTTTTAAAGTTTCGGAAAGCTAATGTCGAGATCATCGACATATATTTTTCTCAGAATTTAATTCGAAGTATTTACATACTGTTAATTTTGTAGAACTTCTAGGTTAGAATTTAACCATCGGTGCACAATACAAAATTTGTATGTGCCATAATTCCCAAACGAATTTGAATTCGGACGAGCCATAAATTATAGTATATTTTTGATGCTGAAATCTACAAGAAATCATGCATGAAAGTCGAGTTTGTGTCGGTTGACTTTTTGGTCAACAGATCGCCTCGATTTGCGTGCCATGAGTCTCGAGTTGATAAAATTCAGTTTCTTTGAACAAAATTTAGGAATTAACATAAAAATCAGAATAATAAGATTAAAATAGGATTTTAGAGTAATCATTCCAGAATTAAATAAATTAAAATAAATTATCTTTTGACGTGATAAATTTGTAATACATAGGCTATTTGGACTGTGACTTGGACTCTGATTCATACCAGCAACAGGACCCCAGGCAAGTGTACCTTGCCAAACTCTACAGTATTGTTATATATTTTTCTTGCTTCATTATATTGCTGTGCATGCTTAACCTAGGACCGTGAGACGTACTTAGCGTCCGATTATTAGTCGGGTGCCAACACCGTACGCGGTGTTGTGTATGGTCATCTAGAGATGGACATTCGAGACACTTTATATTCTCATACTTGTTTTATCAAGTACACTATAACCCAGGACACTTGACACCATTCATGAGACAGGATATTCCCGAGATATTCGTGGTGATTTTGTATAGGATACAGGACTTGACAGAGATACTATATTCATAGATACTTATGACTTATTGCATTAGTTATGATCTCGTTTGACATGGACATGAGATGTTATGGTCATGATATGCGTGATTACATTGGGTGGGGAGAGACACACAGGCTACAGGCTATTTTCTATATATATCTACTACTATTGTGAGGCCGTAGACTCTCGTAGCAGAGCTAGGCACATTACGTGTTATTACCACTACCGGCTCCCCGACACAGAGCTTGTAGTGGCTCAGCCTGAGTACTCGTGCTGCTCTCATATTGTATTTCACATAGATGGTTACTTACTTACCCTATTTATCTCATTATTGCTGTACTGCTTATATTTTGGCTTGTATATTTTTTGTACCTTGCTATGTCCCCTGAGGACCTGGATCCGGATTATGTCCCCAGGATTTGCAGACGAGATCTATCCCGAGGTATACGGGACCGCAGCAGGAGCTGATCCAGGAGCTGTACCACCATCCGAGGACGAGGTGTTAGCCGAAGACTTTTCCTGAGCATCCATGTTTCATGCTCAGTATTTATTATTTATTTCAGTCATTTATTTCTGGTCTGTTGAACCATTGTATCAGATATTTATCGGGTTGTTCCCCGAAGCTTTTGGTTGAGACTAGCTGATGATTTACATTCCTTATTTATTCTGTGGATCATATTTTATATCTTGTGTGGATGAGATTAGTAGTGCCATGATTGTCGTAGACTTGATTTTACAGCTTAAGTATACCCTGATGGATCCATTAAATTGGGTTGTCCATCGGTGCGTACTGCTGGCCATTGACACGTGTCCACTCCCTCGGTATTTTGGGACTGGGGCATGACACATCTTCCTTCTGGTTTCCCACACGGAGCCTTGAGTGTACTATTAGCATACGAAAGTGTCCATTGGGATCTTTCGTGAGTATCAACCCGGGGTATGATACCATACTCTCATTTGCATATCATATAGTTGACTGTTGTAGCTTTCCCTTTATTCATACCATTATATTGTTCACTATTGGCTTGAGTGTTTATTGTACCTTACTATGTCCCCTGTGGACCTGGATATGGATTATGTCCCCAGGTATTGACGAGGAGGTTTATCCCAAGGTTTATGGGTCAGGAGCTGATATCAGAGCAGTACCAGCAGCCGAGGACGAGGTCGTACCAGAGGACTACTCTTGAGTTCTCAGATTATCTTTATGTATGATGTCTTATGATTCTTAGTATGGATTTGGATATTTCCTTCTCATTATTTTGATACGGGTTATTCCCCATAATATTTATTTATTATATTATGATAGACAGTTTTATTTATGGTATTGATGTTTGAGACTAGTTTATCATATTGCATCTTGTTTATGACTTGGTGGATGAGTTTTGATACATAGACTATGACATATATATTGTCGACCATTTTAGTTGTGATACAGCTTAAGTGCACTCTAAAGGGTCCATTAAATTGGGTTTGCCCATTGGAGTGTGCTGCTGGCTATTGCCATGTAGCTAGTTGTCACTACTACGTCCCGAAAACAGGGGTATTTTTGACTTTTTATAATATTTAAATTATGGTAGTTATAATTAATTAATTGCCTGATAGTACATTTAATTTAAATAATTATGTGTGATGTGTAATTAAATATATTATTATATTTACAGTGTTCAATTGTTTTGAGCTAGCAGACTTGATCTAGAAGCCCAATAGAGGAACACCTGTCCAAATTATGGAATTCTGTAATTAATTGTTTTATTTATAATTTATTGGAGATTGTAATTAGTTACCGTATTTATTTAATTACTGCGCATTTCCTTTGCTTCGATATTTGGAGCACTACCCTGACTTTTGCCTTCCAACAAATTTCACAATCTTGCCCTAGACATGCCCGCCTTCAATTCTGCTATTTTTGCAAACTCATAATTATGCTCTCTGTGCATTATTCTAGCCGCACAAAAATCGTCGCGGACGTTATTTAATAAATCCCTATTTTGCATCGTGGTGCGTTCCAATCGAAAATTGGAGGCCATCTTGACCTATTTTTCGTGCGGCCCAAATTAGGGTAATATTCTGTTCTGAGTCTTCTTCAATATTGGTATTGATGACCTGACCTGATTTTGGCTCAATGTACTCATAATTAATTGTTGAACACAACTTGCATTTATTTCTATTTAAATTGAGGATACTATTTTATCTGATTCTAAAATCCCAATTTAATTCCAGTGCCCCGTAAATTGAGCCCATACCAAACATACAGCGCCCCCTGACCCTACAAAACACCGGACCCCGAATCGCCCGCCAAATTTTTGTCATTTCATGTGTTTGTGCAATTTCCCAAATTTAAAGGGGCTAAATTGCAAATTTGCATTTTTGTGGCCTCACCCAATTGTTGAACAATGAGGGAACCTAATATTTTAATTAAACTCTCACCCTCATTTTCCATATAAATTATTTTTCATGTCCAATCTGGACCACTCAATTAATGGGCCAATCCCCACCATTAGATTCACACCCCTCTCTCCCTATATAATGTCACATCAACACCTCTTCCTAGAAAAACCCTAATCCCCATGCAAGCCCCCACCTCCTCACAAGCATCCAAGCCTCCAACGTAGGATTCTTCTCCTTCCCTTCTTTTTCTCTTTTCTTCTTCTCTTCTCCTTCTTTTTCCTTCTTTTTCTTCTCCTTCTTCTCTATTGTTTTTATTTAAATTCAAATTGGAGAAGAAGGGGGGGAACACTGTTCACCCCCCATTACTGTTCACCCCCGGCGGCCTTCTCCATCCGGCGGACCGCTGCAGTTCTCCGACTGCTCCTCCCCCATTCTCCGACTACTCCTCCTCCCATCCACAACCTCCTCCACCACCATCTACAATCCGCCGGCTGTTGCTGTTCGGGCGACTACCTCCGGCTGTGTTCCACCCCGCAACTCCGGCGCTGGCTGCCCCGACAACCCGGCGGCCACCACTGCATCTTCCTCCCCTGCGTTCATCACCTCCGGCCTCCCCCATCAAGTCCGGCGGCCGAGCTCCTCTCTTCTCCATCCATTCATCCAGTCTCCGGCGTAGCCCGCAACTTATCGACCGCCTAACACCACCACCGCCAACAGAGATCCAGCCATCCCCCGGTCAGGCGGCCGGCCGACCCCAAACTCTGTAAGCTTTCTTCCCTCTTCCCTTTTCCTGTAAATATATGTGTGTGTATAATAACTTAATGAGTTAATGTATTTGTATATACTAGTACAAGTAATTGTATATATTAATAAATGTGTATAAATATAAATGTATGTAAATACGTATATACATGTATGTGTATACGCGTGTGTGTATATGTGTACGCATACATACATATGTATATATATATATATATATATATATATATATATATAAATACATAGTGTATTTCTCTATTGGTATATATATATATACCTGTATATAGCATAAATATTACTTTAGTAAAATATATATATAAATATAATTTATATTGGTATATGGTTAATAAAAACATATTTTGGTATTTTGATGTATATGTATATGTATATACATCTATTGTGATTTATATATATATACATATTTAAATGAATATGTATATGTATATATTTAACAGGGTTGATATAAATATAAATACTTACTTAGTATATATTAAATATTTTGTTATCAAGTACTTATTACATATCGAATACCATAATTGTTATATATTATATACCAAATTTGTTAACAAATACTTATCATATATGATATACCCTTATTTTGTAACCAAATACTTACTGTGTATTATATACATTTATTTTGTTAACAAATACTTAGTAAGTATTAATTTCTATTATTTTTTAGCAAATACTTGTTATGTATGTATGTATGTATAAGAAATTTTATTTATAAAAGTATAGGTATTTTTGTACGTAAGTTTCGTACCTATATGTTAAGTATTTTGTTATATGTTGTATAAGTAAATTCACATAAGTATATATTTGGTAATTTTGAATGCTTAACTATTAATTACATAAAAATATATGTTTTATGTAAAAAGGAAAGAAAAATGTTTTCTTATATATATACACATATTCATAATTACAGTTAGAGTGTTACCATATATATACTATAATAAAACCCTAATTAGGACTTGTTCGTAGGTATGTATATACTGTGTGATGTTTTGGTTGTTTGAATTGGGCTCTGATAGATTACTTGTGGACTGTAGCTACTGTACTTCGTGCCTAGACTTGGATATGACTTTTGGTACCTGCATTCTCAGCTCGGACTGGATGAACCCAAGGACTGTTGGATCATCTAGACGATATTCGGGAACAGGACGTTGGTGTTGACAGCTAAGGACCTAAGGCGAGTACATTCTCTGATTAGTTTCTAATTTATGATATCTCCTATGTTCACTGTATCTAGTGTAAATATCCATGTTCCTGACACGTTGGTTACACGGATTGGTATACACGGATCTCGTCATGAGATGTTATTCCTTATTCATGGTGTAGCTTGTACAAGACTTGTTTTCTTGATATCTTGTGCATGTACAGACACTGATTCCCGGGGAGATTTGCTACCTTCCTAGGGAATCCCGTGCCATAGCGTACCATGATTCGATCTACTATACCAGTCGGGGGTTTGGGGAGTACTTTAGTGTAGATATGTGATCATACCCAACTTTATATGCATCATAGCTCACCCCACATCTCACGTCGGGTGCGGCCTGACCATTTACATGCTCCATAGCTGTTACGTGTGATTAGCCTGATCTCTACATGCATCATAGCTAACCAACGGTTAGCCTGACTTTATATGAACCATAGCTAATTACATGTAACCAGCCTGATCAAGTTCCCAAGCCGATCACATGTTAAAGCTAGTACTCACACACTTAGTCATAGGTTTCTTGCTCTTGGACATAATGTTTCCTTTTCCTGCATTTACTTACAGTATTTCCAGTATTCCTTTCATTGTACATTTCTCGTACCTATACATGCATCTGGTATATTTCTATCTAGAACTGCTACATAGCTTATGTCATTTATATAGAACTGCTATTTAGAGATGTACTTTGCTCCTTCCTGACTGGAAAATATTTTTCCAGACTGTGACCTTAGTAGACTGGTTTCTGACACTTGGGGGATGGGAAGTTAATGATTGCAGGTATGATTATTTTGTTAATAGACTTGTGTTGTATTCTTTTATTTCTTCATTTTTTCCTATCGTGCTGTAGTTGTGATTGAGTATTTCTAGATTTACTTTATGTTATCCCCGTCTCCTTATGGAGTTGGATACTAGCGTGAGATTGTTTAGATAGTACTTGACCTAGACAGCGTTCTACCGCCGATGCTGCGGCGTAGGCTGGACGTACCTACGCTCTCGTGCCCCTAAACCGGGTGCGGGTCGTGACACATTTTTAGTGGTGGCCCATGCAGGTCAGACTTCGCTAGTTGTGCGATGTCGTGGTAGTGCAACGTCATAGTTGTACTACTGCGTGCCTGCGATAGGAACTAGGACATAGGATACTAGGATCAGAGAGGATACTCAATCACAAATTCTTGAGAGATTCCTGGGATGACCCCATGAGAATCTTATTTTCAATTTAAATCTTTCCTTGTTTTCGTCCGCTCTCGCTTGTTGTCACTGAACTTGATTCTTGTTGAGCAGTTATTAAATTAAAATTCTTGGTATCATTGTTGAGTTTGATTCTTGTTGACCAGTTGTTAACTTTAATTCCTGGTATTGTTGTTGAGTTGATTTCAGATTGAGATGAATTTTACGGACTAAAATTTACGGTATCATCTGATGACATATATTGATGAGGACAGTGAGAAAGGTAAAAACGTCTACTTTGGTTATGAAACCTAGAGTTTATCACAGCCATATTAGCTGTCGTGACGAGAACGTAGGAACCTAACTTGGATGTACATACTTTAGTTATGAGATTTAGAGTTTCTCGCAGCCATACCGGTTGGCGTGGCGAGGATTCTAGATGACATGATTATAGGGTTGCATACCTTAGTTACGGAACCTGTCGTTTATCGCATCTATGCTTACTGGCGTGGCGAGGATTCTGTGTATCATAATTTCTGACAGACGTGTATGATTATCAGGTTGTATCTTAGATTGGTTCTTAAAATATCATCTCAAGACTTATCTATTTCTGTTATTCCAGGACTTTGTTCCGCAGCTTCTTTCTTTACTAGCAGTAAAGATACCTTCTGTCCTCAATTCAGTCTTTGAGCTCCTATTCCTTGAGGATTTCTTGTTAAGTATGATAATTAGTGGCTTGTAATTTTGTTTGTGTCTTGTATTAGTATTGACTGTGTTGCTAGTGAGTTGTAAGTGTTTCTTAGTTGGACATGTGAGCCGTAGGCTTTAATCTAGAGTTAGCCCTTAGCATAGTACCTTGTACCAATGATTCTAGGAGTAGTGTCATTAGAGACTGTGAGTAGAAGGAGAGTATAGAGTATCAGTGATAGTTCAAGAGTTAGTATCAGAGCCAACATACCCGTCCTGGATAATCATGATTTTGCCATTTGGATGATCTACGTGAACAATTAGGTATCAAGAAATTGTGTTAAGAATTAATGGATCGTGATTCAATTTGATGATTGATATCAGATATGTTAAAAGTAAAGAAGGATATATGCATAAAGAGTTGTAACGAGGTATCATGAGTGGAGAAATATCAGAATTGGTAATAAAAATGGGGAGGCGTTTCATGGATTAGTTTAACAGGCTATAAAGGGTTAAAGGGAAATACATATACATCAATTGAGATGAGAACCATATACTTGCCCATGAGAATAAGAAAAATGAGTGTTATAAAAGGGTACAGCTAATCATGAGTTCTAATGAGCTTGATGAGATGATGCATTAATAAAACTAGTAATATAATACCAAGAGTGCTACTGGTTCTATTTCGAGGGTTAGTCGAGAATGACACTCAAAACAATAAGCACTTCAAGTGATGATAATTAGATTGGTGTATTAGTGTGCACCTTGAGCATTAGAGACCGTGAACATTTATAAATGTATACTTGTGGATTTAATTTTATCGTTTCAAGAATGGAAATGAAATGAGATTTTGAGAATTTTAAGGAGTTGAGATTTTATGTTGTTAAAATATTGAGGATTTAAATTTGATTCAATAAACATAGTCAAGCTACAAAGATTTTAGAAGTGATTAAAATTTTTATTTCGATGTTGAGTATCTGACTTCGAGGAAGTGTATGCAATCTAGTTTTAAGTTGATCGAGAAGTTAAACCTCGATGATTATTTTTGAGGATTAATTCTATGGTAGATGAGAAATATAAATATTAATATATGAGTAGATGATATACATGTGTAAGGATCTGATAACTTGAGCAGGATTGAGATGGCACCGCAGACTGACTTGGGTGTCCATTTAAAGTTGTATTGGAAAGAACAGTATTTAGTATGATGTGTTACACTTGGTGTGCACTTGAGTGAGGAGAACGACTAGTATGAACAATGGTAGTAGGAATAGGAACTAACGGAGAGTATGGTACTAAAGAGATAGAGGTATCAACTTGGATGCATTATTGAATCATGGTTATATTAGAGATTCTTGGCATCAGATTTTGGTATTAATAAACAGGTGTGTGCAATACGGATATATTCATGGATTTTGTGGATTAATGATTAGTTGATATGAGTACCAGTGTACATGAATAGGAATTTGTTAGTAAATGTGCTAGAGTTAAGTGTTTGTTAGAGATAGTAGATACCGCAAGTAATATGTTAGCAGGTTCTTCTTTCCCTCCTAATGATTTCCTTCTTCCATCTTTCGATTGATTGTTTTCCTAATACTGTAGTTCGTATGCATGATTTTCTTGTTAGAATATAACTAGTAGTACACCTTAACAGAGACTGAAATACCATGACAAAAGATACATGCCCTATATATTTTCTTAAATTGCATGGCTGTAGGTGAAATTTTCTTAAACCATGATCATTAGGGTTTTGACCATAGCAAGGAATCTATGACAAGGTTATGACCGACAAAAAGGGACAAGATGATTAAATTATGGATGAGCATTAATTTAAATAAAGAACTTAGGAGATTGTTATAACAAAGTAGATGGATCATTGATTTTGCGAAAATCGAGGTATGATTGAAATTCGAGAATAAACATTATCTTAAATGGAGAGTTAAGAAATTCACAGGACAAAATTGAGGAAAATTTGGAAAATTATCATTATATATATTTGATTGCAATATAGTAATTTAAAATTTTATATTATAAATGTTGTATTTGAAGATTCCGTAAGTATCGCATCGTTGAGTAATTGAAGAAAAAGGAAATCAGGAAAATAAATTTATTAATGGGATAGTGTCGAAATTGATTCTCGGGATGATGATTTAGATTTTGAATATGCATTGATTGAATTTAAATTGAGGAGTAAAAAATCATTAATGGATTGGTGTTCAATTCAAACTTTGCGGATGACATTTCAAATTTTATGAATATAGTTGATTAATTAAATTGAAGGGTTGGATTTATGGATTGTGTTTTAGATGGGAGTCTTAATGTTCATTGAGTGAATTAGAGGATGGGATGTCAAATTCTGAGTACAAAATTTTTGTTCAAATTCAGCGGAAATTGTGAGGAAATGGGAACAGATTTTTATTTTCAAGAATATTGCAGGAATACAGTAATTTCAGAATTTTTTTTTTTGAGATTGTGGAATGGCAAGGTGGATTACTACCTGATTTTGTGATTGATGAATTTAACTATTGATGAGAAATAAAATAATGAATAAACACTACTATGAGGACTTTAAATTTCGAGGACAAAATTCTTTTAAGGTGGGTAGACTTGTCACTACCACGTCCCGAAAACAGGGGTATTTTCAACTTTTTACAATATTTAAATTATGGTAGTTATAATTAATTAATTGCCTGATAGTACATTTGATTTAAATAATTATGTGTGATGTGTAATTAAATATATTATTATATTTACAGTGTTCAATTGTTTTGAGCTAGCAGACTTGATCTAGAAGCCCAATAGAGGAACACCTATCCAAATTATGGAATTCTGTAATTAATTGTTTTATTTATAATTTATTGGAGATTGTAATTAGTTACCGTATTTATTTAATTACTGCGCATTTCCTTTGCTTCGATATTTGGAGCACTACCCTGACTTTTGCCTTCCAACAAATTTCACAATCTTGCCCTAGACATGCCCGCCTTCAATTCTGCTATTTTTGCAAACTCATAATTATGCTCTCTGTGCATTATTCTAGCCGCACAAAAATCATCGCGGACGTTATTTAATAAATCCCTATTTTGCATCGTGGTGCGTTCCAATCGAAAATTGGAGGCCATCTTGACCTATTTTTCGTACGGCCCAAATTAGGGTAATATTCTGTTCTGAGTCTTCTTCAATATTGGTATTGATGACCTGACCTGATTTTGGCTCAATGTACTCATAATTAATTGTTGAACACAACTTGCATTTATTTCTATTTAAATTGAGGATACTATTTTATCTGATTCTAAAATCCTAATTTAATTCCAGTGTCCCGTAAATTGAGCCCATACCAAACATACAGCGCCCCCTGACCCTACAAAACACCGGACCCCGAATCGCCCGCCAAATTTTCGTCATTTCATGTGTTTGTGCAATTTCCCAAATTTAAGGGGGCTAAATTGCAAATTTGCATTTTTGTGGCCTCACCCAATTGTTGAACAATGAGGGAACCTAATATTTTAATTAAACTCTCACCCTCATTTCCCACATGAATTATTTTTCATGTCCAATCTGGACCACTCAATTAATGGGCCAATCCCCACCATTAGATTCACACCCCTCTCTCCCTATATAATGTCACATCAACACCTCTTCCTAGAAAAACCCTAATCCCCAAGCAAGCCCCCACCTCCTCACAAGCATCCAAGCCTCCAACGTAGGATTCTTCTCCTTCCCTTCTTTTTCTCTTTTCTTCTTCTCTTCTCCTTCTTTTTCTTCTCCTTCTTCTCTATTGTTTTTATTTAAATTCAAATTGGAGAAGAAAGGGGGGAACACTATTCACCCCCCCATTACTGTTCACCCCCGGCGGCCTTCTCCATCCGGCGGACCGCTGCAGTTCTCCGACTGCTCCTCCCCCATTCTTCGACTACTCCTCCTCCCATCCACAACCTCCTCCACCACCATCTACAACCCGCCGGCTGTTGCTGTTCGGGCGACTACCTCCGGCTGTGTTCCACCCCGCAACTCCGGCGCTGGCTGCCCCGACAACCCGGCGGCCACCACTGCATCTTCTTCCCCTGCGTTCATCACCTCCGGCCTCCCCCATCAAGTCCGGCGGCCGAGCTCCTCTCTTCTCCATCCATTCATCCAGTCTCCGGCGTAGCCCGCAACTTCTCGACCGCCTAACACCACCACCGCCAACAGAGATCCGGCCATCCCCCGGTCAGGCGGCCGGCCGACCCCAAACTCTGTAAGCTTTCTTCCCTCTTCCCTTTCCCTGTAAATATATGTGTGTGTATAATAACTTAATGAGTTAATGTATTTGTATATACTAGTACAAGTAATTGTATATATTAATAAATGTGTATAAATATAAATGTATGTAAATACGTATATACATGTATGTGTATACGCGTGTGTGTATATGTGTACGCATACATACATATGTATATATATATATATATATATAAATACATAGTGTATTTCTCTATTGGTATATATATATATACCTGTATATAGCATAAATATTACTTTAGTAAAATATATATATAAATATAATTTATATTGGTATATGGTTAATAAAAACATATTTTGGTATTTTGATGTATATGTATATGTATATACATCTATTGTGATTTATATATATATACATATTTAAATGAATATGTATATGTATATATTTAACAGGGTTGATATAAATATAAATACTTACTTAGTATATATTAAATATTTTGTTATCAAGTACTTATTACATATCGAATACCATAATTGTTATATATTATATACCAAGTTTGTTAACAAATACTTATCATATATGATATACCCTTATTTTGTAACCAAATACTTACTGTGTATTATATACATTTATTTTGTTAACAAATACTTAGTAAGTATTAATTTCCATTATTTTTTAGCAAATACTTGTTATGTATGTATGTATGTATAAGAAATTTTATTTATAAAAGTATAGGTATTTTTGTACGTAAGTTTCGTACCTATATGTTAAGTATTTTGTTATATGTTGTATAAGTAAATTCACATAAGTATATATTTGGTAATTTTGAATGCTTAACTATTAATTACATAAAAATATATGTTTTATGTAAAAAGGAAAGAAAAATGTTTCTTATATATATACACATATTCATAATTACAGTTAGAGTGTTACCATATATATACTATAATAAAACCCTAATTAGGACTTGTTCGTAGGTATGTATATACTGTGTGATGTTTTGGTTGTTTGAATTGGGCTCTGATAGATTACTTGTGGACTGTAGCTACTGTACTTCGTGTCTAGACTTGGATATGACTTTTGGTACCTGCATTCTCAGCTCGGACTGGATGAACCCAAGGACTGTTGGATCATCTAGACGATATTCGGGAACAGGACGTTGGTGTTGACAGCTAAGGACCCAAGGCGAGTACATTCTCTGATTAGTTTCTAATTTATGATATCTCCTATGTTCACTGTATCTAGTGTAAATATCCATGTTCCTGACACGTTGGTTACACGGATTGGTATACACGGATCTCGTCATGAGATGTTATTCCTTATTCATGGTGTAGCTTATACAAGACTTGTTTCCTTGATATCTTGTGCATGTACAGACACTGATTCCCCGGGAGATTTGCTACCTTCCTAGGGAATCCCGTGCCATAGCGTACCATGATTGGATCTACTATACCAGTAGGGGGTTTGGGGAGTACTTTAGTGTAGATATGTGATCATACCCAACTTTATATGCATCATAGCTCACCCCACATCTCACGTCGGGTGCGGCCTGACCATTTACATGCTCCATAGCTGTTACGTGTGATTAGCCTGATCTCTACATGCATCATAGCTAACCAACGGTTAGCCTGACTTTATATGAACCATAGCTAATCACATGTAACCAGCCTGATCAAGTTCCCAAGCCGATCACATGTTAAAGCTAGTACTCACACACTTAGTCATAGGTTTCTTGCTCTTGGACATAATGTTTCCTTTTCCTGCATTTACTTACAGTATTTCCAGTATTCCTTTCATTGTACATTTCTCGTACCTATACATGCATCTGGTATATTTCCATCTAGAACTGCTACATAGCTTATGTCATTTATATAGAACTGCTATTTAGAGATGTACTTTGCTCCTTCCTGACTGGAAAATATTTTTTCAGACTGTGACCTTAGTAGACTGGTTTCTGACACTTGGGGGATGAGAAGTTAATGATTGCAGGTATGATTATTTTGTTAATAGACTTGTGTTGTATTCTTTTATTTCTTCATTTTTTCCTATCGTGCTGTAGTTGTGATTGAGTATTTCTAGATTTACTTTATGTTATCCCCGTCTCCTTATGGAGTTGGATACTAGCGTGAGATTGTTTAGATAGTACTTGACCTAGACAGCGTTCTACCGCCGATGCTGCGGCGTAGGCTGGACGTACCCACGCTCTCGTGCCCCTAAACCGGGTGCGGGTCGTGACACTAGTCCCTCGGCATTTTGGACTGGGTCGTGACATGGTTTTTGTGGTGGCCCATTCAGGTCAACGAATATATTGCTTTGGTTTCAACTAGGGGACTGAGAAAGCCTGCAATTAGGATAGATTTATAGGATCTAATCCATATGTTGACACGTTCTTGACCTCTATATCGAATTCAAATTTAATCTCTTGACTTGCATCATGCTTGATTCGTCTGTGTGGTCCTCATAATTACTTGTGTGCAGAGTAATGGATCCATGAGCCAGTGATGAGACTCCCGCGGGTATACCACCAGGTGTTGTGGTTACTCACGATGACGAGGTAATACCAGGGGGTGGAGACCCATCCACTCTACAAAGCAACCCTGCAGATCAGCCAGCTTCAAGGTTCCGGAGAGATGATATTCCACTGCCATCGTGATTCAATTCCCCGATACCACCGCTACCAGCTTTTCTGCCAAGGCAAACTATGGACGGACATCAGTTATTCCAAGTATTGTATGCAATGATACGTGCCCAACAACAGATTCAACAAGAGGCCCAGCAACGCCAGACAGAGAACTTGAGGGAGAGTATAGTAACAGCACTAGAGCGGGTAACACCACCAGTTAGACAATAATCGACGGGATCCATCTCGAACTTTTGCCAAATGAAGCCACGTACATTTTTGGGCAAGGAGGAGCCCACTGAAGTTCATGAGTAGTTAACTAACATCCAACACCAGTTGGAAGCAGCCGAGCTTCCGAGGGAGCACTGGATGACTGTCGTCAGGATATAGCTGACAAACAACACACATCATTAGTGGCTCTCTGAAGAGAAATAACTTGGGCCAGACCAAGTTACTTGGGAGGAGTTCTCTAGACTCTTCCAGGAGATGTACATTCTATCTATTGCTCGAGCAGAACTTCGAGAAAAATTTAATCGCCTCACCCAAGGAAATATGACAGTATAAGAGTACAAGGCGGAGTTCATACGGTTAAGCCGCTTCGCCCCTACGTTGATCCCGATAGAAGAAAAAAAGGCAGAGAAATTCTTTGACGGACTGAGGTTTGAGTTACAGAGACAGGTTGGTTCCGTTGCACCCACTTCTAATACGGACGTTCTTGCTACAGCTCGACGCATGGAATGCATCCACAGGAGGGAGTCCAGCCTGAAGCGCCCATATATAGCCCCAGGTCGAGTACCGCAGGGAGGTCAAGTAAAGCAACCTTCGATGCCTCAACCACAGCGAGCAGCCCAGAATACCCCTACTTGTAACAACTATGGCAAGACAGGACATCTTGCAAGGGATTGTAGACAGAAGTTGGGACTATGTCTAGTCTACGGATCCAACCAGGATACAGCCAGAGATTGCCATACGCGTCAAGGAGGAGCGCCAACAGAACATCGACCCGCTTTACTAGCACCGAGGCCGGTCCAGCAGCCACAGAGGCCAGTATATTCAGCACCATGAGCACCGCAGACGGGAATTGGAGGAGCCAGACAACCAGCTATGGGAGGATACCAGCCCAGGCCACCCTTGGCACCACAGAAAGCACTTTTTCAGCAAATACAGCAGCAAAGAGCACCAGCTCAGGGAAGAGGTCAGTTATTTTCCATGAATATTGAGGAGGCAGAGACTACAATAGAGGACTAGTTGCTTCATTACCTGCTATAGTATTATTTGATTCAGGAGCATCTCATTCATTCATAGCTGCAAGTTTTATAGCCACACATAGAGTAGCTACCTCACCCCTCCCGAAGACTATGAGGATTCTTACGGGAGGCGGCATTATCCCTGTTAGTGACACTTGTAGATCTTGTTCGGTAGTAGTTTATGGTCGTGAGATGCGAGCTTAATTCTTGATTTTCTCTATGCCGGACTATGACGTTGTACATGGTATGGATTGGTTGAGTCAGTACCATGCAACTTTAGACTATCAGCGTAGATGTGTTATCTTTAGACCGCCGGGACATCCGGAGTTTGAGTTTCTTCGAGGAGCCAGAGAGCAGGGTGCCCAGCCTACTTTTAAGGCACTCACTGCAGAAGGAGAGCTGGAATACCCGAAGGTTATATCAGAATTTGTGGATATATTTTCCGACGAACTTCCAGGCTTACCACCTGATCGGAAAATAGAATTCACTATAGAATTGACTCCAGGAGCAGAGCCCATTACCTCATTTGTATACTGGTTAGCACCAAAGGAATTAGTAGAACTGAAGATATAGGTTGATGATCTTTTAGAGAAGGGCTTTATTCGAGCCAGCATTTCACCTTAGGGTGCGCCAATCCTATTTGTACCAAAGAAGGATGGAACGGTATGTTTGTGCATTGATTATAGAGCATCGAATGTTGTAACAATCAAGAATAGGTATCCTTTACCGTGCATTAATGATCTATTCGATCAATTAAGTGGTGCTTGTGTATTCTCAAAAATCGATCTCAGATCTGGCTATCATCAGATCAAGGTGCGGAAGGAAGATATACCAAAAACAGCCTTCAAGACCAAGTACGGCCATTATGAGTTCTTGGTTATGCTATTTGGTTTAACCAACACGCCAGCTGTATTTATGAGCTTAATGAATAAGGTCTTCCACCAGTACTTGGACAAGTTCATAGTTGTATTTATATATGACATCTTGGTATACTCCAAAAACCACGAAGAACATGAGAAGCATCTTAGAATCGTGTTGGAGACACTACGGCATGAGAGGCTGTACGCCAAGCTCAGCAAATATGAATTCTGCCTGGACAGAGTACCTTTTCTTGGATACATAATTTTAGGGGAAGGACTTTCAGTTGATCCAGAGAAGGTTTCTACAATTGTGACATGGCCTACACCTACATCAGTTGCAGAGGTTAGGAGTTTTATCGGACTTGCTGGATATTATCGAAGATTCGTACAGAACTTCTTAAGGATTGCAGAGCCTATGATGCGATTGACGCGTAAGGACCAGGAGTTTTTTGGACAGAGGAGTGTCAGAAGGTCTTTGAAGAGTTGAAGAAGCAGTTAACTACTGCACCGATCTTTACCATTCCTTCAGGATCGGGAGGATTTGTAGTATATAGTGATGTTTCAGGTAGTGGATTGGGATATATTTTGATGCAGCATGGCAAGGTTATCGCTTATGCATCAAGACAGTTGAAGGTGCATGAGAAGAATTATCCGATTCACGATCTTGAGCTAGCTGCAGTGATTTTTGCATTAAAGATATGGAGGCACTATCTTTATGGAGAGCGGGTAGAGATTTTTACTGATCACAAGAGTCTAAAGTATGTCTACACCCAGAAGGAGCTCAACTTAAGGCAGAGGCGATGGTTGGAGTTGATGGTTGATTACGATATAGATTTGCAGTACCATCCGGACAAGACAAACGTCATAGCAGATGTACTCAACAGGAAGCCCACAGCTTATTTCTTGACGACATAGCCCCATCTACTAGAGGATCTTCAGGAGCTTGGGATAGAGGTTATTCTGCCAGGACAAGAAGGACAGTTGGCTAACCTTGAGGTTCAATCTTCACTAGTTGAGAGAATCAAGGTAGCTTTGTCGACAGACGCTAGATTTTGGATTCTTTGAGAGAGGACGGAAGCCGGTAAGCAGACGGGACTTCGGATCCATGAGGACGAAACACTGAGGTATGGAAATCGCCTATATGTACCGAATGGAGAGTTGAGATATGAGTTAATAAAGGAGGCACATAGCTCTATTTACTCTATTCATCCGGGAGGTACGAAGATGTACCGAGATTTGAGATAGTATTACTGGTGGCATGGAATAAAAAGAGAGATTGTGCAGTTCGTGGTAAAATGTTTGGTCTGTCAGCAAGTTAAGGCCAAGCATCAGAGGACCGCGGGTATGTTACAGCCACTTCCCATCCCTGAATGGAAGTGGGAACATATCACCATAGATTTTATTATAGGATTTCCAAGAAGCCCCAGTGAGAAGGACACAGTGTGGGTTATTGTGGACCGTCTCACAAAGTTAGCACATTTCTTGTCGTTCAGAGTCGGACAGTCCACGGAGCTTGTAGCCGACACATATATACGACAGATTGTGAGGTTGCATGGAGTGCCAGTTAGTATTGTATCAGATCGTGATTCTAGATTCATCTCTCACTTTTGGCAGAGTATATAGGAGAGCTTAGGCACTCGACTCAAGTTCAGCACTGCTTCCACCCGCAGATAGATGGCCAGTCAGAACGCACGATCCAGATCCTAGAGGATATGTTGCGATCTTGTATTCTAGATTTTGGAGGGTCTTAGGAAGACCACTTGCACTTGGTAGAATTCTCCTACAATAATAGCTATCAGGCGAGCATCCAGATGGCACCTTTTGAGGCATTGTACGGTAGGAAGTGCAGGTCTCCTATATGTTGGAGTGATATAGGTGAACGACAGATACTCGGTCCAGAGTTGGTGACGCAGACAATTGAGAAGGTGAAGCAAGTCTAGAGCCATCTTCGTGCAGCCCAGGACAGGCAGAAGCATTGGGCTGACATCCATCGACGACCTTTAGAGTTCAAGGAAGATGAGCACGTATTCATGAGGATCTCCCCAACTCGAGGCACCATTAGATTCGGAAATAAAGGCAAGCTGAGTCGAAGGTACATTGGTCCTTTCGATATCTTGGAGCGAATTGGTGAGGCGGCGTATCATCTTGTATTATCCCTATCTCTAGAGGGAGTGCATAATATATTTCATATCTCACAGCTGAGGAGATACGTGGCCGACCCAAGCCACGTAGTTGATCATTCTGAGATTGCAGTAGGTTCGAGTTTGAGATATGAGGAGCAGTCCGTGGGGATACTGGATACTAGTGAGAAGACGCTATGGGGTCAGATGATCCGGCTGGTTCACGTTGCTTGGAAGCATCACTCTCCAAGTGAATCCACTTGGGACCAAGAGGATGTCGTACGATAGCGTTATCCTCACTTATTCGAGGATGAAGGTATGGTCGCAGAACTGCCATAGTTGTTATATCATTATAGCTTCATAGAGTAGCTTTATTCTAAATTATGAGGACGCAATTCTTTTAAGGTGGATAGATTGTAAGCTCCCTCATTTTGAATAGGGTTATTTAGGTATTTTTTAATTCTTTTTAATTATTTTATTTTATTTAAATAGATTAGAGTAGTAATTTCTAAAATATTCTTTTAGATATATGACCCTTTGCCATAGTTTTGATAGTTTGAGCAATGTACGACCTTTTTTCTTCCAACAAATTTTATAATAATAATTTTAATTGAGTCTAATATAGTTGGAACATGGATTTTGCATTTATTAGATCTCCCCCATGCTCCAAAAATATTAAAGAACATCAAGAATTACGGTTACCGTAAAAATTGTCCCTTTTGACTAGAACTTGACCCAAACCCAACCCAAACACATGTAGGCATGTAGTGCACCCCAAGTATTTCTATGTAAATATATTATATATATAAATAATATTTAAATTGATTTATTTCTATTTATAGAAGTTCTAACTATAGAAAGTTGTATAGGTGGCAACCTACTTGGCAAATAACTACCTAACCACTTCCCTAACCAACCGAACAAACAAACCTTATCCAATCCTAACCATAACAACCAACCCCACCCTTCTATTTTCGGCCAAGAGCAGCCCTACCCCCCTTGGCCGAACCCCCTAGCAATAGGATAACCCCCTCCTTTATTTAAATCTATTTAAAAAGGCCCTATATATCAACTCATCAACAAACCCTAACCCTAACCATATCAAAACCCCTCCCTCATAGTTGGCTGCCCCTTTCCTCTCTCCCCCATACGTGAAACAGCCCCCTTGCCTCTCTCACCCTCACAACATCAACTCCTTCACCAAAAATCTCTTCCACTCTTCCAAAAGTTTCATTTTTCATCATCCTTCCACCATATCTCCATCCAAACGTCATTAAACATTCAAGAAGAATCCCATATTCTCCATAATTATATCAAGAACTATTTTCCTCATCAACAACCCATCACAAAAGAAGTAGTAAGCCGAGCACAAGCAAGGAGGAGAAATTCTTGGACAAGAAGAACCACAATCTTCAAATCCTCCAACGATTTCGGTAAATCTTAAATCCTTCTTCCTCAAATCTCATGGCATGATGCTTTTAGGTTAAGTTAATTTACTGAATTAGAACCCTATTTTTGCCATCTTTTTCTCATATTAGAAAGTATATATTTTCCATGATAGTTTGGTGATGATTTACTTGTCGGTAGAACTAGTTTAGGACTTGTTGATGCGATTAATTGTGGAGAATCATTATTGATTATTAAAACAGAATTAATTGGTATTTAATTCCTGGAAAATAAGTATTTTTAAATAAATTCTCTGATATTATAATATCAAATATGAATATATAACTAAGGGCCACTAGCTTAGATTTTCAGGTAATTATATGACATTGTTTTGCTAGTAAATAGAGGATTTTTGGATGAAATAAATAGGTAATTATTTTCTGAGATTATAACAGCATATAATAGGATATAAAATAATTTTTAATATATATAAATAATAATAATGGATTGGCTATGTCTCAAACAAGTTTCGGACAAAATCAGTCAACATAAAGTTGTCGAAATCTTGAAATATGTTGTTGTTGTCAAATCTGGAATCTATTGCTATAAATTCATATAAATTATATTTAATTCTGTAATATATAATTTATTAGGATTTATTTTCATTTCCTTTAATTGGGGACTTAAACTTAAACTTTGGAAGTCAAAAACCAAGAAACTAGGTCCCGATACCCTGTAAAAGTAAGCAAAGTTGTTAAAAATAATAACGGGCTTGGTTTTGCATGTCATTGAAAAATTATAGAATTTAGTTATAATTACAAGAAATTATATTTGGATACTTAATTAATTTATTTATTTTTAGGTCAATTGATTTCCGAAGGAGTCGACGCGGGATCATCTTTACCATCGCTGACTGCAGAACCAGGCAAGTGTACCTGCCAAGATGTTTACAGTTCTAACTTATTTATTTGATATTATTTATGCATTAGACATTATATTTGTGTGGATTATTGAATTAATTATTGAGCCTAGGGCCGTTATACGATACTTTGTGTCAGAACAAGATTCGGGTGCCGACATCCCCTGCGGAGTTGAGTATCGTAGTTAGAAAGTCATTCTTTCGAACCCATGTTTTGTGCAAATATTATTTGCATATCCTACCAAAGGACACTTGACACGATATTCATGTGGCAGAGTCTTTCTCGACTTGATCGTGGTACTTGGACTCTGGATAGGACTATAGGATGCATGCTATAGTTGTAATTATAATTGTACATATTCACTATGACTTGTGTTGATGGTTAGAGGTCATGATCTTGCGTGTCTTGATTGAGACATGAGATTACATTGGGTGGGGAGAGACTTCATTGTGCTCTGGGCATATGTTAATTATTACTATTTATAGCGTATTAGGCTTTAGGTTTCCTATGCGAAATCTAAAGTATTATATTTATATATCCATCTTCCTCCGGGTTCCCCCACACTGAGCCTTGAGTTTACTCTTAGCATATGAAAGTGTCCTTGGGATCTTTCGTGAGTACCAGCCCGGGGTACGATACCATAATCTCATTTGCATATCACATAGTTGACTGTTGTAGCTTTCCCCTTATTCATACCATTATACTGTTCACTATTGGCTTGAGTGTTTATTGTACCTTGTTATATCCCCTGAGGACCTGGATATGGATTATGTCCCCAAGTATTGACGAGGAGGTTTATCCCGAGGTTTACGGGTTAGGAGTTGATATCGGAGTAGTACTCGCAGCCGAGAACGAGGTCGTACCAGAGGACTACTCTTGAGTTCTCAGATTATCTTTATGTATGATGTCTTGTGATTCTAAATATGGATTTAGATATTTTCCTCTCATTATTTTGATACGGGTTATTCCCCGTAATATTTATTTATTATATTGTGATAGACAGTTTGATTTATGGTATTGATGTTCGAGACTGGTTTATCATATTGCCTCTTGTTTATGACTTAGTGGATGCGTTTAGATACATAGACTATGGAATATATATTATAGATTATTATAGTTGTGATACAGCTTAAGTGTACTCTAAAGGGTCCATTAAATTGGGTTTGTCTATTGGAGTGTGCTGCTGGCCATTGCCACGTGGCTAGTCCCTCGGCATTTTGGGACTGGGACGTGACAGATTCCAAGGCTATCACTCTGCATACCGACCAGAAGAAGGTCACTACAAATATGGTGTCTCTACAATTCGATTACTTTCCAATGTCGAGGTCCAAGACGGTGTCATCCCGATACCGAAGGCGTCAATGGAGATCGTTAATCATCCACCGGCCCGTAACCAAGCAAAGGGCCTGGTACCACTCACTACTTCATGTGGTGAGGTCATGTAGGTTCATACAAATATTATCAAAGATATGAAACGAGAGACTATGTCGTCAATTTTTAATCCAAAGTAAAGGGGAAAGAAGAACAAGCCATGTCACATGGTTCTTCCTGCAGTTGTTGATAAAGCATTATCTAGTGAAATTAGGTCGAACAAGTCTACTTACAAGCTTATGATCCAGTCCAGGAAGACACATTCCCTACTCCATCCGTAGGAGCCATCTACAACAGACAAAGTAAAACAAAAAGAAGTTTGTTTGATAAATCTTTGAAAAACAATCCTCCTCAGGGACTTAACAAGCCATACAATTTTGACATATTGGCACAACTTGTCATTACATCAACAAAATTATCTATTTTTGAGTTGCTTCGTCTCTCCAAAAAGACCCGCGATGCATTGAGTGAGGCATTACTGCACACTAATTCATACTTGGCCCAAATCAAAGTGCCAGCTGAAGATCCTGCAACATATCCTCATTGCCACAGTGTTATAGAGAAGAAACCTAACATAACCTTCTTCCAAGAGGATATGTTATGCAAGAACAATCGTCATGATAGACCGTTGTAATACATAGGGTAAATTGGGGCTATCAAAGTGGATCGTATGCACATCTATACAGGCTTATCATTTAGCATCATTCCTCGAAGTTTTCTATAGGTCTTAGGGATCCCTATACGCAAGTTGTCAGCTACCAAAACTATTATTCTGGGCTTCAATGCTGGAATAAGCTAACTTTTGGGCAAGATCTGCCTTAAATACTAGATAGGCTATCTTCGAATAGAGGTCAATTATTGCATCATAGATGTTGAGGTATCCTACAACGTCTATTAGGACAACTATGGAAATACAAGAATATGATTGTACCTTCTACTCTCCACTAGTACTTAAAGTACGTGGATAGTTAGGGGTAGTCCAAACGGAATTTGCTGATGTCGACCCATTCAAGGGCATTGAAGCCTATTATTCTGACTTGGTATTGTACAAGCCACAGTACCCCGAGAAGGATGACAATGATGTTGACGACGAAGCTGAAGCTGACTCAGCTAGTGAAGCTCCTTTAGTGATCAACCTTAAACTACGCAAAAGGAGTATATCGAAACCATTCATGATGGACCTTCGCAAGGGGGTTGATTTTTCTACCCTACATCATGATACAGAGCCTCTTTCCATCAATTTTTGCAAATCAAATCACGAAAAAGAGTCTGATCATCCATTGGTGATAAACCTTAATGCACCAAAAGCTACATAACCTCTTGTAGTCGACCTTTGTCACACCATTCATTTTATTTTTGATGACCAATAACTTATCACGTCCCAATACCGGAAGACCGCAAAGTCACCACTAGGGCGTGATGCCTTGCAAGTTTAAGTTATGGTTGCACAAGGCCATGATACATAATAACAAAATAGACCATTCAGAGTTAGAAGCAGTGGCATAGTGTTGCAGAAAACCAAATAAACATAATGGTATAGAAAATAATCTCTTTATTGATATCTTTGTAATGATTACAAGGCTGTCAATGTACATATAATACATGCCAATTTGGCTTAGATCTCTCTTGAACTATACAGAAATACAATAATATCGTTCCATACATTACATTCATTTATACAGAAAATATCTCAAATCATCTCAAGGTATCTTCTTCTTCTGACTTCCGGCTCCTAAGAATGATAATTTGTTATCGCTTCGAATAATCTAGCAGGACACCCAGTACCTGCGGATAAACTAGTAGGGGTCAGCACTTTGGGGAAAGCACCGGTGAGGAACAAAAGCAACACCCTCTAAAATAATTACTAAGTAATCATGTGAAAAAATATTGTATTATTAGTGATCTTTCTATCTTGATACCTATGTTCATTTTATGCCATATACTGAATCAAGAGTTATGTTACTTCTTTTGAAAACATCTTTGAAGCCATATTTCATATTTTATTTAAACACACCATAAGGACAAGTTCATAAATATATTGGTTCTTTACTATCTTATCAAGTACATCGTGTTTTGTGAGCCATATTTGTTTCTCTTAGGGACAATATCAGCATTCATTTGATATAGTTCATTCTATGAGCAGGATACTATAATTTCTTATAAACCAACTTCTTCCTAAGGAAAATTAAGATAAGGAACATAAGGAATAAAAACTATTACTTATTCAGTGATTCTTACCCGCAGCCGAACGGTCGTTAAAATAATTTGCATAAACATATAGGTATGGTTCCCTGTCCGTCTCTGCATCAAACTGTTAGGCTTGCAAGAAGGAAATTATAGCATGCGACCTAACTACATGATGGCCAATGAGTCTTATTTCTCATGATTAGCAGTTGGGACGTACAAGCCCATCTCACTAATAGACTGACTGTCACGCCCTAATCTCCCACAAGCTCGATTATCCCCACTGAACGTGAATCACCATATTGCAGCGCTCATGCAGGATAATCGTTCTCATCGGGACATGATGTCGTGCGAGCCTGGAGTTACGCTCGCACAAGGCGATAATGTCAAACATCAAAGTTATCATCGAAACGACCAAGTTGCAGCAAAAGTCAAGTATTGTGTACCAAGCACACATCAGAGTATATGCAGCAAAGCTCTCGATAGGGTCTAAATAAAAATATCACGAAGGAGAATGACACAAAGGCAATGCAACACTCTTGCTTTTTCTTTTGTCCACAAAGATACTTACCGTTCATACATCATGTCCCGTATATCCAAGCAGTGCCACTACACCTGCGTATCTAAAATAATGCCTACAAATGTGGGTCAGTACACAGATGTACTGGTGAACGGGGTAACCCACTCGCCTAAACTGACACTAAGTAGAATAGTGAATGCAAACAGTTATATGGTGATCTTTTTACTTGAATCCTAGATTCATTTTATGGCAAAGATATGACATGTTAAGAAAAACTGTAAAGCAGGTTAAACATGCAAGCATTCAACTCAAGGTCTATGTACAAAAAGATATATCCAACTCAAAATAAACTAGCATGCAAACTGTTCTATTCAAACTCAAGCAATGCGTGAACCTATCGAATCACCATCCAAGCCTCAATATCCATCCTCAAACCATGCCATAATCCAAGCCTTACTAATCCAATCATCGATATGCACACTCTTTCCCGAGACAAGGTGGCCGCCACCTACACGAAAAGTACAAACCAAAACCAAAGCAAAGCAAACCAACTATTATCTATATGAAGTCACTAGCCAAGCTATAAAGGACTAATCAACTGTAGTTTTACCCGATCCAGTGCTGAGTAGCTAGCCTGCCTGATCGTATCGAACTACTGGAACCGCGCCCAAGGTACGTTACCATTTGTCTCCTCCATGGTCGAACGGTCATAATGCCCCGGAGCATATCCCGTTCGAGAAAATCAAACCCTGTGCGCAACAGGTTGTCCGTGACCGATGCAAACTTCAAGTAGGTATGATGAAAGAATTAAGCCTTCTCGCCCCACCAAATGTTACTTGCCTCAATCCAACCAACTATCCATAACCATTCTCCAACTTATATCCCAAGACACCATCTCAAGTTATCCCCATAGGCATTATGCCGCTTCTCGACACAATGCTTCAATTGGTGCAACACCCCTCGCTCAGAAATCTCCATGGCACAATGCCCCAACAGTGGCACAATGCCCTCACCGATGCAGTTGTCCAGTTTTGAACCACAACTGCACGCTTTGCTTGATAAAGCGCCCAACTTGATACTCATGCACAACGCACGCTCGCTCGCCCGCCCGAAGTGCCTCGATGTTCTAACCAAGATGATCCACTCAAGCCCCAACTGCTCAAACGTAAATCTAACTCAAGCTTCAACTCATATCCAACCAAACGGCGCACACTCTATGCACGCCACAGTGTAGTAATTTTCAAGTTCCAGTCCAAGTGTTCAAGCCATTACGTGTGTTCCATATTATTAGGCATGAAGGAGTAGAGGAGAAGGGACAGAGCCCACTCACCAAGTTTGATTCCGCTAGCACTCTGCCTTGCTGATACGGCCGATCCCTTGAACCCGTGGTCCGATGCAAAGCACGATCTACTCAATTGGTATGACCGTACAAGAAGGCCGTGCTCTCCAAATCATCCGACCGATCAGACTAAGGAAGACGGCATTATCGCTCCAAATCCAGCTATCCGACTACTGCTCTGAACGAACACCCATTTCTATCAAACTCCGCTTATGATCTGTCACTACCACATTTCTAGATTAGGGCATTATTGTAAATTGCCATGTTTAATTTATTGTGTAAATAAAAATGTATGATAAGTTTATTATATAAATTGATGGGTATTCTTAATGCATAGGTTTATGGGCTTGACCTAAAATCCATTAGATTAAACCCTTGTGACCAAACCCTAATTATTAAATTAGCATTTTAGTTTAACCCTCAATGAATGACTAAACCCTTTTTATTTTTAAGTTCTTCATGACAAATCATGAATAGCAATTTAGACTCTTGGCATTAGAAGCCCTAACCCTAACCCTAGACCTATATAATAAGAGGGAGCCTCCCTCAAGCTTCTTCATTCATAAAGAAAAACCCTAAACCTAGCCTCCACTTAGAAATCCATTTCCTTTCCTCAAATTTTAGGATTTTTAGCCCTAGAAACCCTCTTTCCTTCTCCATCAAGAGAGATCTAGGAGCTTGGACCAAGGAGGCTTGAAGAAAGAGAAGCTACATTGGGAATCCATCTCCCAATAGGTGAGGATCTGAATTAAAACCCTATTTAATTCTGTTTTTAATTGTTGTTTGGCCATTAGGAGCCCACCATTTGAATTAGGAATGGCTCTTTTGGTTTTTCCATGGAGTCCTAAGTGATTTAGGGTTTGGTGTTCCAATGATAATGTTTTCCCTAATTTTCGTGAGCCCTAGTTATGGGATTATGCATTCTTGCATGGTTGCATCATATGCATATAGATTTAATCTTGATCTTAGGGTTTTACGTTTGGGTTCATGAGTAATATTGTGGAATCCGAATTCAGCACCTTACGTGTTCGATGAAATGCTTCATAGGGGTATACCTTTCTAATCTATTCTAATCTTACTTATTTTGATGTATAATATATATATGTATGTGCACGTAAGTGCAATGATAGGTTTGCATCATTCTTGGAGAAGGGAGTTTTGAGTCGGGTCTGTCAGTGTATGACACTATGGATACACTGTGGAGGAAAACTGGGAGTGTCGGTTTCTAGAGTATCAGTGAGCTCCAGTTCACTGTGTGTGTGTGGTGTGTTGTATTGTATTTCAGTACAACTAGCTATTCAGTGAGTGTAGAGTGTTAAGGGTTTGAATGTGCATTGTGAATTGGGGGATAAGAGGGCCAGGTTCAGTCACAGTAAGGGATTGATGAGAGTAGAGTATCACATGGCAGTAGCAATACAGGAGCCCTGTGTTGTTTTTAGTTAGAGTATCAGTAGAAGTGAGTGATCAATGGGTGTGTGTGTGTGTCGAGTATCAGCTATTTGAGTTCTCTAGTGTAGCAGTGCACAATAAGTGGGAGTTCAGTGAGTTACTGCAGGTATAGCAAATGTTAAGTGAGTGTGCCTGTGCATATGTAGGATATTCTTAGGTATTGTGGAGGAAGTGAGTGTGGTAGTTTAATTCAGTGAGTGAGTGAGCAGTCAGTATAGAGTGAGCAGTCAGTATTTTGGTAGTGTATCAGAAATTGGGGATTTTGGATCGGGTTGTATGAGCAGTTTGGTAGCAGCAAGGTTTGGATTAGAGACCTGAAGATTTGTTGCAGTAGTGCACTACACTGGATGTTAACTGCTTAAGGCAGTAGTTGAGATGGGGGCTATGTGGTTGGGTATCAGCAGTATAATGGTAGTGTGTACACTGCATTATAGCAGTACACAGTCCAGTATTGACTGAGTGAGAATGGAGTTGTGTCTGTGCAGTTTTTGAGTTCCCTGTGTTCAATTGTAGGAGTATCAGTTTCAGCTAGTAGTGCATCAGATTTTAGAGTGTTAGGTGTTTTCATAGAAACTGTGTAAGTATTGGTATCAGTGAAACTACAGTAATTAGAATACTGGGGATGGAAGGTGCAAGGGTACCAGTAGCAATTTGGAAATAATGTGAAGGGATTTGGTTGTGTAATAGTGTATCGTGTATCATTCAGTCCCAGTTTAGTATTAGTTCACTGTGTTCATTATATCAGTAATTAGAGGTTATGAGAGGTCAGGTTATGTGTATTAGTTTTGAGTGAGCAATGGGTTTATGTATCAGTGGGTCTCTGATACTGTGTATGATGTATCAGTGTATTCAAACTGAGCATCAGTCTTAGTGAGGGGTTGAGTGCCTGTCAGTGAATATCTCAGTATTTTGGGGGAATGAGTAGTAGGATTTGCTAAAGTGTTAGATTCAGTAGTCATATGTTGTCTCAGAGATTAGGGCATTACTTGTGTAAGTTTGAACCAGTTCATACTACCTGGTTGATCCTGCCAGTAGTCATATGCTTGTCTCAAGGATTAAGCTATGTATGTATAAGTTTGAACAACTTCAGACTGTGAAACTGTGAATGGTTCAGTATATCAGTTATCTTGGAACCTTGGCTACCTCTGAGCTCTGATACTGCCTTATGCCTTATGAGTCCTATGACTTATCAGTTATCATTCAGTGAGTTTAGTGTTGAGAGTGTTGTGTCAGTATCTAGTGTGTGGCAGGAGGACTAATACTGGGGGTCTAAGGGAATTGATTAGTCTAGCTATTGCTAAATTAGCTAGTTGTATGTAGTTAGTAGTATACTGGTTTATGTATATATATATATATATATATGTATATATGAGTTATATGTATTGGTAGTATCTAGTATAACCTAGATATCAAGGTTAGAACTTAATAACTATGTTTACGAGTTGTGTCCATCTAGTATCTACAAGATCAGCATTTATACATCTAATGGACATTGAGATACCTAGTATCATAGGCATAGTGACTCCTAGGTATGGTTAGTGTTTAATAGTGAGGTAGTAGTAGGTGGGTACTATAAGTATTGAGTTTGGCAAGGTATTAACTAGTTAACCTAGTAGGGACTTAGACATGACCTAGAGGCCTCGTATTTAATTAGTTAAACATGCTTATTCCTTTATTTCAATATTTTGACATTGATATTCCATAATTAGGTCATTGTGATCTCGCCTTGGACATTGATCCTCATACCTTACTCAGGACCACAAGCGAGTACATTCTCTGACAGTTTTCATTTTTGTTGATTAATTCTATAATTCTAGTTGTATAGTATACTTGATTCTGACACTGTGGATACACGGGTTAGCATCCTAGATACCTGTCATGAGGAGTCGTGATTGGAATCCATCGTGCTAGCTGAGGATGGAAAAATATTAGCAGATTATGTGATCATACCCCACCTTACATGCATCATAGATCACCCCACACATCACGTCGGGTGTAGCCTGACCATTTACATGCCTCATAGCCTGTTATATATGATTAGCCTGACTATTGCTCTTATAATAGCTAACCAGATGGTTAGCCTGACCTCACATGTATCATAGCCAATCATATATAATAAGCCTGATCTCGTCCCAAGTCGATCACATAATAAACTGATATTTCAAACACATAGCCATATATTTATTCTTTATTTCAGTTCACTTGTTCTAGCATTCACTCATATTTTATTCCTTGCTAGATGTTCTATTAATTATTACATATTCTCTAGTATTCCATATTTTCAGTATTTCTTTCATCTTGTATTTCCTTACACTGTTTTTATAGTTTTGTCAACATAAATGAAACTGTTGTTTAGTGATTATGCTTCGCTCCAATCCTGACTGGATAACATTTTTCAGAGGACTTGGAGGACTTCTGTCCTACCCACTATGGCCCGGGAGCAGAGGGAGATTTTGTACCAGAAATTCTAGAGGAATTTCCCATCTTAGAGGAGATACCACCTACAGGCATTTAGACTATCTTATCTATATATCATTGCTCTAGAACTGAGATTGGGTTGTATTTTTTGTGGAGACTTTATGTGGACAACTAGACTCTAGACTTGTGTTGTATTTATATTTGTACTTGACTTATGTCAGTACTCTCTATCCTTATATCTCATTATGCCATTTACTTTCCAATAGTCTTGTGATTGAGTATATTATAAATTGTTGATCCATCTATTATCATTATCCTCTCTATGGAGTTGAGACCATTGACAGGATGAGTTATGACCTAGACAACATTCTACCGCTGATGCTGCGGCGTAGGCTGGACGTACCCACGGCTCATGCCCAATTTCCGGGTGTGGGTCGTGATACGATCTGTACATAAAACTAACTCAAATCAATACTTGTTCCCAAATCCAATAAATTAAAATATAACCATCTATTGCCTCATTCAATCCGACTCACCGTAATGCATCATGCGGTTGCGGGGTATTATACTGACACCCCCCATGATCCCGAGGACTTCTAGCCTCAGGGTATCTTGTCCCCTCCTAGGTCGAGCGATTCCCAGTGCCCCAGGAACCGTCGAGGGGTTACACCCTTGTGCATAAGTTGTCTGACCTGTCACCCTCACTTTTTCAGCTAGGGATAACTTGGTAATTTGGCCTAGTTATTTAATTTTAGGAATATAATATTAATATTAGTGGACCATGTATATTTATTTATTGCTTGTATTAGTTATTTAATTATTAGAGTGCTATATTTAATTAGAGGCTTGTAGCATTTAATTTAGTTAGTGGACTAGCCTATTTAATTTGACTTGTGTAGTGGACCCAACTTATTAGATTAGATTCATGGACCAACATTTAATTCTAGTTAGAGTTAAGCCCAATAGTGACCATATTCATTAGGAGGATGAATTAATTAGTGAAACCAATTAGACTAGAACCTTCCCTCATTAATTATTTCTTAATGAGAGGCCCCAATGGGTGTTTTGGATAATTCATAGTAGCTTGGATGAGGGGTAGAGGTCGGCCACCTATAGGGAGGAGAGAGACTCTCTCTCTCTCTCTCTCTCTCTCTCTCTTCTCATTTTGTCATTCCAATCTAGATCTAGGATTTTTTTTTCTTCCAAATTCTTCATTCTCACACCAATTCCTACTCAAATTTCTTTCCAATTCTTTCTCTATTCATCATTGGAGGCTAGTAAAACAAGGATCTATAAGGAGAGAACAAGAATCTACAAGGAGGAAGCAAGGATCTACAAGTTGGAGGCCACTTTCACTCAATTTGGGAATTTTATTGGGAATCCATCTCTTAATAGGTATAATTCAGTTTTCCCTCTCTAATTAGGTTCTAAATCTGTAATTTAATCATATAAATCACCCCATATGATAAGGTTATCTATAGGAATTAAAATTAGGTTCATAGGAGGCCTATGGAAAAAGTTAGACCAAATTGACAAGTGTTTGATTGTGTGTGACTAGTGTCGTGTCCACAATTGGATACGTGTAGGCTGTATCCCGATAATTTGGAGATACGGGTTAATTTGGAGGTTTTTCTCCGACACGGAGGTTTGAGCATGTCATATTTTGACACGGACATGTAGTTGAGTAATTAGTTCTTCGTATTGTTCATAATTATAATTTTAGACTTGCTCGTGTCCTTCGGGATACGTTTGGTTGTATAGTGGGACCGTATCGCAAGCGTATCATAGAATGAGTGTGATACGGGTGCGGTGCACTCCACATGTTTGTTCATTGTACCTCAATTCAATTTGACTTGTTTATATCTATTAGTATATGGTTATGTATATATAGCTATATGTATATGTATCTCTATTATATTATATAAATATGTATATGTAGCTAGGTGTATAGGTGTAGTGATATGTGTATGTGTATATATAAATAGCTACAGTATTATATATATATATATATATATATATATATATATATATATATATATATATATATATATATATATATATATATATATATATATATATATATATATATATATATATATATATGTATGTATGATTATATTCATATGAGAGTATATCTATATTTGTATAGATATGAGTGTATATATATATTGTCACCCCCACTTTTTGGATTAGGGGTATTTTCGTCTTTTCGTAATTAATGAGTAAATGATTGCATAATAATCAATTTTATTTAAATTATGGTGACCTTAATTGATTGATGCGCTTTATCGTTATTTGATAATTAGAACGCTACGCTAACCTTTGACTTCCAAACAGTTTCACACCGTTGTCCTAGACAAGCCAGACCGTTAATTGATGCTTGTGTCCCACGTAAATCTAGCCCTTTGTACTTCTATTTAATTTTAGACCCTCCTTGCGTTTAATTTTAATTAAGTAAACAATAAACCTATTCCATGCAATTTTCTAATTGTTGGCACTATTATGTATAAGAGCATTAAGTATACACCCGTTTGACACGACACACGATAAACCCATTTTCCCCCCTTCATCATATTTTTCCATAACTTTCAGAAATGCATAATTTAACATCAGCCCCTTGAAACCATGGCCTCCAGACCCTTAAACCGATGCATCATAACCATTCATTTTAATTTATTCGAATCCTAAACATTGAGGTATCCATGAGAAGACTTTTTCCAAGGAATTGACCAAGTCAACCCTTTCTAGGTCAAACCAAAGTCCCCTTATATATAAACTCTTTTCTTCTTCACTTTTTGTTTTCCTATTCCTAACTCAAGTACAGCCGACCCCCCCCCCTTTACATTACTCTTCATCCTTTTCCTTCCCCTCTTTAATCTTTTCCATCTAACCTAGTACAGCCGACATCCCCTTTCCCGTCTTATCTTCCCGTCGACAGACCCGCCCCGACTGAGCCGTCGGATCCCGCCGCACAGAGCCGCCCCGACTGCGCCGGATGATGCCGCACAGAGCCGCCCCGACTGCACCGCTCGAGCGCCGACGACGCTGTACGCTGCCAAACGACTGCACGACGGACGATCACTGACCTCGCTGTGCCGACCGGAGCAGCCTTCGACTCGACGACGCCGCGTACCCGACCGGAGAAGCCCGGAGTTCGACGACAGACCGCTGCACTCGACCGACCCTTCCCTATTCGTAACCATCGCCATCGTCATCATCTCGTTCCCGCGCACAGGTTCGAGTTCCTTCTTACACGTATACGCATACATATAGTTCCCTTGGAGGCCTTCACACTTGCTTTGTTGAATACTGGTATATAGATATATAACTTGATGCGTACATAAATACGTATTAGTATTTGGTATACATATATGATTATTATGTGTATATTGATATATATGTATAACCCTAACGTATACGAACCTAATTAGTATATATATATATACAAAGTATTGTATTAAAATAGGATTGAATATGTTTCGGGTATATATATATTGTATATATCTCCCTAATACCTGTTTAATATAGATACAAGGCATAAATTCAATTTAAAGTATATGTATATACATATATCTAATATAATTATAACCATAGAAATTTATGTATATGTTAGATCATATTATGTGGAGGACTTGAATGTAACCATGGACACCCCGTAGGTACATCGGCTTGTGACCCCTAGCGTAGCCTGTTGAGATCATTATGTTGATTGTGTGCTAGAGTAATTTCAGATGAAGTATTGTATTATATGGTATGTCTATAGGATTGTGGGATCACTCAGACGATACCTTGGAACTCGGATAGTGGTATTGCCAGCTAAGGACCACAAGCGAGTACATTCTCTGACAGTTTCCATTATGTTGATTATCTCTATAATTCTTATTGTATAGCGTACATGACTCTGACACTGTTGTTTACACGAGTTAGCATCATTAAGATCTGTCACGAGGAGTCGTGATTGGGATCCATCGTGCTAGCTGAGGAAAATAGGGAAATATTAGTAGCTTATGTGATCATACCCACTTTACATGCATCATAGCTCATCCACACCTCACGTCGGTGCAGCCTTACCCTTACATGCCTCATCGTTGTTACATATGGTTAGCCTGACCTGTTGGGGATGATCGCTAATCAATATAATGAGTCATATAGTCCCAAGCCGATCACATGATATGCTAATGTTTTACACACTTAGTTAGATGATTCTTGACATGTATCTGGTAGATTGATCTTGCATTTCCACACGTTTAGTTATTGATCTTGTACACCCTTACATACTAGTTCATTGTTCTTGCGTGTAATTGTAGTTCTATTTATTGCTAGATGCATATTGATGATGATGTTCCAATATTTCTTATTCCAGTATTTTCTTATTTCAGTATCTCTTATTTGCCAGTTGTTCATATCTGTCTTGTATTTCTTTAAATTGTGTTATAGTTTTTGTCAATATATGTGGAACTGCTGTTAGAGGTGTATTTCGTTCCAATCCTAACTGGATATTTTTTCCAGAGAATCTTGAGGATTTATGTACCATGCACTACGGACCAGGTATAGATGCAGACTATGCACCAGAGATCCTAGAGGAGACTATGCCTCTAGATGAGACATTACCTGCAGCTATCTAGATAGTATTTATTTATGCTTGAGACTTATAGAGGTTGTTTTAGTTTATATTTAGACTTATATTAAGTTTAATTGGAGACTTGTGTTGGACAGCTAGACTGTGAGTTATCTTTATGTTTGAGACATGTTGTTTAACTATGTCATTTCCTTTTATCTTTTATCATGCCTTATAGTTGTTGTGATTGAGTTACATTGTGAGATTATTGTGAGATGTATATTGACCTCCTTATGGAGATGGATATCATTGACATGTGTTTAGCTATATAGTATTACTGTGACCTAGACAGCGTTCTATCGTCGATGCTGCGGCGTAGGCTGGACGTACCCACGCTCTCGTGCCCCTATACCGGGTGCGGGTTGTGACACATTTTTAGTGGTGGCCCATGTAGGTCTAGTTTCGCAAGTTATGCAATATCGTGGTAGTGCGACAACTTAGTTGTACTACTACGAGCCTGTGATAAGATATAGGAAACATGATTTAGGATGAGAGTTTGCTCAATCATACTAGGAAATTTTAAACTTCATATTGCTATTCTAATTGATTGCTTCCTTTAGCACTTTACTGTCCTTCCTTGATAGTATCATATCTATCACCTTAATTCATTCTTTTGATCTGTATTCAGGATGCCACCGAATACTAGATCCATGGGAATGGGAGCAACCAATTTAGAGAGGACTGCCACCTCTCAACCTGACGAACAAATACCGGAAGATCCTCATACATCTCCTGTTCGTGTGGGAGTGTCTACAGCCAACGGGATTCCTCCTCCACCTATACAGAGGATTGCCCCAGCTATGACAGACAACCTTCCACCACCACTGACACCGATTTTTGGAGGAGTGCCCGCTGACGGGGCACAGATGTTCGCGCTGATGCAGGGCATACTAGAAGCCTAGAGAGTAACAGCAGAAGCTCAACGTATTCAAGCTGAGGCTCAGAGAGTGCAAGCAGAAGCACACCAGGCGCAGACTGAACTGATGAGAGAGAGCATGGAGAATGCTCATCAGGTGACTCTCTAGGCTGTGGAGAGAGTAGCACGACAACCGCAACATCAAGGTCAACAACAACAGAGGTCCGGTACCATAGTGAACTTTAAGAGGATGATGCCTCGAGAGTTCAAAGGCACAGACGGAATACTATATGCTGACGAATGGTTAGAGGACATAGAGAGAAACTTGCGCTTATCACAGATACCGGAGATTCTTCAGATAGAGGCCACTGGCAGTCAGATGTTTGATATCGCACTGACGTGGTATCGTATAGAGCCGAGACTCGCCGTTGAAGGACTTACTTGGGAGGACTTTAAGGAGCTCTTCAAAGAAAAATTCTTTCCTGACGTAGCCTTGGGAGCATTAGAAAGTCAGTTCCATGACTTAGTCCAAGGAGGCATGTCAGTCGACGAATATGCTGCAGAGTTTTATCGATTGAGTCGATTTGTGCCATCGATGATTCGAGATCCAGGAGACAAAGCACGGAAATTCAAAAAGGGATTAAATAGGGAGATCAAGTCTCGTACTTCGGGACGACGTACTGCTATATTTGAGAGTATATGATGGATGCCCAAATTGCCGAAGACGACTTGGACCTCAGGCCCAAGAGAGGACGCGACACATCTGGAGCAACAGGAGGTAACACAGGACCAGCCAAGCACCCACACTTCTAACAACAACAACCTAGGTCGTACCAGCAATAACACCAGCAGCAACACCAGCAACAGGCACTAGTTCGAGGAAATGCTCAACAACAACAACCACAAAAACATAATCAACTCGTTGCCCCATGTTCCTATTGCAGAAAGATGGGACATACAAGAGATATCTGCAGAAAAAGGTTGGGCACTTGCTTATCGTGTGGATCAGCAGCACATCAGCTGAGGGACTGCCCAACTATTCAGACTCGCCAGGGAGGAGCAGCAGCTCAGAGAGGACCAGCCAGAGCACCCATTGTACCAGGAGGCCAGCAGCAGAGAGGACCACCACTTCCACCATAGCAGGAGAGGTTTGCTCAGCATCAGCAGCAGCAGAGAGGACCTCCATTTCCACCACAGCAGGAGAGGTTTGCTCAGGATCAGCAGCAGCAGAGAGGAGCACCACAAGGACGAGCTTACGCCATGACCACTGAGGAGGCCGAGCCAGCTGGAGACGTGATTTCAGGTTCAGTTTTACTCGATTCTATTCCAGCACTTGCATTATTTGATTCTGGCGCTTCCCATAGTTTCGTATCTGTATCTTATGCCCTTAAGCATCATTTAGAAACGGAACCATTAGATAGGACTTGCAAGATCACGACAGGAGGAGGCATTATCCTAGTCCGTGATTGTTGTAAGGATCGAAGAGTGTCATTGGAAGGCCGAGAGTTGAGCGTAAGTTTACTCGTCATGCCACTTCCGAAATATGATATTGTACTCAGAATGGACTGGTCAAGTAAACACCATGCTTCTATAGATTGTCACAGAGGTAGAGTAGTATTTCGACCACCAGGAGAGCCAGAGTTTGAGATTGCCAGAGGAGCAGGGGAGCGGAGCAGAGACACTTTTTGTGGAGCCAGGCTGGAAGAAGAAGAGTTACCGCATCCACTTATAGCGGAGTTCATGGATGTATTTCCAGAGGAGTTGCTAGGTTTGCCGCCAGACAGAGATGTTGAGTTCTCTATAGACTTGATACCAGGAGCGGAGCCTATTTCGCAATATGTTTATAGAGTTAACAACAACGAGTTGGTAGAACTGAAGAAACAAGTAGAGGAGCTGCAAGACAAAGGTTTTATTAGGTCCAGCTCATCGCCATGGGGAGCACCGGTATTATTGGTACCAAAGAAGGATGGCACGGTACGCATGTGTATCGATTATAGAGCCTTGAATAACCTCACTATCAAAAATAAATATTCGCTACCGAGGATAGATGATCTTTTTGATCAATTGAGCGGAGCGAAGGTATTTTCAAAAATAGACTTGAGGTCAGGCTATCACCAGGTGAAGGTGAAGAAAGAAGACATATCGAAGACCGCCTTTCAGACCAGATATGGCCAGTTTGAATTTATAGTAATGTCGTTTGGTTTAACCAATGCACCAGCAGTATTTATGAACTTGATGAACAAGGTGTTCCACCAGTACCTTGACAAATTCGTAGTGGTGTTTATTGACGAAATTCTAGTATATTCAAAAACCCCAGAAGAGCATGAAGAGCACCTGAGGATAGTCTTAGAAACTCTCAGGAGAGAGAAATTGTACGGAAAGCTTTCAAAGTGTGAGTTCTTTCTTGACAAGGTTGAATTTCTTGGACATATGGTAACGGGTGACGGAATTTCAGTTAACCCAAAGAAGATAGAGACAGTAGAGTCATGGGCTACCCCCAGTACGGTAGCTGAAATCAGGAGCTTTCTCGGACTAGCATGATACTACAGAAGATTTGTACAAGACTTCTCCAAGATTGTAGAGCCAATGACTAGGCTGACCAAAAAAGATGTGGAATTTGTCTAGACAGAAGAATATCAAGCCGCATTCGATGAGCTGAAGAGGAGATTAACGATAGTACCAGTTTTGACGTTGCCATCAGGGACAGGTGGATTCACTATCTACAGTGATGCTTCAGGAAAAGGGTTAGGATGCGTTCTTCAACAACACGGGAAAGTAATTGCCTATGCTTCAAGACAATTACGCCCTCATGAAAAGAACTACCCCACTCACGATCTGGAGCTAGCGGCAGTTATCTTTGCCCTAAAGATGTGGAAGCACTATCTGTACGAAGAGCGTGTGAAGATCTTCACAGACCACAAGAGCTTAAAGTACGTGTTTACACAGAAGGATCTGAATATGAGACGGAGAAGGTGGTTAGAATTGATGAAAGATTTTGATATCTCATTACAGTATCATCCAGGGAAAGCCAACGTAGTCGCGGATGCCTTGAGCAGGTACCTAATGTCTATGTGCTTGACTTTGGATAGACACTTATTAGCTGATCTTGAGAGCTTGGGAATTGAAGTATTAGTTCCAGGAGCTGAGATTCAGATGTGGGGATTGCAGATACAATCAGAGTTGATGGACAGAATTAGAGCTGCGCAGTATGATGATGAGACTCTAAGGAATATTAGAGCACAAGTTTAGACAGGATTGATAAACAACTTCACTATTGCGGATGATGGATCCTTACGACATGGTACGAGGATGTGCGTGCCATGTGGAGAGCTGCACGAAGAAGTTTTGCAGGAGGCACACCGCTCTCAGTACTCGATGCATCCCGGAGCCAACAAGATGTATCAAGATTTGAGGAAGCATGTATGGTGGTATGGTATGAAGTACGAAGTAGCACGCTTCGTATCCCGATGTTTAGTGTGCCAACAGGTGAAAGCAGATCGACAGAGGCCAGGAGGATTGCTTCAACCTTTACCTATTCCAGAATGGAAGTGGGAGCACGTGACTATGGACTTCGTTTCGGGACTTCCTCGTTCTCTAGGAGGAAAAGACGCGATTTAGGTCATCGTGGATAGGTTGACCAAATCAGCCCACTTCTTACCTTTTAAAGTGGGTACATCGACGGAGAAGCTAGCAGATATGTACGTACAGCAGATTGTCAGATTACATAGAGTTCCTGTGAGTATTGTCTCAGATCAGGATAGTCGTTTCACTTTCCATTTTTGGAGGAGTCTGCAGTCTAGCTTGGGCACTCAGCTCAAGTTCAGTACCATATATCACCCTCAGATAGACGGGCAGTCTGAAAGGACTAATCAGACTCTTGAAGATATGCTACGCACTTGCGTATTAGATCTCGGAGGTTCCTGGGAGGATCATCTACACTTGGTAGAGTTTGCTTATAACAATAGCTACCAGGCCAGCATTGAGATATCACCATTCGAGGCTTTATATGGACGGAGGTGTCGTACACCTTTATCTTAGGATGATGTTGGAGAAAGAGCCTTGTTAGGACCAAAAATGGTCATGGATACAGCAGAAAAGGTAAAATTTATCAGAGATAGACTGCGAGTGGCGCAGGACAGACAGCGATATTGGGCCGATAGCCACCGTAGACCCCTAGAGTTTCAGGTATTATTTCGATTATTTTGTGATTGTTGTGTTTAGATTGCGTGTTAAGATCGTTGTTCTAGGTTGGCGATTTAGTGTTCTTACAGATTTCTCCGACACGGGGCATGATTCGTTTTGGCAGAGGAGGGAAGCTTAGTCCACGATACATCGGACCCTTCAGTGTTCTTGCAAAGGTCGGTGCAGTGGCCTACAGACTAGACTTGTCGCCTGCCCTAGATGGAGTGCATAACGTGTTCCACGTGTCGCAGTTGAGACGGTACGTGGCAGATCCTAGTCACATATTAGATCACTCGGAGATCGAAGTTGGACCGACACTCAGCTATCCTGAACAACCGGTGGAGATCTTGGATCATAGAGAGATAATATTGCGGAACCAGACTATTCCCTTGGTTCGTGTTACATGGAGAAATCACTCTCTAGGAGAATCAACTTGGGAGAGAGAGGACAAAATGCGCGAGCGGTATCCATATCTCTTCAAGACTTGAGGTATAATTCATTAACTGATTGCTTGTTCTTGTGCTAGTTTATTTTAAATTTCGAGAAAAAAATTCTTTAAGGAGGGTAGACTTGTCACCCCCACTTTTTGGATTAGGGATATTTTCGTATTTTCGTAATTAATGAGTAAATGATTGCATGATAATCAATTTTATTTAAATTATGGTGACCTTAATTGATTGATGCGCTTTATCGTTATTCGATAATTAGAACGCTACGCTAACCTTTGACTTCCAAACAGTTTCACACCGTTGTCCTAGACACGCCAGACCGTTAATTGATGCTTGTGTCCCACGTAAATCCAGCCCTTTGTACTTCTATTTAATTTTAGACCCTCCTTGCGTTTAATTTTAATTAAGTAAACAATAAACCTATTCCATGCAATTTTCTAATTGTTGGCACTATTATGTATAAGAGCATTAAGTATACACCCGTTTGACACGACACGCGATAAACCCATTTTTCCTCCTTCATCATATTTTTCCATAACTTTCAAAAATGCGTAATTTAACATCATACCCTTGAAACCATGGCCTCCAGACCCTTAAACAGATGCATCATGACCATTCATTTTAATTTATTCGAATCCTAACCATTGAGGTATCCATGAGAAGACTTTTTCCAAGGAATTGACCAAGTCAACCTTTTCTAGGTTAAACCAAAGTCCCCTTATATATAAACTCTTTTCTTCTTCACTTTTCGTTTTCCTATTCCTAACTCAAGTACAGCCGACCCCACCCCCCCCGTTACATTACTATTCATCATTTTCCTTCCCCTCTTTAATTCTTTTCCATCTAACCTAGTACAGTCGACATCCCCTTTCCCGTCTCATCTTTCCGTCGACAGAGCCGCCCCAACTGCGCCGTCGGATCCCGCCGCACAGAGCCGCCCCGACTGCACCGCTCGAGCGCCGGACGACGTTGTATACTGCCAACCGACTACACGATGGACGATCACTGACCTCGCTGTACCGACCGGAGCAGCCGTCGACTCGACGACGTTGCAACACGTACACCGCGTACCCGACCGGAGAAGCCCGGAGTTCGACGATAGACCGCTGCACTCGACTGACCCTTCCCTGTTTATAACCATCGTCATCGTCATTGTCTCGTTCCCGCACACAGGTTTGAGTTCCTTCTTACACGTGTACACATACATATAGTTCCCTTGGAGGCCTTCGAACTTGCTATGTTGAATACTGGTATATAGATATATAACTTGATACGTACGTAAATACGTATTAGTATTTGGTATACGTATATGATTATTATGTGTACATTTATATATATGTATAACCCCAACGTATGCGAACCTAATTAGTATATATATACAGAGTATTGTATTAAAATAGTATTGAATGTGTTTCGGGTATATATATATTGTATATATCTCCCTAATACCTGTTTAATATAGATACAAGGCATAAATTCTATTTAAAGTATATGTATATATATATATATCTAATATAATTATAACCCATAGAAATTTATGTATATGTTAGATCACATTATGTGGAGGACTTGAATGTAACCACGGACACCCCGTAGGTACATCGACCTGTGATCCCTAGCGTAGCCTGTTGAGATCATTATGTTGATTGTGTGCTAGAGTAATGTCTGATAAAGTATTGTATTATATGGTATGTCAATAGGATTGTGGGATCACTCAGACGATACCTTGGAACCCGGATAGTGGTATTGTCAGCTAAGGACCACAGGCGAGTACATTCTCTGACAGTTTCTATTATGTTGATTATCTCTATAATTCTTGTTGTATAGCGTACATGAATCTGACACTGTTGTTTACACGAGTTAGCATCATTAAGACCTGTCGCGAGGAGTCGTGATTGGGATCCATCATGCTAGCTGGGGAAATATTAGTAGCTTATGTGATCATACCCACTTTACACGCATCATAGCTCACCCACACCTCACGTCGGTGCAGCCTTACCCTTACATGCCTCGTCGCTGTTACATATGGTTAGCCTGACCTGTTGCGGATGATCGTGTCACGTCCCTATCCCAAAATATCGAAGAATTGGACACGTGGCAATGGCCAGCAGCATGCACCGATAGACAAACCCAATTTAATGGATCCATCGGGGCATACTTAAGCTGTATTACAATGATCAGGATTTACTAATCTCATCCACAGAATAAACACAGCAATATCAAATATCAACAAAAGGAATATATACATCAAACATCAAGTCACAAGTAATTAAATCGGGGAACAACTCGATTAATCAAGTCTGATACAATGGTTCATTAAACAAGAAAGTAAATAACATCTCTGACTGAGTATGGAAGAAACATATACTCAGTAAAATCCATGGCAATCACCTAGTCCTCAGTTCCTGGTTCTGCTCTAGTGCCTGCTCCTGAACCTGCTTCTGCTCCTGCTAATGCACCTGTCCTGTAAACCTCAGAGTGGATCTCCTCTGCTAAACCTGGGGACATAATCCGGATCCAGGTCCTCAGGGGACATAGCAAGGTACAAAATAACTCATGCCAAAATAAATACAGTGCATAAATAAATGAAATAATAGGGTAAACTAGATAACCAGCTAAGTGATATGCAAGTTGAGAGCATCACTAAAACTCAGGCTGAAACTCAGGCTGAAACTACTACCAAGCTCGGATTTAGAGTCTTGAGCACCGCAATAATAGGGATTTATATATATATGATCAGCCTGTAGCCTGTGTGTCTCTTCCCACCCAATGTAATCACACGTCTTATGTCCATGACACGCAAGATCAAAACTAATGCAGCAAGTCATAATATGAACTAAGAATATAATGTCTATGTCAATCCTGCATCGTACACAGAATCACCATGAATATCTCAGGAAGATTCTGTCTCATGTATAGTGTCAAGTGTCCTGGGTATAACGTACTTAATAAAGCAAGTACGAGAATGTAAAGGGTCACGATGTCCATCTCTAGGTGACGTACACAACTCCGCGTACGGGGTTGGCACTTGACTATTAATCAGACGCTAAATAAGTCACACGGTCCTAGGTTTAAGCATGTACAACAAATATATATGTCAAGAAAATAAGTAGCAAAAACTGCAGGATTTGGCAAGTTACACTTGCCTGGGGTTCCGGCTCCAACTATAGCTCTGACTTCAGCGGGATTTGCAGACAGTTCTCCGGTTGCTGAAATAGACATCACCATCAGATCCAGAAAATATCAAATGGCTAGAAACGCCTGTCCTTGAGTCCAATTTGGACACAGGGGCAAAAATGACAGTTTCAGGTCAAGGCGAGGTCCATATGTGGGCCACTTTGTACCAAAAAACGTGTCAAAACCAAAGGTTTCCAAATCTGTCAAACTTAGTGTCAATAAGTCAGTAACAATGATACGAACCCAACGGAACTTCCAGAATTGGATTCCGATGAGCCGATCATAAAATCGCCCGTCAAGTGGAGCCTGTGGGGCCTACGATACGCGATTTTGTCAACGTTCTTAGAATCGAACCAAACTTGGTTCACAGGACCAGTGTATTGCTACGAGTCCGATGGCGCAAGTTTTGTTTTGATCCAACGTGTGTACACTAAGTTACAGCGAGATCCAGAAAGGACGGATACGTAGCGTTGTCGGCGGATACGCGTTGATTTCGGTGTGCACACACATCCAAATATACTTCTGTGAAATCTCGCACGTCCGTATCAACGACGCGCACGTATCGGTGAAGACCGCACGCGATCAAGTCGTCCTATTTGGCGGGGCGTACTTAGTTCCGGGGTGAAACAGGGCGTTGATTTTCCTATTTTTGGATCGCGGTTTGCGATCGCCATAGGACGCGATGCACCGAGCGGGTTGCACGGGCATCGAGAGGGTTACGCAGGGTCCGCGTCACAACTGATAGAACCAAAAATGGGTCAACGAGGAGAGAGAACGGGTTACCTGAACAGGGCTCCGTGAAATCTGAATTACTCGTGTCCTCGCGTGTCGACACAAGCTGAGTCGTGTCCGGGCCGTGTCCTGGCTAGGTTTAGGGTTTAGGGCATCGCCGAGTCGGGATGCTGCTGGGCTAGCCAAGGCTTCGCCGGAGGAGAGGCGACGTGTTGCGGAGGTGGAGCGGGCTCGTCGACGCAGGCGGAGGCTCGGGGATGGCGCCGTTGGCTCAAGGCGGTCGCTGCTGCAGAACGGGGGACGACGGAGCGGCTCCGGGGCTGCGGGTTATCGAGGAGGCTGCGCTGGCGGCTGCTCGGGGAGGCATGGCAGAGGAGGAAGATAGGATGGCCGGGGTGGAGGAGCAGGAGTCGAGGGTTCCGGTCAGGGAAGAACGGAGGAGATGTCGGCTGGGGGTTTTCTGGTCGGAGGAGGCGCAGGTTTCGGGCGATGGCCGCTGGGGAATGGAGATGAGGCTCTAGCGGAGGAGAAAGGGGAGAGGGTCAGCGGAGGCGGCAGTTGGGCGGCGAGGCGACGGGCTGGGGGCAGTGGCGGAGCTCAGGGAGTGGAGGGGAGCGGCCGGAGCGAGGGGGAGACGGCGGAGTCGAGGCGGGCAGCGGGTTTATATAGGGTGGAGCGGGAGGCGGTGCATCGATCGGTGAGGGGAGGGGAAGGTAGGGCGGTCGCGGCGGTTACAAAAAGGGGAGCCGGAGGGTCGCCGGCGGCCACGGCGTAACGGACGGAAGCGGCGCGGGTGCGGGGCTGAACGGTTGAGGGAGATGAGGGGTTCGGGCTATTGGATCCGGGTCGGGTCGGGTTCAATTCGGATCCGACCCGACCCATTAAGGCTGGGTTGGGTTGGGTTCAACAATGAATTGGTTTGGTTTAATTTGGTTCAAGTGAACCGGGTTCAGGTTTAATTTGATTTAATTAAATAATAGTTTTTAGGGCTTTAAAAATGCTTTCGGGGTCCAATAAATTCTCAGAAAATTACCCTATGTCTAGTTTTTCACTTTACACCATAAAATATTATTTTCATAATATTTTAATATTAATAAACATCAACTAAAAATTATTTAATAATTAAAACACCTTAGTTTAATTACAGAAAAATCATCAAAAAATTCCAGAAATTTGTGTAAAATTCAAATTAAAAATTCTTGAAAATCAGGGGGTTTATATATCGCTAATCAATGAAATGAGTCATATAGTCCCAAGCCGATCATATGATATGCTAATGTTTCACACACTTAGTTAGATGATTCTTGACATATATCTGGTAGATTGATCTTGCATTTCCACATGTTTAGTTATTGATCTTGTACACCCTTACATACTAATTCATTGTTCTTGCATGTACTTGTAGTTCTATTCATTGCTAGATGCATATTGATGATGATGTTCCAGTATTTCTTATTCCAGCATTTCCTTATTTCAGTATCTCTTATTGCCAACTGTTCATATCTGTCTTATATTTCTTTACACTGTGTTATAGTTTTTGTCAATATATGTGGAACTGCTGTTAGAGGTATATTTCGTTCCAATCCTGACTGGATATTTTTTCCAGAGAATCTTGAGGATTTTTGTACCATGCACTACGGACCAGGTATAGATGCAGACTATGCACCAGAGATCCTAGAGGAGACTATGTCTCTAGATGAGACATTACCTGCAGCTATCTAGATAGTATTTATTTATGCTTGAGACTTATGGAGGTTGTTTCAGTTTATGTTTAGACTTATGTTAAGTTTAATTGGAGACTTGTGTTGGACAGCTAGACTGTGAGTTATCTTTATGTTTGAGACATGGTGTTTAACTATGTCATTTTCTTTTATCTTTTATCGTGCCTTATAGTTGTTGTGATTGAGTTACATTATGAGATTATTGTGAGATGTATATTGATCTCCTTATGGAGATGGATATCATTGACAGGTGTTTAGCTATATAGTATTACTGTGACCTAGACAGCATTCTACCGCCGATGCTGCGGCATAGGCTGGACGTACCCACGCTCTCGTGCCCCTATACCGGGTGCGGGTCGCGACATATATATATGTTGATATCTATATAAATAAATGTGTGTGTGTGTATGCGTGTGTGTGTGTATGCATAGTAAGTGAGTGAGTGAGCAGTGAGAGGGTCGGGCAGTTGAGCAGTGAGGGAATCGGGATAGTGGCAATATCAGCAGCATGTAGCAGCAGTCACTGCAGCAAGGAGAGCCTACAGCAACAAGTGCAGTGGCAGTAGCACAACAACAAGGCAGTGGCAGCAATACAAAGAACTAGCATGAAGCACTGCAGCAAGTAGCATCAGTGCAACATCTAGAAAAGGTAAGAGGGTAGCTAGTAGTTTACAAGAGGTTTAGTTAGTTTTATTAGTTGTAAAACCCCTAATCCTAAAAACCGTATTTACCCTTTTTAATTAATTATTAATTTAATTATAGTAATTAGTGGCTAATTAGGAGAAATATATTTTTTTATTTAATTTTTATTTTAGGTGTTTGTGAACTTAGGGGATTTATGAGGCCATTAGGAATTTTTTCGAATTTATTTCATGTAGGAGATCCTTTGAGCAGTTGCTAGCTTAATGGTATGCATTAATACAAATTCTAAATTTTTCTATGTGTATATATGTATATATAAATATATATACATATATATTTATAAAAGAAAAAGAAAGAAAAAGAAAGAAAAAGAATTGGAAAAGGAAAAGAAAAAAAGGAAAAGGAAAAAAGAAAAACAATTAAAATAACCTAATGGATCTAAGCCCCCATAACGGATCTATCCTGAACCCACTACCCATTACCCAGGACCCATTAAGAACCCCCCCCCTTAAGTATATAGAGCAACAGCAGCAAGAGCCCAGAACCCCGCGCGTATATTTCCCCCCTCGGCCCCCGGTTCTCTCGATCTCTCTCTCCCTTTATAAATATATCGACGAATCCAAACCCTAACCCTCAACCTCTCATCCGTCCTCTCCCCTCCAACCGGAGCCCCACGCCACCGCCGCTCAGCGCCGCACGGCCGCCCGTCGATGTCCGCGCCCCCGCGCAAGCGTACGTGCACAACATTTTGATCAACAGCGAAGCCATGTTCATGCTCCATTTTCCACGCCACCACTCGACCAAACTCGACCCCGTCTTCACTGGTATGATCCTCACCTATCCCCTTCCATATCTGTATGTTAGTTGACCTCGAATAGCGCGTAAACCTAGGCGAAAATCGACGCCAAGTCGATGAAAAACTACGACTTTTTAAATTCCAGAAATTCCGTTGCGATGACCCATGTTCCCGGATTCGTATCTCCCACCACAGAGATCCGAATTCGATTTTTTTTTTGGTATACGGAGACCACTTGACCTAGTTTATTTTTTTTAATTTACATTAAATTATTAACTGTTTTATGTAGAATTAAATTCGTTGGAAAACCCTAAAAACACACATTTTTCAGATTTCCAAAAATTATGAAATGGAGCGCGCCCCGCCAAACGGGACCGCCCCGCCATGTACCAAGTGTACCAAATGGTGCACGTAGTGTACCCGGACACGTGAGAGTTCGCGAAAACTGATTCGGACGCGTGTGCGGGTCAGAATCAGCCCGTATCCGCGGACAATCTCCATGTCGTAACTTTTGCAAAAGCCCTGCGTATTTTGTGCATGCTTATCAGATTGCGACGAAACTTATGCCACTGAACTCGTGGTATCGCACTGGTCCTGTGACCCAATTTTCATGTAATTCTGAGACAGTTGACCAAGTCGCCAATTGGCGGGCCCCACGGTTGATATTTTGGGCGAAATTTTGTTCGGCTCATCGGATTCCACATTTGGACATAACGTTGAGTTCGTATTGATATTTAGAGTTTGTTTGACCTATAATTTGTCCCATTTAGAGACTGTTACCATTGAAACACTTTTTGGTGCAAAGTGGGCCACACGTGAACCCCACTTTTACCCAAAATTATTGTTTTGCCTCTGTGTCCAAATTGGACGAAAGGGAAGTGCTTTCTAGCTATTTTGCTTATTCTGGGAACGTTGGTAATATCTATTTCAGCATCCGAAGATATTTATTCTGAGGCCATAGCTTCTAGTCCTGTGTGTTGGACATTTGGACGTTACATTTTGCAGCTTCTTGCCAGGCAAGTATACCTTGCCATTGTACTATTAATTATATTTTATATGTTGCATGCATCTTTATTTTCTGTCTTTAGTTCATATATTTTAACTGTTATATAAAATGCGCGCGACAGTGTCATTGCGATATATTTTTATTTATGTATTTGCATTGACCTTGTTTATGAGACTGTCCCATTTTTATGTAGCATCATTAGGTTTATTTGACCGTGACACATTTTTACACGAGTTGTGAGTCTCATATAGATCACGGACGTACTTATTGACTGATCATTGGTACGTGTGGGTGCGTTAGGGATAACTGCTGATAGAAACTTTGTATGCTAGGAGACTTAGCAGTTATTAGAGGTCCATGGACATAGCCTATTGTAGTACGGTGGTCCAATCCTTGTCTTTGTTTGGTTGCAGGATTGGGCTAGGGTACTAAGAATAGGCTATGAACCAAATTGTGTCATGGATGTGACATGCTTTGAGCATGTGGTGGGGAGAACAACAAGTACCGTATTTGGGCTCCTTTCCACTTTCCTTATTGTAATCCGGACGCTCCACTGGAGATACGGGTGGTGATGACCCCTATACAATTGGCGGCCTCTGCCGTTCAAAAGACGATATGCTTTGAGGCCCCTGATTCTCCGAGAGAGTCATGCCAATCCTATTTTTAACCAGATAGCCCACTTGTTAGAAAGTTGTTCTTAAACTGCATTCACTTAGACGGTTAGGCGACCATTGGATATTTATTTTATTACTTTATTAGCATGCTTTTATGTATCTTGTTATGTCCCTCTGAGGACCTGGCCCTTCCAGGTGTATCTGTCCTTGAGTATTCGCAGGAGCGCAGATTCGGATGGTTACAAAATTTTGAGGATGTCTTCTCTTCGAGCCACGTGGTCGTTAGCTGGTATTCTTATATTGTGTTTATTGTGTTGTACTTTTCCATTTGAGTTGGTAGCGGATTTGTTTCCATCCAACTATCATCTTTAGATACTTTATAGTGAGATCAAGTTTCATAGATACTGGTTATTTATTTATATTCAATTTCCTGTGGATGAGATTTAGATTATACCCTATGACTGGTGACATATGTTTATACCACTTGTGGATTTGATATTCATATTACAGCGCACGTGTGGATTTTGGTTTCCATATATTGGAGTTGCCATATCCATACGGCTGGCATGCTTACGTGTCCTAGTCCTACGTATTTTGGGACTGGGGCATGACATATTTTTGTGGTGGCCCATGCAGGTCGAGAGCATATTGTCTCGGTTATGTTACTGTACCGAACAAGCCTACACCTAGGACTAGAGTATAGGATCTCATCCACATTGACTACGACTCATCCTCCTTCCAATCCATTCTATTTGAATAATTTGCATCCTGCTTGATTCATGTGCTTCCCTATTAGTTCCTTGAGTATAGCCCCCTCCTAGAATATAGAAGTCCCTGTTGTTAGATGATAAGTAGGGTAATATTCCTATTAAGAGTACAACTAGAGTGTTGATACACCACTAAGTTTATAATATCTAGTGAACCCTAGAATTCCTTATCTATAGATTGGTTTACCATTATTCCTTGACGTATTATGAAGACTTGAGAGTGGTATAAATACTACTATAATTAGTTAGAAGTTTGATCATGTTGTTTGACCCTAGTATGGAGGAACCAATAGAAATCCAAGGTTGAATATTAAGACTGAACCTAACTTCATAGTAAGGTAGTATTAGAGAACTGTAAAGTTAGATTCTTGGTATTAGCACACAGAATATTAGGAAGCCAAGGGGAATGAATATAATATTTTCTTGATCAAACATCGAACACAGATACTAGTATACCACTCCTCCTTAGAAAACTATGATGCTATATAGAGCCCTCTATTCTAATTTCATATATTGTTCCTCTGCGACCTTAAACGTTCGCCATTGTGCGACGACTAATTACATTTTCTTCTCTTCATCTTTTAACTCGTGCTACTTGACACCTTTGATTATAGACCAAGTAATTTTATTCTATGATAGGATATATAGTTTGCTAAGGTTATAATTATAATCTTGAATTTTGAATTATGTACCTTGTAGTTAGAACCTGATAGTTGAGTTATTCATTTAGATTGTGATGATTACCCCTAGTTGTAGATCACGTAATTTGTACCTCCACCTCGATACAAGTTAGATTCCTTTTCCCTTGACGGCCAGTAACTCTTCTATCCTTACTATTGACACTTGTTCTATAAGCACTATGACTAAGACTTAAGACAACCATGACCTATGTAATATAAGAGGATACCCTAATAAGTACCAAGACCCCTTCTCGTAGACCTTAATAAGAGTTTCTACGGTATCCTTAAGACGATTACAGTATTAGTTTATTGTTATAAGTTGGGTAGTATACCTCACAACCTAGTATCACATAGTCTTTTGACCTATTATTGAAGTGTAACCGAATGACATGACCTGTATGCGAGCATAAGATGACAGTGTTTATTCAGACTGTAGAAATTAGAGGCCCATACCCTATTTGGTCAACTAGCAACTTAGACAAGGAGTTAGTATGACAACTGTAGAGATTGTATAGTCTTAACTTCTTGTGAACTTAAAATATTTTGTGACTTCTTTCATCATGATCTAGCGCATTTATATTTCATATACTACCTTGACTTATGCTGCTATTTTATAGCCTAGTTTTACAAGCTTATTCCTTTAATGAGCTTGTTCATGATATACGTATTAGTGGATGCATACATTAATACATTTCAGAATCAGTATATTAAGGTCTAGCTAACCTTAGTGCGCTTGGTTCGCCCTTCGCAATACTACTTTACGTGGGTTAAGATATATAGTGATTAGTAGACGAATGTACTTGCCCTCTAGACATGTCTGAGCGTATCGTATCGGTTACATAACTGTACTAATACGAGCATACGAACAAAGAATTACCAAAATAGGATTTTAATCCACAACTGCTTTGATAATTCCCATTTGAATTCTTTAAACGTCTTGATCCCGATACTTCTATTCTATTACCTCTCCCTTGAACTCTTTATTATTGATCTCCGTCTTCCCTTATTTTGAAAAGACGAAATCCCGTGCTTGATATAAATTTGATATACAGATAGTACTAGATATACCCATAGGCCAATCGCATTATTTGGTGACTATTCTTTTATAATTGATTAAGGGCATATCATATATGATATAATCGGCGTTGAAGTTTTGAGGATTGAATGGCATGAGTAAATAAATTAAGGAATATTTTTCTTAAAGTATATAGCCTTATATGATAGATGGGTAAATTCAAAGTTTGGTAGAAGTCGCATTGTTAAATTGATATTAAATTCTTTCAGATTATGATCAAACAAGATTAGATTGGGAGATTCAAGTCACTTTAATTTTAAGGAATTTTAAAAAGAAGGATTACGATGATGAAGATTTAATAAATTTTTGAAATCTTGATAGTGAGGACCAAATATCTATACTTTGAGCGCATGATTTAAAGTTTGAATATTAAAGGTAAACTATCAATTCGAATTTTGAGGATAAATATAGAATTTCAGACTTGAACATTGGTGGATTAAATTTAAAAATTTTACAATTTGATGATTTGAATTAAGGGTTAAAATTTGATTGTTGGATTACCTATTTGAAATATTGAGGATGTTAATTGAATTTAAAATTTTGAAGGATACAAAATTTTCATAAGTTGAAGATAGGAATAATATTTTATTAGAGATATTTTCTAAAGGAGATTATGATAGCTGGAGCTCGTGATATGGACTTGATATGCGTTATTTAATTCTTGAAGATATTATATGGATTTAATTTAAATTTGGATATTGATGATTTAAAAATCGAAAATAGGTTACAAGATTTTGATTAAACAGAGGTTACCTTAATTTTGAAAGTGATTGAGATGGATTTGAATATATTTTAAATTTTGGAAGAGATTGTGATTGACTTGCCTTATGTACATGAAGGATTAACAAATTATGCCTTATTTTAATTTTGAGGACGAGATTGTTATAAGTTGGGCAGATTGTAAGTTCCCTCACCCAAAACTAGACCTACTTGGCTTAGATAGTGAGACTGAGGCTACCTCGAATCCAATTAGAAATAGAACACGGTATTTTTTATTCCAATATTTGTACCACTTAGCGCACCTTACCATTGCTTCGATAATTGGAGCACTTCACTAGTCACTGCCTTCCTACAATTTCTACATCCTTGTCCTAGACATGCCCATCTTCCATTTCGACCTTTGTGCAACTTATAATCATGCTTTCTTGTGCTACATTTTAGTCACACAACCTTCATCGCAGACGTTATTTCTTAATCCTAAAATAATTCTAACTTTATATCCTTGTGTGTTCCAATCGAAATTGGAGACACAATCTTGACCCATTTCGTGCAACCCAATTTTGATAATATCCTATCCTGAGCCCTCTATGCCCATGACACTTGTGTCCCACCTAATATTATCCCCATGTATTCTGATTAATTCCCGAACGTCTTGCGTCTTAATTTTGATTATTTAATCCAATTTCCATCTTTCTATAATTTTCCAATTGTTGGGTGCTTTTATGTAAAAGTGGCATTGAGGTGTCTACACCATTGGACATGACACATAAAGAAACCTATTTTCGTTCATGGGGATTTTTTCCATAATTTTTGGAATGTGCAACGTGCAACATCGCCCACTCCTTTAAACCTAGCCTTGTATTTTAAACAATGCAAATGTTATACCATCCTTGACTTTTTACCGTGGCTTAATTTTAATTTCGAGGACTAAATTTTTATAAGTTGGGTAGAATGTAAAACCCCTAATCCTAAAAACCGTATTTACCCCTTTTTAATTAATTATTAATTTATTTGTAGTAATTAGTGGCTAATTAGGAGAAATAGATTTTTTATTTAATTTTTATTTTAGGTGTTTGTGAACTTAGGGGATTTATAGGGCCATTAGGAATTTTTTTTGAACTTATTTCATGTAGGAGACCCTTTGAGGAGTTGCTAGCTTAATGGTATACATTAATACAAATTCTAGATTTTTCTATGTGTATATATGTATATATAAATATATATATACATATATATTTATAAAAAAAAGAAAGAAAAAGAAAAGAAAAAGAAAAAAAGGAAAAGGAAAAAGAAAAACAATTAAAATAACCTAATGGATCTAACCCCCCCCCCTAACGGATCTATCCTAAACCCACTACCCATTACCCAGGACCCATTAAGACCCCCCCTTTAAATATATAGAGCAGCAGCAGCAAGAGCCCAGAACCCCCGCGCGTTTATTTCCCCCCTCGGCCCCCGATTCTCTCGATCTCTCTCTCCCTTTATAAATATATCGACGAATCCAAACCCTAACCCTCAACCGATTATCCTCCCTCTCCCCACCGACCGGAGCCCCATGCCACTGCCGCTCAGCGCCGTACGGCCGCCCGTCGACGTCCGCGCCCCCGCGCAAGCGCATGTGCACAACATTTTGATCAACAGCGAAGCCATGTTCACGCTCCATTTTTCGTGCCACCGCTCTACCAAACTCGACCCCGTCTTCACCGGTATGATCCTCACCTATCCCCCTTCCATATCTGTATGTTAGTTGACATCGAACAGTGCGTAAACCTAGACCAAAATTGACGCCAAGTCGATGAAAAACCACGATTTTTTAAATTCCAGAAATTCTGTTACGATGACCCATGTTCCCGGATTCGTATCTCCCACCACAGAGATTCAAATTCGATTTTTCTTTTTGGTATGCGGAGACCACTTGACCTAGTTTAATTTTTGTTATTTATATTAAATTATTAACTGCTGTATGTAGAATTAAATTCGATGGAAAACCCCAAAAATATATTTTTTCAGATTTTCAAAAATTGTGAAACGGAGCGCGTCCCGCCAAACGGGACCGCCCCGCCGTGTACCAAGTGTACCAAACGGTGCGCGCAGTATACCCGAATACGTGAGAGTTCACAGAAACTGATTCGGACGCGTGTGCGCGTCGGAATCAGCCCGTATTCGCGGACAATCTCCTTGTCGCAACTTTTATAAAAACCCTGTGCATTTTGTGCACGCTCGTCAAGTTGTGACAAAACTTATGCCACTGGACTCGTGGTATCGCACTGGTCCTGTGACCCAATTTTCACAAAATTCTGAGACAGTTGACCAAGTCGCCAATTGGCGGGCCCCACGGTTGACATTTTGGGAGAAATTATGTTCGACTCATCGGATTCTATATTTTGACATACCGTTGAGTTCGTATTGACATTTAGAGTTTGTTTGACCTATAATTTGTCCCATTTAGAGGCTGTTACCCTTGGCACATTTTTCGGTATAAAGTGGGCCACACGTGAACCCCACTTTTACCCAAAATTGTCGTTTTGCCCTTGTATCCAAATTGGACGAAAGGGAAGTGCTTTTTAGCTATTTTCCTTATTATGGAAACATTGGTGATATCTATTTCAGCATCCGGAGATATTTGTTCTGAGGCCATAGCTTCTGGTCCTATGTGTTGGACATCTGGACGTTATATTTTGTAGCTTCTTGCCAGACAAGTATACCTTGCCATTGTACTGTTAATTATATTCCATATGTTGTATGCATCTTTATTTTATGTCTTTAGTTCATATATTTTAACTGTTATATAAAATGTGCGCGATAATGTCGTCGCGATATATTTTTATTTATGTATTTGCATTGACCTTGTTTATGAGACTGCCCCATTTTCATGTAGCATCATTAGGTTCATTTGACTGTGACACTTTTTTACACGAGTTGTGAGTCTCATATAGATCACGGACGTACGTATTGACTGATCATTGGTACGTGTGGGCCGTGCGTTAGGGATAACTGCTGATAGAAACTTTGTATGCTAGGAGACTTAGCAGTTATTAGAGGTCCATGGACATAGCCTATTATAGTACGGCGGTCCAATCCTTGTCCTTGTTTGGTTACAGGATTGGGCTAGGGTACTAATAATAGGCTATGAACCAAATTGTGTCATGGATGTGACATGCTTAGAGCATGGGGTGGGAAGAACAACAAGTACCGCATTTGGGCTCCTTTGCACTTTCCTTATTGTAACCCGAAAGCTCCGCTGGAGATACGGGCGGTGATGACCCCTATACAATTGGCGGCCTCTGCCGTTCAAAAGACGGTATGCTTTGAGGCCCCTGATTCTCCGAGAGAGTCATGTCAATCCCATTTTTAGCCAGATAGCCCACTTGTTAGAAAGTTGTTCTTAAACTGCATTCACTTAGACGGTTAGGCGACCATTGGATATTTATTTCAGTACTTTATTGGCATGCTTTTATGTATCTTGTTATGTCCCTCTGAGGATCTGGCCCTTCCAGGTGTATCTGTCCTTGAGTATTCGTAAGAGCGCAGATTCGGATGGTTACAAAATTTTGAGGATGTCTTCTCTTCGAGCCCCGTGGTCATTAGCTGGTATTCTTATATTGTGTTTATTGTGTTGTACTTTTCCATTCGAGTTGGTAGTGGATTTGTTTTCATCCAACTATCATCTTTAGATACTTTGTAGAGAGATCAAGTTTCATAGATATTAGTTATTTATTTATATTCGATTTTCTGTGGATGATATTTAGATTATACCCTGTGACTGGTGACATATGTTTATACCACTTGTGGATTTGATATTCATATTACAGCGCACGTGTGGATTTTGATTTCCATATATTGGAGTTGCCATATCCATACGGCTGGCATACTTACGTGTCCTAGTCCTACGTATTTTGGGACTGGGGCGTGACATGTTTTTGTGGTTTAGTTAGTTGTTGTTAAGTCTAGTTAGTAGTTAAAATAGTTTAGTAGTTAAGTACATTGTTAAGTAGTTTGTATACATATATAATGTTATCTAAATAGTTAGATATATATGTACATACTTGTTAGACTAAGTAGCTATATGTAGGTATGTATATATGTATATAAGTATTGTATGTTAGGTAGTTAGTAGTATTTTAATTGTTTAGTTAATATTAGTATATAGTTAGTGTATTGGTAGTGAGCTATATATTAGGATTTGAATTACCTTGTGATACTAAGGTAATGTCAATGTATTGGTGGATACTCGAGGTATTGGGTTTGAGTATCAAGATGGGTGAGTAGGTAGTGAGACACGCTTTGGTTCAAAGCCAAGGTATCCACTTTGCATTAGTTAGCTAAGATTACTATATATATTGTCTTGTATATATATAAATTAGTATATTCATATCAAAAATTTGCGTATCCTATGATACGGTACTTTATTTGTATCCTAGTATCTTAGCTTAGCTAGTGTGGCCTAGTTACATAGTGTATGAACCTAATATCCTAGAGTTAGACTCATACAACCTAGAAATAGCTAGTTGATCAAGTTTGACTAGTTTGACCTAGAGTTGACCTAGTTTGACTGTTTTGACTTAGAAATAACTTTATGACCTAGAATTGAAATAGTTTAACTTATTTTATTCCAAAATTTTGTATTAATGTAATATTCTATATATAGGTCTGTGTGACACCAGTTCGGACACATTTTGACATTTATTACTATGGACCGTAGGCGAGTACATTCTCTGATAGTTTCTATTATTTGATAATTACTATAATGCAAGTATTTAGAAATATTTTATATGACTATTGACACATTGGTATACGGACTAGTATACACATGGATCAGTCATGGGATATTATTTATTATTTTATTGCTCCTCGTGTTCTCATATGGTTAAAAGATAATATTTAATATTAGACAATGTTCAAAGTTTAATGTTTACAATGCCTTGAGTATCTTGCATCGTAACGTGTCATGGTTGGATCCATTGTACTAGTCGGGGGAAAGTGGAAGTGTTAGCTAGATATGTGATCAAATCCTAGACAATGTTTAATGTTCAATGTTTAACTTAGACAATGTTAAACCCAAGATGATCACATATCTAACTAGTATTTCAATCACTTAGTATAGTTACAGTTCTTCACCATATTCTATTTTATTGTCTTGTTCTATTTCATTGTGTTCAGTGTATACCATATTGCTCTTATTTACAGGTTTCTTCTACTATAGTATGATATTGTTCATTGTTTCTCGTCGTGTATTATATTCTCTATTTATGTTTATAGTCATTATCAATTAATTGAAACTGCTATTGGGTTGTAATTTGCTCTAATGGATATATTTTTCAGATGAATGGTTAGTAAGGATGTGTCCCACTTACTATGGGCCAACAGTTGGAGTGTCACCTGAGGATGTAGTGTCAGACACTGAGGCCATTTAGATTTTCATATCTTGTAGTAGTTATTTCTAGTTAGATTTTGGATTGTATTATTATTTTGAGATCTGGAGTTGTGTTTAGATGTTGAGTTGGACCTGTGCTGTATTGAGACTTGTATTTCTTTTCTTTCTATCTCATATCGTGCTTACATCTTCCTTTAGTTTTTATATGTGATTGAGTATTGACTACCCTTTATTATATCATTATTTTGCTCCTCCATTAGAAGTTGAGATGGCATGACAGATATTTTATATATTGTGTGAGATGTTAGATAGTATAGAAGACCGAGACAACGTTCTACCACCGATGTTGCGGTATAGGCTGGACTTACCCATATACTCGTGCCCCTATACCAGGTGCGGGTCGTGATACGACCAATGCATGAATGCAACTTCTATCAGATAAAACTCTAAAATGCACAATTGACGCAACAACAAACTTTTTTATCTTTTCTCTATACGAACAAGTCGTCATCTCTTTTCTCTATACAATCTTTTTGCAACAGTACAAGTATTTCATACAATTCTATCTTTATAACAGCGATAAAGGAAAACATGCAAGCATCCTTTATTTAAGTAAGCATAAAAATAGTTTTTCTATCTCTGTAACTAAGCATGTAGTTCTACTCTTGATTAGCATACAATAGAAACATACGAACATTCTTTTGCTCTTGTTTATTAGTATGGAAGCGATTCATTCAATAGCAGTGACAGTATAACTTTAGAATACAATATTCTTATTTTGACTTAGCATTTGCAAGGGTTCTTCTTTTTATTATGCAAGCATGTAAGTTCTCTTATTTAAGCATATATGGTCACGTTCTATTATTCTTCTTTATGGATATTACTCTTAGCAACAAGCATACATTCGTTCAGATTCTTTTATTAAGCATAAAAGAATCATAAAGTGAAGTTTTGCCTATTCACCATGATCTATCATCTTTGTTCCAACAAGAGAGCTATTTGTGAAGGCTTTCTCTCGAGCCAGCAAACTGATATCTCGAACTATTTAGTGCTATCATGAAGCGGGGCACTACATCTAGAGGGTCAGCCCGACGAAAGCAGGTATTTTTAGAAGAAAAAATAATGAAAAATATTTTATGGTGGTGGACTTCTCCACAAGTGACCAATCAAAGCAGCAGAAGTCGCAGTTTTCAAGAATATCACGTAGCTACACCTTTGACGAGGATTTCATAGTGCCAATATTCTAAGTCATACTGAAAAGGAACAAAATACATCTCCCAAAGATTATGCGGCCTAGCAACGTGGGACGCATTGACGATCCTAAATATTACGAGTACCATCAATTTTTAGGCTATCTAATAAAATATTATTTCATGCCCAAAGACAAGATCCAACAGCTAGTCGATTCCAAGGTCTTTATGCTGCACAACTAGCAGAAGAAGGTCATTGCCAATATGGTGCCAGTAAAGTTCGACAACTTTCCTCTGGTACAAATTTAAAATAACACAGTTCCCATCCTTACGACGGAATTGAGCTCGTTAACCTACCTCCCAAGTAAGAAGGCTACAGTTTTGTGCCCCTTAGGCTGAAGAAAGGAGAGATAATATAGGTACATCCAGATCTCCTCTAAGATGAACAATGGACCTTATCCTCAAAAGAACTCAAGCCCTGTAATACCATCATTCTTGACCAAGAAGACCATTTCCCCATTGAAGCTATATTGGATTTAGACGAAGAGGAGAATACTCACATGTCTGATATGGACATTGCCCAACTAGGGACCACAAGAACAGGCAGACAATATGCAATGAACTATGACCAAGTCCTTGGCAAAAACCTACCATCCGCTATAGCAGCAAGTCCAGCAGAAAACTTATCAAAGTCACCCACTGCGGAAAAAGCTAAACAAACAAGGTTTGATAACGCCCTTTGAAAATATGTATCTCTAAGTCCTACAGAACTATACACGTTCGACATCCTGATCCAGTTGGCCAATATTCCAGCTCATCTTTCAGTACATAAGCTCCTATGTCAGTCCAAGGAGACCAGAGATGCGCTCCGAGAAGCACTTCTACAGGGAGAATCCTACCTAACCAAGATTGTGCCCAGGCCAGAAGCGAATGATGATTATCTGTATTGCCATAATGCGACCCAACAGGTACCCAATATTACATTATCACAGGAAGACATACTGTTGAAAGATAACCAACACGATCGATCTTCATACTATACTGGGTACATCGGCTTGTTCAAAGTTGAGAGGATGCACATAGATCCAGGATCGTCTCTAAGCATCATCCCCATAAATCTATTATAGAACTTTAATATACCAATGCATCGACTGTCAGATACCAACACTACTATTTTCAACTTTAATATTGATCGTAGTAGTCCCCTTGGGAAGATCCACTTGAAGTGTCACATCGAGGATCTCCATACAGAAATGACATGATATGTCATCGATGTAGAAGTGTCCTATAACGTGCTGCTAAAATGACTATGGATACATGAGAATCTCATCGTGCCATCAACTCTCAGCCAATACTTCAAGTATGTAGATGTAGAGGGAAAAGTCAAGACCGAGTTCGGTGACGTCAATCCATTTAAAGTCTTGGAAGCATATTTCTCATACGCCCTCCTCTACAAAACAACATCGTCCAAAAAATGATAGAACAAAGCTGACGATGAAGTTGGAGCTAACGCGACTAATGAGGAGCTAACGGTGCTCTATTTCAAAGTTTGTAAAGAAAGAATCAATATCTGCAAAGAAGATCCCGTCAGCATCGACCTGAGTAATTTAAAAGTCCATAAAAGTCTGAGTGTAGAAGAACCGCCATTCATCATCGACCTCAGCACCTTGGACATGCAAGAATCTTCTCTCGTCATTGATCTTAATGCCCTAAATGACCCAAAAGGTCCAAGCTCGAACGAACCTCTCGTCATCAAACCCATATCGAGGGTCAAACGATGATGATCCATTCATCGTCAACCTCTCCACCTTCACCAAGGATGTACAACCTCTCGTCTATGAGGGACAAAATCCCAATCATCCTGCATCTCTGGATACCACCGAAAGATCCAGCTATTGGATACGATCGATCCAGCATACTTAGGTTTCCTTACTGATGCATGTACCTTCAGAATTCCAAACGGATAATCCTCCCAGACTTAAACAATATGAAGTCTTCCTGGTGCATCCCCTATCCGAAGACCAGCACGTAATCGTCTTTGGCGAAGAAAGATTATGCCCGCTGAATTCAAGGGAGACCTCTGAAGTAGAAGAGGGACGCATTCCCTATTATATCTACAACAATAGCACAGAGAACATGATAAAGCAAACTGGGTATGACCTTCAGAAAGGATGAGGGTTAAACTACGGAAGAGGATGTCGACTTTCACTATGAACCTTCGTCCATAAAGGCAAGCCAAAAGACTACTTTCATAAGACAAAATGCGGACTAGGCTACATCACCTTCTCCATCCAATACGTCTTTATCCTTTGCAGAAGAATCAACTTCCTCTAATCTCTCAATATAGGATTTTGATGCCAGCATAGGAACCATGTTCACAAATCTCCTAGCAACAAATATGATGCTCTATAAGGTATAAAATATGTCTATCTCCTCGGCTAATGGTAATAGGTATCTGAAGTTAACACTTGCTGGCAAGCACCAAATAAACGACGAATGTCAGGGTTTGATAGCTCTTACCCTGAGAAATCATGTCCAGCTAAGCCTCTGTTTGGATGTTAAGACCAGCATAATGATAATAAAGAAGTATTGTGCATTCCCAGTACCTTGGTCACAGTACTTCTGCCCCTAATCAAACTTCTCACCCCTCTGCTTATATATATTTTAATCCCCAGAGGGTTACTAGACTTCCCATAAATTCCATTCTTATATTTTTTTTTCTACTTTTTATGTCTTCCGTTCATGTCAAAGTTAATCCCCAGAGGGTTAGTAGACAACAAACAAAGAATCCGTTGCTTATGGTATCAAAAAATATTTTGCAATGATTTATTTTGTTGATAAAGAGTTGGCACAAAAACCATTATTTTGGAGGGAACTTTGTGGTCAATAAAGATAAAATTTGTTGGCAATACAAATATTTGACAACGAATATTTTGTTGCAAATACTTTTCTCGTAATTTTGAGTCTGATGGGTATGTATGAGCGACGATTGTTGGCAACGTCACTGGTGATCATTGCTAAAGAGTTCACATTTTGCAATGTAAACAATTATCATCGCAAAAAGAATCTTTAGCTAACAAAATTAAAGAATGTTGCTAAAATGTTTGTTGTTATAGGGGGTATTTCTTGTAGTGTGTCTATTTTAATTCCCAGAGGGTTAATAGATTTCTAATAAATGTTCACTTTGATATTTTCCATTCATGTTATGTTTTCGTTCATGTCCATTATAATCCCCACATGATTAATAAACTTTCTAATAAATATTCAACTTTCGTTCTTTTAACCTCTGTTATTGAATTTTGTATTTCTTGATTTTTGGTATTTAAATTTTTTTCTTAAAAAATTAACTTAGACTGTACTTTGGATTTTGTGTATCATATTTGCTATATTTTTCATGATTCGATTTTGTTTTGTTATTAGAGACTATCCTGGACCAGTAGAATACCCATTGGCATTGCCATAGACCAGTGTTAGGATTCGTGCGTAGAACGAAATCCTGGACTTTCCCAAATTAGGATTTTTTTTCCTTTTGGCCAAATTTTTTTCTTTTTGGCCGGTATACCGTTCGGGATATACCGTGGCTCTATACGCCATCTGACATGGCAGCCAATCAAGTGCACCAAGCTCTGCAAAAAACAAACAACACATCCTTTAACAGACTGACAGTCGTTAACACGTCAACCACATTAAAGCTAATCCCGCACATGACGGGATCCTCTCTTTTCCCACGAAGGAAGAGCTTATTTCTATGGGTCTTGCACCTACAGAAAGGGGCCTCAATGCCATGTCTTTCCTCCAACGAAATAACCAGAGCGAAATTGCTGCTCCACGATCTTTGTTCTCAATTGACTATATGGAAGACGTGCTTCAACAACTCATCCCACGATCACCACCACTCCACTAGAAGCTCCAGCTCATTGCATACGTGGACAACTGTCCACCAACCATCGGCCACTCTTCCCCTCCCATGATCTCGTTGTGGAAAGAAACTGATTACAACCGCAAAGCCATAATGCATCTCTAGAAAAAAAATGTGACTCTTTCATCGGCTACGATTCTGACTAGTCATCACTGGAACGTGGGCCATGTCATCTCTATTACAGTTCATGATCGCTTCCTCAGCGGCTTCTTTTTGCCTACAGCTCAACGCTACAGGGAAGTCAAGTACAACTGCCAGCAAGTCATTCTTCTATAAATACCTAGCACTTTGCAATTATCAAGGACGACCAACGCGATAGCAGATATTAGCCATGACACTAAGATTCTGATCTTCCTACATTTTCTATCCCCACAGTTGTGTTCGATAGTCAACGGAGTAAAGGGATCGCTCTGATCTGATCTCTATTCCCCCATCTTTCCATAATCTTGATTTGTTTCATACTCTTGTATTTACCTGCCTGTGTAATCCAGTTCTAAACAAGTTCAATAATATTGTTTTTACCGAGAAGAAGTATCTTACCCACGCTTCCCTCTCAAGTGGAAACAACTCTAAGTGTCAGAGCCACGTCGATCTTCATTTAATGCGGAATGGATGAAGTATCGTGCAGGTGCAAAATCCTTTGGCATGACGGTTGCATTGACCCAGTGGATTCATCTATGGGGAAGCGTGATTCAATGTATTAATCACGACGGAGTGAATGCTGCCAACTTCTCGATTACATAAAAACTGAATCCATTCTTTGTGGAATACGAAGGATTTGGTCAATTTGTCAGAGCTCGTTCTTTGATGTGTGATACTTCACATATAATGAAAGGGGAAATGATTGCTTGGCATGAGAGTACTAGGCATAATAGCCTTCCCTCTTTCAGCAAAGCATTGTCCAACACACGGGGACTTTGTTTGGCGTAGAGGTGTATCCAGAGACTGCCTTTGCAATCTTTTGATGAGTGGCACCCTCTCTCCTTTTTATGCTGTAAACCCCCTCATTTATTTCTATAGATAGTCTGGTTATGGGTTAGAAAATTTTGGTTTAGCAGCAGATATTTGAGGTTTAGAATTAAGGATACAGATATCTGATTCTTTAATTAAACCCTTGGTGCGCCCTACCGTTGTTGCAATATTCGGAGCCCAACATTAGCCCATAATTTCCAACAAGTTGTTACATTTTAGACTTGACACGCCAACTTAGGCGCTGGACTTTTCCGTCACTCAAAATCATAATCCCTTATGCTCTAATTTAATTGCACAACTTCCCATACCCAAATTCCATTATTTAATCCTGTATCGCGCACCTGTGTCGTTGTCATCAATTCTGAGACACCAACTCAACCCGTTGAGCCGGACCAATTAAAGGGTCCAAGACTGACACCAAGCCTACACCGTTCATGACCTTTGTGTCACTCCCAATTGAGACCCCATGTGCCCCTATTTAATTTAAAAGCACATGACATTTTATTTTAATTTAATTGGGGATACCAACTTTGACTAATCCCATTTCTAATTCCAACTTAACCCAATGCCCCATGAATTAAGCCCATGCAAAACACACAACACCCTCTCACCCTACAAAACACCAAACACCACTTCCCACACCTTTTTCCATCATTTCATGTATTTGTGTAAATACCCAAATTTAAGGGGCTTATTTGCAAATGTTGCATTAGGTGTCATCACCTCATAGGTCCAAGCCAATGAAGAAACCTCACCCTCACTTGTTGACCGGTCCATCACAACCCTCTCCCTCCTTTGGATGCAATTCTCCATGATGAATCTGAGCCACCCATTCAAATGGGGACTCATCATCACCACACACTCCCCATCCCATATCCCTATAAAATGTCTCTTCCTACACTCTTTTCCAAGCAGGCCCTAATCCCCAAACTTGGGAACCCCCCCCCCCACTTTCTCTCTCGTCCCTCTTCCTACATCTCAAACCGACCACTCCTCCTCCATTCTTCATTTTCCTTTTCCCTTCTTCTTCTTCTTCTTCTTCTTCACTTCTCCTTCTCTAACAAACTGATCCCGGCCACCCTTCGTCTCCGGCGAACTGCGGCCACTCCCCACGACCGGCCTCGACCACCCGCACCACCGTCACCTTCCCGCTGCCACGACCTTCTCCGACGGCTTTCCATCTCCATCCCGTCGAGTCGCTTCCTTCTCCGACCTGCTCATCGACTATCCCGAGCACCTCGACCACCTTACTCCATCTTCACCACCACCCTCATTGCTTACTCCGAGCTGCCACCTTCTCCGGCCGTCACCTCCAGCGACCATAACTGCTCTCCTCGACCGACCACCTCCTCTCCGGTATGCCAGCATCGATAACACACCACCAGCTCCATCACTCCACACCATCAGCGCCACCACTCGTCCATCCACCACCGGGACGACCACCCCACTCCAGCTGCCACGAGCCCACCACCTCCAGCTGATCGGCCCCCCTCAACCCCGGTCGACATTACCCGCACCACCGCCATCACTTCCAGTCGGGCTTCCCCACTACACTCAACAGCACCACCACCACCACCCTTAGCCGCAGCACCACCTCCCTTAGCCCCCACGACCTCCCCCACGACCACCACACACCACCAGCACCACCCCACACCACCAGCAGCACCACCCCACGGCCACTTCGACTCCCTCTTTATCATCACCATCTTCATCATCCTCATCATCAACATCACCACCATTAACACCCCCACGACCTCCCCCTCTGGCGTGTCGCAACCAGCCCGTACCACCACCACGTCGCCAAGGTGAATACTCTCATCCCTCCCCTTGCATATTTTGTATGTTGTTTATGGGTTGCATGAAACTTAGTTATGGTTATGGATAATACATGAGATTTTTGTTGAATGCATGTTATAACATGCATTTGATGGTTTGTGAATTTATTGATATTAAGGAAATGGTGTTATAGAATATATACATTGAGGCTTGGGAATTATAGGTATATTGAGAGTAGGGTTACATATATGTTAGGCATGATGACTTAGGGCGCTGCTCTAATAAATTTATGCATATAGATTATTGTGATGAGAAGACTTAAAGTGTTGTGAAATGATACTATGATTTATCATCGAGGAGCAGGTGTTTTACCGTGAGATGGTGTGCGATATCAAACCCTTAATCTATGATTGAGGGCTGATAATAATAATGAATTTAATTAAGGAGAAGTTTTATTGTGAAATAATAATGGTTGTATTTATTTGAGGTTATAAATAATTAATAATTTATTCGAGGATATGCGGGATAATGTCTGTAAAGACCCGGGGTGAAACTCAGGATTTGATCATGGTTTAAAATACCGAACATCGTGATAAAAATAGAAAGATTGAGGTTTGGTTTGATGATATTGTACAGATGATTAATTGGATTAGATATAACAAACCCTTAGTCAACCTTGGTCAACCTTCTAGCTTCGTGTCCATGTGAGTTGTAACTGAGTTTGAACATATTTCAGACGTGAGTCACATCTTATTTCAGCCTCGTGATAGTTTATTGATTGAGTTTGTACCTCGTCTCTAGGTACTACGGGACCTGCGGACTTGAACGTTGCACCGGATCCCCATTTTCAGCAGTCGGACCCAGACAAGTGTACCTTGCCACCCTGTATTTCAGTTACCAGATATTTATTGTTTCATTATATACATTGTGCGCATGTTGATTAAGATCATTACTTTGCGTCCGGATCACAACTGGGTACAGACGTTCGTCGTAACGTCTCGTAACGAATGCTAGATGTTCGTAACACCTCAATGTACGTACTTGTGTATATCGTAATCCTAAGACACATTCAGACACTGTCATCGTGCCAGAATTCATGTATCCTGATACTGATATCATGACCGGAACCTGGGATGACCTAAGGGTCGCATTGACATATGATTACTTTAGTATGACGAGACTGCTAGATAGAGGTTCAGGTTCAGCGCACAATCGTTGACCACTTGGGAAGGAAAAGACAGTTACTAGACGTTTGGGCTCCTCTGCACGCGCTTATATATGTATATATCCTGTTGATGTAGTATTCCTGTATCCGGAGTAGTAGTATCACCCGTGTGACTTTGTGCTCGAAGCTACGATATGCCCCGTGTGTCTCTGTGTTCGGAGCTACAGTTTTATTTTGGACAGCCCATGCGTCGAACATTGTCTTCAAACTGTGTCTCACTTAGGTGATTATGCTAGATTACCCCGTCGTTGCACTTGTACATTCTGTTATACTTTGGCATGCTGTATTTTTGTACCTTGTTGCGTCCCTCTGAGGACCTGGTCCCCTGCTAGTTTTGCAGCATAGACGATTACAGAGCATTTGGAGTTGCCGATGGAGTTGCTTGTCTTGCGGGCATTGGTACCAGGTACTCATATCATTTATACCGGCATTATGGTTACTTTATTCATATTGATTATTCATCTGCTGTTGTAGCCTAGTTTTTGTAGACTTATTTCTTCTCGAGTCTATTCGAGTTTTGTGTGTTATTGGGCGGCCGACTTTAGTACATGCAGCTCTTTCTTGTATATTTCTGTTCTTGTGGATTGAGACTTAGATGTTTACATTTACTGGATTATTTAGTTAGTGACACTTATTATACAGCTTATACGTATTGTTGTGTATTCCTGCACTACTAAAAAAAGCAGGATTAGCGACGTATTTTGGCGACTCCTGGTATAAACGTCAGCGACTCCATTGTAAACGTCGCTAAACGTCGCTAAATGGCGACATTTAGCGACGTTCAGCGACTTTTATTAAGATTTTAAAAGATGAGTCGGTATAAGTTCAATTAAGGTCGCCAAACGTCGCTAATATATCTGTTTTAGCGACGTTTAGCATCGTGATTAGCGACGTATATGTCAAAAATATTTAGCAACGTGTTTAGCAACGTCTTTGACGTCGCTAAATTAAAATTTAGCGACGTTTTTATTTGACGTCGCTAAACGTCGCTAAATTTTGGTTAATTAGGGCTCAGATTCTTTTTCCCCATCTATCGAAAAATTTCAAAGTTTTCGATTTCCCCTGACCCCCCCCCTCTCTGGCGACCGCCTCTCCACGGCTGCGGCTACTCCGGCACCCCCTCCTCCTCCTCGAGCTCTAGGTAATCTCTCTCTCTCTCTCTCTCATGTGACACTGACACAACTGATGACTGGACAGACATGACACACACACAGACACGACACACGCACACAGACACGACACACGCACACAGACACTGACAGACACACACGACACACACACAGACGCAGATACACACACACACACACACTCACACAGACACTGACATGGGACTGATTTACACAGGGAGCATCGTCGTTCTTTACTGTGTCTTCACTGTATGTGCACTGTGTTGGCACTGATACCTCAGTGTATCAGTCAGTGGAGAGCTTGTTGTTTTACATGAAGGTAGGGCTATGTTGAGGTTAGTGTATCAGTGAGCTTAGTGTATCAGTGAGTTTAGTTTAGTGTATCAGTGAGTTTAGTGTATCAGTGAGTGAGTGAGTGAGTAAGTTCAGTGACTTTATATTTTTGTGTGAGGGAGAGAAAGCTCGGGCCGTAAAACTGTGCATCAGTATGCCAGTGTATCAGGGGGGAATCGGTTTCACTATGGTGTGCACAGTGTGCCTCGACCACACTGTGTATCAGTGTACTAGTGGTCGAGGGGGATCGGGTTGAGGAGCTTGCGATGAGCAACAACGTGGAGTCAGCCTCGAGAAGGAGCAGTCATTGTACCCAGAAATGCATAGGGGTGTTCGTGCAGTCAGTGACAAGAGAGATGTACAACTTTATGAAGGGGATGCACAGCAAGGTAGCTAACTGCAATAGCAGCAGCAGTAAGAAGGGCCAATGCAACATTGTGCTTGGGTATTGGTGTTGCAGTAGGAGTTCAGTGTATCAGTCGAGCCCTGCAGCAATGCAGCAAGGGCACAATATAAAAGGAGAAGTTCAGCAGTAGGAAAGTATCACCAGTGTGCAGTCAGATGTGCAAAGCATATTGTAGGAGGCACGACTCAGTGAACAACTGAATAAGCATTTCGGTATCTGCACAGTGCCTTTAGGTAGTTAGTTTTAGATGTTTTAGTGGGTTGAGTTGGACTGTACACACACTGATACTCTTGTATCAGTTAGGGTATGGAGCAGTGGTAGTAGCAGGGTGAGGGGTTCCAGGTAGAAGTGTTGATGGTTGCGACGCAGTCATCTAGGGCCTCCCCGACAGCTGCGCATTCCACACACCCCTCGCAGTCGCAGCCCTCGCAATCGTCGGCCAGAGTCCATGAGTCCGTCCAGGAGGCCGTTGACCGTCAGATTGTGTCTCTCCGTGACGACTTGCTGTGAAGTATGGAGAAGCAGTCCCGGTCCCAGCAGCAGGCGGACGATCCGATGCTCATCGCACGATTGGATATGCTCGACCGCAGCATGACAGAGCTACGGGAATTGACAAATGATATTAGAGCCTCCAATGATCGCAACATCATGGAGCTGCAGGCGTCACAACTATCGATGGGCGAGAAGCTGACGAGGATGCAGGATTCAATGGGTCATAGCAGTACGAGGCTGTTATCTACCCTGGATTCTTACAACCAGCGACTCGCAGACTTGGAGCGGGCACGGCCTCCACCGACTTCACTGCCTTCTCCATCGACATCGGTGTCGATTCCACGGGACGAGTATGAGAAGTTCTTATCCTTCAAGCGCGCCGGTGGTCAGCCTCCTACAGATCCGCAGTAGTATAGTTATTTTTATTATTATTTAGGATGCGATTGTATATTATGAATTATTGATACTTCAACAATAGGCATGATGTATGATGCTTCTTGTGGTCTTTAATTTTTTAGTTAATTTAATTGGATTATATAGTTATCTTGCATATCCACATTTAATTGGATTGATACTTCAACAATGCTTCTTGTGGTCTTTAATTTAATTGGATTATATAGTTATCTTGCATTCAACAAAAGCTAACCGAAGATTGATCTAGACAAGAGGAGCATGAGCAGGAGGATGTTGCCATTAGTCTCATGATGCTCTCTAGAGACGCCGGATACTGGGGATCCAATCCTACCGAGTCGTCGGACAAGAATTCTGCAATCTTGGAGGAGGATAGGGATTGGAATGAGTTAAAGAAGTCAAACAGCTACAAAGATGGCGAATTCTACTGTGATTCGAACGAGGAGGAGTCGAAGAAGGGTGGTTCTTGTGGTGTCAAGAAGAGGAGATGGAGAAGGAGGAGGACTAGATTGGATCATGTTGGTGTGTGTGATGAAGATGGTTACGGTGCTAGATTGGGGAAGAGCCGATACGAGTGTGCCTCTTGCAAGAAGAGCTTCCACTCCTACCAGGCTCTAGGCGGGCACCGTGCGAGCCACAAGAGGCTCAAAGGGGGATGCTGCAGCAGAGGAGGCGAGAGTACTACTAGCCCATTGGATGTCGTTGATCCGACAGTTGTCCACAGTGGAAAGGCTAAAACTGCAGGGAATCACCAATCTAGACACTATTTTTTTTATTTTTTTTAAAATTAGCGACGTTTTTAGCGACGTTTAGCGACGTTAAGTTACGTCGCTAAATACGTCGCTAATTAGCGATGCTGTAACAAGTCGCTAATGACGTCGCTATACGTCGCCAATTGCTGACATGGCAGTATAGCCATGTCATTAAAGACGTCGGTGTAACGTCGCTATAGACGTCGCTAATCAGCGACGTTTAGCGACTTTAATAGACGTCGCTATTTAGTAACTTGGCGTCGCTAAACGTCGCAAAAATTTGCGACACATTAAAGTCGCTAAAAACGTCGGTATAGCGACGTTTAGCGACATTTTTTTTTGGTGACTTGGGTTTTTTCCGACAACTTTATAACGTCGCTAATTACGTCGCTAAACCAAATTAGCGACGACATTTTGTTATTTAGCGACGTTTTTAGACGTCGCTAATTTGACTTTTTCTGGTAGTGCTGGTCCTATGTATTTTGGGACTGGGGCGTTACATACGCGTAGGAGTGGCTTCTTCACATAGATTTTTTTATGCATCTACATATATACTATTCTATAATAAGAAAAATTGGCTTCACCGTGATTTTTTTTCTTCCAAATATATTCTTACCTAACTTTACTAATCAAAAAATTTCATTAAATTTAATGAGGGCAACTAGATAATACGTATAAAAATTTTAAGGGAAATATAGTTTTCTTTTTTGATAACTTTTGTTCTTTCTAAGTAAAAGATAATCTCTACCCTTATAAAGAGGCTTGAAAATGGCTCAAAATTGAGCCGTTTAAGTCGTTTGTAAATCCTCCACCATTTATTAAAAAATTAATATTACGTAAAAAAAATTTGGTGAATTTTGTTTAATTTGTTATAAATAACACTATAGGGAATTGAACCTAAGCAAGCAAGGAGAATGTCACAAACCTTAACCACATGAGTTAAAAGTGGTGTTTGGCTATAGTTAGATAATATTACGTAGTTAAACAATTAGTTAAAATTTATTTACTTATTTATTTTTAATTATGTGAGAATATACGTACAGCTTAAAAGTCTAGCAGTTTTCAAGACTCTTTATAAATAGTAGAGATATATCCATACCAAATTATAATTAAAATAAGGCTTTTTGATATTACCCCTCCCCCCTCCCGCGTTAGATGAAGGACACAAATCATTGATGGTTCCAGAACTGCTAAGCCTACATTACATGCAATAGTACCTAGAATTACTACTGGAAAAATAATTGAAAATACCCTCCTGAAAGTATCGCTATTGAGTTTATTTTATTCTTAGTCAAAGGTAATAGCGACACTTTCAGAAGAGCGTTCTCGACTTATGAAACAACAGAGAGGTCAAGAGGGTAATATCAAAAAGTCCATAATCAAATCTATAATAAATCATAATTAAAATATAAACATATATATATATAAAAAAATCTTAATTCGAATATATTTAAATTTGTAAACTATCTCTACTAATATAAGGGGGCTTTTAATATTACATAAAAAAATGTTAATTATGTGAGGATTCGAACCCAACCAACCAGTAAAAATACCTCACACCTTAACCACATGAGTTAAAAGAGGTGTTTGTTTATAATTAGATAATATTAAGTAGTTAAACAATTAGTTTTATTTATTTATTTATTTTAAATTTTTAATTATATGAGGATATATGCTTAGACGGCTAACTGTTTTCAAGATTCTTTATAAAAAGTAGAAATATATCAATAACAAATTTAAATTTAAATTTAATCAAATATATAATAAATTTTAATTAAAACATAAACATATATATGATACATTTTATTTAAATATATTTAAATATTTAAATAATTCTATATTAATATGACAAGAAAAAAAATTAATTATAATCATGACAAGGAAAAAAATTATTTTACGCAGTTAAAATAACAGCATTGCAGGTACGAGTAATAATAATATTCACATCTAAAGGCAAGTCCAAATTCACCTTACTTTTACGGGCCGTCAGCCCACACCGGGTCCGACTCCGACCCGTTGCAATACAATGTCACCATCAGTAATTACCACCTCAAAATGATGACACTTTTGAAAATCCACCCCGGAATGTGTAAAACCGACCACCGCTACCCGAGACATACAGTCCACCACCTACGTGGCGTCCTACTATTGGCTTCCGCTTAAGTCGGGGCGCTATTGCGGTGACCGTCGGAGTAGTATAAGAACCAATCACCCGTTCCTAATCCGAAGGCCATCTCCCCATATTTCACTCTTCCTATATTCTCTCCGAAATATCTCATTTTCTCTCCATTTCGTTCCGATCGGCGCTCCGCAACGATGGTGTGATTCTCTCTACTCCAGATTTTTTTATACGTATTTTTGCTTTATTTGATGTTAGGGTTTTGATTTAGTTTGATTTAGTTTGCTGATCTCTATAAATTTTCTTCCGATTTTGGGGATTTGGGGCTTGGATCTGGACTCTACGCGGCGAGATCAGTCGATCGCTGATAATTTTGGTTACGGTTTCCGATCGGAAGTTGATGTATAGATCTTATCTGAAATTTTTGTTCCAATCTAGAAGTTATTTTGTGATTCTTTATAATTAGCAGGAGTTGTAGGGCTCGGATCGATTGTTTGGGTTGGGGGGATGCATTCATTTGTTGATTTTTATTGAGAGATTTCGTCGATGGAGAAGCTAGGGTTCTGAATCTCTAATTTATATTCGTTCTGCAAATTTTGAATTATAACTATGACGAAAGTATATTCATAAGCAGATCATTTGTTTTCATGCATAATTTTTGATAATCGGGAACTTATGATGCCAGAAACGAATACACCATGATACGGACATGACGATGCGAACACGTCACTGATTGTATCCTGTAGTGAGTACCGTGTCCAGTTCGACATGGAATCAGGACTCGTTTATTGGAGGGACTGCAATTTGTCTGAAACTTCACATAAAAATCAACTCTTCTTGTCAGAAACAGTTTTTGTTATGCATTTATGCATAGTTTTCTTTACTTTGCAGGCCAACGCGGCATCGGGAATGGCTGTGAATGACGAGTGCAAACTGAAGTTCTTGGAGCTGAAGGCGAAGCGGACCCACCGTTTCATTGTCTACAAGATCGACGAGAAGGCGAAGGAGGTCATAGTCGAGAAGGTTGGCGAGCCTGTCTCGACCTACGAGGACTTTGCAGCCAGCCTTCCGGAGACTGAATGCCGATACGCTATCTACGATTTTGACTTTGTGACCGAAGAGAACTGCCAGAAAAGCAAGATCTTCTTCATTGCATGGTAACTTTTTTCTCTTTTTGTTGAACTTTGAATTTATTCATGCTAAATCATGAATGAAAGCCACATAATTCTCTTTTGAAGGTCTCCCGACATCTCGAGGGTGAGAAGCAAGATGCTCTATGCAAGCTCAAAGGACAGGTTCAAGAGGGAGTTGGATGGCATCCAAGTTGAGCTGCAAGCGACTGATCCGACCGAGATGAGCCTCGAAGTCATCAAGGGCCGCGCCAACTGAGTATGTAATAGTATCAAATTCTGCTATGGAGATTTTCTCCCTGCAGTAGCTGGTTGCTTTAGTAAAATGTTAATAGTTTAATGGGTGGATGTTGAATTCGCTAGATAGCATATGGGCTTGTCATTACAGTATAATCCTCACAGCCCTTTGAACCGTTATTTTGTTTTGGTTTATATGACCAAGTGTCTCCTTGTAGCATGATGACTGCAAGCTATTGGTTTGTAACAGTTTGTGGGTCTAGCTGTTTAGGCATCCCATACTTTGTTACTCATCTGAAATGGATCCATGATCATTGTTATTCTATGTTTATTTTGGTGTGCATATATAATGTCTTGTTGTGTCTGCTATCCTATCCTATCTACTTTTGTTTTAGTTTTCAGACGTCCGTATCATGTTGTTTTATCGTAACTATATTAGTTTAACCTAGTTGGACTAGGGTTTTGTTACGTTCTTCTGTGTTCCCATGAGTCTAAACATATATTGAATTCTGAGTTCTTGCTTATTTACTTGTTGAAGGAGGAATAGCCGATATTTGCATGTGGGCTTCAGTGATGATGTGTGTGCACTTTCGTTCTTGACCTTCACCTTTAGACACTGATTGGAAATGATATCATGTCATGGTTAGGGCCCTCCAATTCATGGTCTGTACTAATATTGAAAATGAATGGAAGGAAAGAATATGTTGATGACTATTGTCAGAGAAAACTCTACTAAGATCTTTTATGTTTTGATTATTGTTGTTGTCTGTCATCCCCTCCTGCGTGCATCTGTTTTAGTTTTCACACTTCCATGTTATGTTGTTTTTGCACCGGTACATTTTTGAATCCTGATAGTTTCATCGTAACTATATTAGTTTGACTTTGACCTAGTTGGACTTCGGCATTTTTATGTTCTTCTGAGTTCCCATCTCTAAACATATATTGAATTCTGAATTTTTGCTTATTTACTTGAAGGAGGAATATCCAATATTTGCATGTGGGCTTCCAGTAGATGATGTGTATGTGTTTTCATTCCTAGACTTTCACCTCTAGACATTAACATGTTTTCGCTCTAATTTTGAATGATATTGCGTCATGATTAGAGCCCTCCAATTTATGGTCTGTAACTAGGAACCCTAAATATTGAAAACAGAACTGGAGGAAGGAATATATTATGATTATTGTTAGAGAAAACTCCAGTAGGATCTTTTAGTATAAAGAAATATCACTTTTGATACTGGAAGAAAGTTATGCGCACGATACATTAGGTTTTTGCTAGAAGTAAATCTAGATCGTTTTAATTTTGGATAAAGGAGTTATGTTGCACAGGTACAAATACAACACGGCATAGATATAGCGATATGGAAACCGACCTGATTTTGGAGTGTCCTAGTGTATTTTGGAGTGTTAGTGTCGTGTCTAATATATGTCCAATGTGACATGATAAGGATACCGACAGGATTTTTGGATTATCCTTGCTTCCTAGAAGGTATGGAGGTATTTAAGATATGCCTTTCATTACCATATTTTTTATTGTTGTTTGCTAACTTAGAAGTTTGGAATTGCTTCTCCATGGTAGTAAGCATGTTTTTAGCTGGAACTGTTATGAGGTCAATGTATTGCTTCCCTGGAGGAGTAAGTTCACAAGCAGAAGCTCCCAGACTCCCAGTTGAATGCTAAACATCAATATATCATATGTATACGGAACTAGAGTTGCAACATGTATTTGGAAAAGGAGTATATGCTTTCATTCCATGTAAGTTTGATATTGTCACTTGGAGAAGAGAATGTGTCATGTCATTTTTTGAATGGTTGAAGAAAAGTTCGCTATGTATGTATTAAGAAATGCAATCGGGAATTGCATTTGGCTGTAGAGCTTATTTTTTCCACCAATATGTATGGTGGGTAATTGGAAAGCTGATTAACTAGTTTCAAAGAATGATGTTTCTGGTTTTGGAAAGGTGGCTACATATGGAATGAATGATATGTTGTGGACCTTTGTTGTTGAGACTTGAGACTGTGAAAAGGATGGGGAGACCCTAGGAAGCACGAATACTCCGAAATTGGTGTCAGGTGTTGCCGACATTCTAAAGTACAATAGGACATTCCAAAATCTGTGTCGTGTTTATGTCGCTGCTCATATCGTATTTAGTTATATACTTATATTCATGCCCTTGCAACAGAGTGGGGGACTTTTTGCCTTTGAAGTTGTATATCTTGGAACTTAATTCTTTCCACTTGATGAACTAAAGCTGATTAACAATAGCATATGATGTTGGGATATTATCATTTTTGAGGTAGTGGCTACGTGTAGAAGACATGGTTTCTTCTGGTATTTTGGCTAGCTTTGGCCAAAACAATTAAGCCTTTTGACTCTGGAGGAAAATATTAGTTTGTACATAGTAGAGCCTTATGGAGTGAACTTTGCATCCTTTGACATCTGTCTACTGGGTTCTGGGAGACAATGGAACAAGATGAATTCCTCTAGGGTTGTGTAAGTTAACTGACATAATGTGCTGGGGAAATACCACTAGATTCTAAATCCAATGTCATGGATTAAGACAAAAACTTCTGATACCATGGAGGGTTATTTAAAGACAGATTTATATTGTATACTTTGATCATACCAATTCTGAGACATAGATCATTAAAACTGCGTGAAGCCAACTTTGTTTTAACTTACACAGTGATGTTGATTGTTTATGAGAAAACGATTATTTTTCATGAATCCAAATCACTGATCTGGACTAGATTGGAACAGAGTAAACTTGCAGAACATGATGACCATGCATCAGTGATTTGATCCAAGTAAAAGAACACTCAGGCAAGTTAGTTTCAAGATTTGGAGCAGGGATGACATGGAGAGCTAACTAGTTCACACTTCACAAACTTCTGATACCTTGTTGACTTTGCCTCCAAATTATTAAATTCTTAATGAAAGGTCTAGTGAGCAAATGATACATCTTCGCCAAAGTTTGTGGGCTATTAAGGAATTTACTGAACTGGATTAGAATGGTCAAGTTGGCACGTTCCTTTAATGAAATAATGCCATTGCGGAACTTCAGTGTGAAATTTGGTTGTGTAGTTTGGTGTGGAGAAAGGTGGATGATGTGAGTTCGCAATCAAACATTTTTCCTCTTCAACAGGACAAGGAAATCTTAATTACTGCTTATTCAAGAACAAGTGTAGGGTGCAACAAATATGAAATATTATCTGACCTCGTGGAGCTGTGTCTTAAATAAATTTTATGATAGTATTGTTTATTTGCATCGAGCTAAAGATTCGATATATATATATATATATATATATATATATAGTCATGCACATGGTGTGTTTGTGTGTGCGCGCGCGAATATATATATATATATATATATATATATATATATATATGTGTGTGTGTGTGTGTGTGTGTGTATGTGAGCGCGCGCGTGCGCGTGCAGTCTTTTGTAATCAATTCTGACTTGATTATCTTTTCTTCTAAACCAATTCATTGTATTCATGGGGTTTTTGTGAGAGCGAGGAGTAATGCAGATATTTTATTACTGTAAAATCTGTGTCTTTTTAAGCCATGTTCATTTTGCTCTTGGAGCAAGAATGATAAGAAAAGTACTAAGGATTTTTTCAAGGAAAGAAAACTCTCAAAAGATGATATATTGAATTGATTTCTGAGTTCGGTCAATATACAATTGAGGCATTAATAGTTTATGCACTAAGTATGGTTTTTATGATACATGAATATCATCCAATAATTCGTGTAGTTTCTTTGGTTGAACGACTTGAGTCTAGTGTCGGCAACAAGCTTTATTATTGAAAAGCTAGAGTTTAAAAAACAAAATAGATTTTTCTACGTTTCACACTAATACAGTTAATGATGCTGAACCTCAAGTTCTTAAAAATAAGAAAAAAAAATCAAAATTGGAGATGAGGCTCATAAGTAGCTTAGCATGTACGCAACTTAAGTGAAATAAATTTACCTGAATACAATTTCTCGTATAGATGAGTGGTTGAGGTGAATGAAAGGGCTATGATAGGATTACAACTAAATGCCTACAACTCTCTTACAACCGTCACGCGGTCACATGACGTCCATGTATCAGCCGTCCATTGGAGCAGGAGGGGAGAGATGGGACCCGGTGGTCGTCATATCGTCGGAACGTCACATGGCGGTTGTTCATTCGGGGAAAGGTGAGGCCGAGAGGGGGGGGGGGGGGGGGGGGGGGGGTGGGGGGGTGGTGTTGAGAGGGTGGGTGGGTTGAGAGGGTTGTAAGAAGGTTGTAAGCATTTGGTAGTTAACTTGGCATTATTGGTGAATGAAATTTGTCGGGGATCTCCACGATCCCATCCTTTTTGTCTCAAAAATAAAAGTGGTTGAAGTCGAATGTGGCATGCTTTTGGAAGAGAATGTCATGTTGGCAATTGTGAAATGGGTTGAGGTCAAACGTGTTCAGAAAACTTTTCATGGCTGGCAGCTGATGTTCGTATGAAATCAGTGTTCTAAATTTTGACATAGGTGACTTCTAGGTGGATTTAAAAATTTAAAAAAATTCAAAAAAAAACAAAAAGTAAAATCAAAAATTACCTACTGTTGTTGTTGCTACTGTTGCTGCTGCTCACGGTGGTGGCGATGTTGGCGACGATGAACGGTGGCACTGAATTGTGCAGGGCCGAGTGCACGATGAGGGTTGTCAGGTGGTGAAGAACGGTGGTGTAGGCGACGCACTGGGATGTCGGTTGCTCGGATGAAGACTAGGGATGATGCTCGACATTTATTGAGGAGCGAGTGGAGGCCAAGGAGAAAGTTTAGTGGTGACGGTGTGGACTTAAAAGCAAGGATTTTTTTTAGGGTTTGATTGTAGCTATTGTTGCATTTATTTAGGAAATTAGTAAATTTACGTGCGTTGCACGTAAAATAATTTTTCTTCTAAAGTAATATAAAATTATGTAAATATTTAAATATATTTAATTAAAATTTATTATATATATTTTTATATTTTAATTAGAATTTGTTATATATTTGATTATATTTTAATTATAATTAGTTATGTACATATTTCTATTTTTCATAGAGTCTTGAAAACGGCTAGCTACGTAATATTATCTAATTATATACAAGCATCTCTTCTAACTCATGTGGTTAAGGTGGGAGGTATTCTCTCCGGTTGGCTAAGTTCGAATCTTTATAGTGTTCTTTATAACAAAATTAACTTTTTCAACATTTTTTTACATAATATTAAATTTTAAAAAATAATTAATTGATGATGATATACATACGGTTTAGATGTCTCACTTTTGAGCCGTTTTGAAGTCTCATTATATTATGGAAGATGTAAATAAGGAGAATGGGTGTAGTTGACAGGCCGGGTTGGGTCGGATTTGAACTCATAGGATTGGGCATACACCCAAATGATAAAAAATAAAAATTAAGCTTACTCAGGATTCAAACTCGTGACCATTCGGTCCACCCCAATAGGAATTAAATACATCCCTCGTAGCCACAAGAACACATAAGCTTGTGTGTCATTATACATACAAAGTAGTTATGTCTATTACATGTAAAAAAACAAATAAAATTATTTCGACGTCCTAGGTGCTAGGTGGTCCTTTGGTGCACCGATTTTGCCTAGCAAAATTTAGAACATCTAAGAAAAATAAATTTGTTAAAGATGAAAAAAGTCATATTACCTTGGATTTTTTGGTAATTTACTGCAAAATTTAGCATGATCATCGTTCTCAATATGTGAACATATTATTTTTATTTCTTTAATATGAAACTGTGGTCATGGTCTTCGCTACTAGCAATTATAGCTCATAGAAAGTTTTGTTGGGAATCAGACACGTCCTGCAAGCGTTCTGACACCGTGTCTGAGAGTGTCCGCAGCGAAAACTTTAGGCCAACCCACCTGAGATAACCAACATTTGTCTAACGAACACCAAACACATATAAAGACAAGTATATGGCGGTGACTACGTCACCTGGACAAATTTTAACCTTTATAACTCAGATGAAATTACAAGATTGACAAAATCAATATTGAACAATTTGTCCTAATAGATTCAACCCCATCACCACACTCAAGAAGAAAAGAAAGCGATTACAATTGAAATCACTCACCAACCCGTAGCTATCTTCCTGAGCGAAGGCGACGACTCATCGATCGTATCTCTTTCTTCCTTCTGTCTTGGATGGTGAAGTCCTAAGAGCAAAGTACGGACTTTCTCTTAGATTTTCTGTGGACGGGCACTCTGGATCTCCAACTTTTGCTACCTTTGTGCCTCCACCCTCCTCCTATATTTATAGGATGGAAAATCATATTTTAGGTCATAATAGAATTTTATAAATAGAAAACCTTAAAATAAGAATCATATTCCACCTAAAATAGTCCAACACCAATAATGGACGTTCAAATATTGTCAAATTAAATATTTGATACAAATTTAAAATCTAATCAAATCTTATATTTAATATAGATTTCTAAATTATATCAAATCAAATCTTTGATCATAATTTGGCTCCAAAGTTTATCAAATTCAGACCGGACTCCAACAATTTTTATTGCAATTTAGGTGAAATAGTCACATAGAAGTAAGCAGGTGATTCACCAAGGGTTCTTGCTAGGTCAGATCTTTGGTAAGTGCTGAGGTTGTTAGGAACATGTGGAATCAAATAGTCATAGTGATGAGCACATGTATTTTAGTATAAAGCATATATATATATATATATATATATATATATGATCACATGTTTGCTAACTTACATCCAGACAACTTGGAATGTTTGAATTGTTGCAGATTGCCTACCGCCATCTTATCTCCATCCAAAGTATTTCGTATCCCTCTTCATAGTAGACTTTCTTGGTGGTGTTAAAATGGATTGATGTTTCATAGTGCCTAGAGAATAATAGTAAACTGTTTTGACGTGAATTTTTTCTTTTTTCTTTTTTTTTCTTTCAGCGAATAGCGTAGGCCCAATTTCATCCCTAAGAAGGTTTGCATACAATTATATTCTTCTAGTATCAGCGTATCACTCGTTGACTGACAACCGAGCCCATTTCATGTATGGGAGCTAATTTGTTGCTTAGTCTGGACTCTCAATGCTCGTCGATGTTGCTTTGTTACTTGGTATTTCCAACATCGAATTAGCCAGCCTGTGTTACATGGTATTATTTCACGTATCCAAGCAAATAATGTGGCCACCGGTTCTCCTTGGGCTCCTAATTATTATTATTATTATTATTATTATTATTATTATTTTATCGAATTCGAGTGGTTCTTGTGGTTATCAAGGAGAGGTATAAGACTTCGACTGGGTGGCAGAAGGTCGACGAATCGAGCCACGGGAGAGTATTATTTCTTCTATTTATAAATGGTAGGAGTTGGTGGACTGTGGGCCCGATCGAAGACATGCAATGCCGCGTCAGAAAAAAAAAATTTACTTTTTTTTTTTTAAGTTGGTGGAGAAGTTGCCTCCGTGGTCTCCCAGTGGTGGAACCAACTAGCTGGAGCCCTATTCATCTGGGGACTGGGGAGTAGTGGTGGTGATCGTGTAATAAATTATGATTATGCAATGTGTCAGTGGAATTGTCTAGGAATAATGTATATGATTTCACTTGGTATTATTACATCAATCATCAACAATTTGATTTTTGCCAAAAAAATTCAGCTTTGAAGATCCGACTCTAAAGTTGTGTTACCGGAGAATGTTCCTTTAGTATGAATTGGTTTCAAAGCGGCCTCTTTTGGTTAAAGGAAAGAAACGAAAACAATTTTTCTCTTTTTTTTTCCTTTGACAAATTACAATTTTTTTTTTTTTTTTATGATGTTTGAAAAAGTTCAAAAAATTGGAAAAAAAGTGAATAATTGAGGATAGAAAAGTAAATCCATGGGGTGAGTGGAAAAATTATTATTTTTTCTTTTCTTTGGTAATCAATTTTCTTTCCTGTTCATTTTCTTAGACATCCAAACATATGAAAGAAAAATGACTTTCTTTACCAAGTTACAGATTCTGTGAACCAACCTGACCTAAATTAAATGATCGGGTATCCAATGCAATCTATAAAGTCGTAAACAATATTCACCTTGATTCTTGTTCGATCCATACTTTAAGTGAGTGTTTGGTATAATTTTCATTGTGGCTTTTTCCAAATGTTTTTTTTTTCTTTTTCGTGCAGTACAACTTCGAAGGGTGTCCCAAGTTACAGGTTCTTTTTCTTTTTCGTACAGTGGAGAGTTGCCCCTGAAGACTAGTTCATGTGCAGTTAGGAGCCTGCTCAGGCAGTACAGTAAACTACAGTTGGAACTACATGCATGGGCTTGGCAGCTACAAGTGGACACATGCAGTACAAATGGGGGGTATGGCAAGTGAGGGTATCTGTATGAGTATGTGAGAGTATTGTGTATAGTTGGATTGGGGGTAGCAACGTGGGCAGAACCTGTGTGTGCTCTGCAGAACAACATTACCTATTAGTGTGCATTAGTGTAAATCTTTATGCACAGGGTTGGATGCTACGATGTGCTAAATGTGTAAGGTTAATTGAAGGTGCAGGACCGTGTACCCATGATGTGTTACTAGGTAGTAGTGAGTGTTAATGGTGAGTGTTTATATATAAGAATCAGTTAGTGTATGTGTTATGAATATTAGCCAAGGTAAGTATCAGAGATGAGGAGTGCCTAAATATGCATATACACAAATGTGAGCATACTCAAATAGAACCAAGAATATGTGTATTGGTACCAGTATGCAAGTATCAAGGATAAATGCAGTAGTTGTCCTTGAGTTTCCTAGGTATTGAGTTTAGGTTGAGGTACTTGGGTATTGGGATTTTGGGTAAGGTATTGTAAACCCCCTGACCCAAATCTAGGATTAGGATTTATTTAGGGTTATTTTGAATTAGTTAATGGAGTTATTGTTCACCCAATTTAATTTAATTCACTTGTTGCACCTTGTCGTTGCTTCGATATTTGGAGCGTTACTCTTGTTTTTGCCTTTAAACAAATTTTACACCCTTGACCTAGACATGACAATCTTTCATTCTGACCTTTGTGTCACTCATAAATAATCACTTTATGCTTCATTTTAATCATACAACATTCGTCAAACAATATCTAATTTTAAACCTAAACTTTGCATCTATGTTCGTTCCAATCGAAATTGGAGACACGACCTCAATCCGTTTCTTGCAACCCAATATATGACAGTAATCTATTCTGAGTCTATTAAGCCCATGATACTTGTGTCACCCCCGATTGAGATCCTATGCATTTCCAATTAATTAAAGAACACCTACGACACAATTTAAATTTATTTTGGGGCAACCGACTCAACTAACCCAAAACTATACCAAACACCAATCCAAACCCACACTCAGACCCCCATGGCTCATACAAAATATCACACACCAATTTTTCTCACTACAATACACCAAACATGGATTCTACCCTCACCCAATCCAAAATTTCTCTTTTTGTGCAAATCCTGAACTATTAGGAACTCATGTGCAAATAACTAGCTATGTGTCCTCCTCCTATTGGTTGGAACAAATGAGAAGACCCATTCTTGGAAGCATGACCGGTCACACACTCTCCCTTCCTTTTTTTGTATAGTATAATTCAACGCATGCCTATAATCCATCATAACCCTTCATTCAAACTTCAATCCATCACCACCACCCATTTTCTTCATGACAAACTACACTCTCCTAGGAAACATAGCCGACCATAATCCTAATACCCCTCCCTCCTTCATTAAATACTATACTCTCTCTCCTTCATTTATTGTACTCTCTCTCTCTCTCAACATTCAGCCACTCCCCCTCTCCATTAAAACCAAAAACACCACCACCATCACCATCTACTCCATCCCGACCTCATCACCTCTCCCCTCTCCTTCAAACTGACATCACCACCTCACCATCACCACCACCCTCATGACCACCTCCACCACTACCCTCACGACCATCCCCTCCTCCACCTTGTTGCTACTGCTAAGACTGATGTTGCTGCTGCATTTGCTGCAGTAGCTGCTACTGCTGCTCTTGCAACTGTCACAACTGCACTTACCCTCCATCCCAACCACCTCCGACCACCCCTAGCCGAGCACCCCCCTCGAAGCTCCTCTCTTTCATTGACTTGAACTAGGTAAGCTTCTCTTCTTCTTCTTCATCTAGTTCTTCCTCGTCTTGTTATATATATATATATATATATATATATGCATGATCCTCTTGTTCCCCTCTTCATATATATATGATCTTTATATGGAGGTATTCATTTACTTCTTGAAGAATAAAAAGTGTATATATACACACTCATGGTTAACAACACTAGCATGGTTTAGTCTCACCCTAGCTTGTTCAAACCTATTTAACCATTGGTTACCACTCTAATAACTCCATAAATTCAATTAATTTTAGAATATAAATGTTAGTTAGAATGTGGTTTAGTGATATTATTTATTGTCACAACCCGCACCCGGTGTAAGGAATGAGTATGTGGGTAAGTCTAGCCTACGCCGCAGCATCGACGATAGAACTTTGTCTAGGTCAACAATACTATCTAAATATCTCACACAATATATATAATGTACCTGTCATGATATCTCAACTCGATATCAACTCCCAAATGGAGGACAATATGATATTATGATAATGGTAAACAATGCTCAATCACAATAATAAACTAGAGAAAGATATGGCACGATATGGAATAGAAGGAAAGAATAAAGTCACAATATATCACAAGTCCAAGTCTAATCTCAATACGATGATCTCAAATAATAATAGAATGCCAAAAGTGTCTAACTGACATATACAATATCATAAATGAACTAGCTAAGTCTCATTGTCTGCTTGTACTATCTCAATAGGCTCTACGAGTGCTATCTCAACTGGCTCGCCATCTTGTGGTCCGTAGTGCGTAGGACACCATTCCTCTAACGAATCATCTGAAAATTATATCCAGTCAGGATTGGAGCGAAGTACAACCCAATAGCAGTTCCAATAATTGACAAAAACTATGAAACAACAATAGCAATAAAAATAAATTATGGAAATAACCGAACTAGTAAATATCACGAGAAAGAGCATCATGATAAATGATGGCAAGAACTGAGAACAATATGATGAGGAACATCAATGTAATAAACTGGAATAAAGGAAATAATATAATAAATGTGCCTTAAAATATTAGTAAGATAATGTGATCGGCTTGGGCTTAACACGAGCTATATATAAAAGGTGAGCTAGCATGATCACACGTGAGTTGCATGATCAACTAACCATCACGGGCTAAACTAAATCACGGGCTATAAGGTCTGATCATATTTCAACTAATACTTTCCCAACCCCCAACTAGTACACAGATCCAAATTACGACACGTTATAACACATATATCACACTGCACGGTCTATAATATCATGCACTATGATCACGATATATATAATCACTAAGATATTACGATAATCACTGAGTAATCACGAAATACGACACGACGATCACTGAGTCATCACAACAATAAAATTTTATGACCAAGATCCGCGTATACCAATTGTGTAACCATCGTGTCAGTAATTAATTATCTCAATAAGAAAACTAGTTGTCTCTATTACTAGGTGATACCTTAGTTATATACTTACACTATTTAGTGATAATTTGGTATCATGTATACCTATCCATAACTAATACCTTATACTAAAACTATACCTATTTGTCCTACTTCCACTTAGTATGGACTCATAACTTAGTATCTATACTCCTCAATCAACTAACACTAATACCTTAGTATCTCATAAATATACTAGTGGATACTAATACTTAGTATATTAAAACTCAACTAATACTAGCAACCCCTTACCTACCTCAGTTATCCTAATACCTTGCTAAAATCTATTTTCCATTACTGACACTCCATATCAGTTCACCCTGTTGCTAATGCAGTTGCTGCTCTCTAATGCTATGATATGATACTCTGTATCAGAGCTATCTGAGCTACCAATTATGTTTCTCTCATTACTGCACTTGCTGTGTCAATGGTTTGTGCATTGTTGCACATTGCAGTCCCTATTTGTAGGGACTGCACCATAGCTCTAAACCCCCTTAGATCTACTGAACCAAAACAGGAAACCCACTACATGCATTCATTCACACAGGCAACTCAAGTTGTTGCATTGGTGCACAACTGATTCTAATAGCAACAGCAACTTATCTAAACCTCCCTGGAATAACACATGACACCATGTTGCATACTGCAACGAGCTAACTGATACACACAACTACAACTGCTCTGCATCAGACCTTGGTCACTCGATCTTACCCTCGTACCTGACCTTAGTTACACCACCCCACATAATAACACACAAGCATGTGCACACTCATATATAGGCACTGCACAACATGTATGGAAAGATAGCTAAATAGATAACTAGGCAAACAAACACAGGTAAACACCAATACTCCAATCACTTTGCTTCTACTGCAGTTAGAACATCACACCACAGACAACACCTCACCCACATACACTCGATCACCTCACTACACAGACACACGAACTCCTCACTTCTTTCCCTTGCACAACACAACCAAATTCCTCATCCATTCTGCTGTGCTAGCACAGTCACGTATCACACTGCACACGTACCTACTATACGTATATATATATATATATATATATATATATATAGACACACACACACACACACACACACACAAAATTAAACCTATAATTGCAACCACATTATCTAATAGCCAATTCAACAAACACCTATAGTGCATCATTAGGATACTCATGATACGTACCCAAATGGAATGCCAAAACCCCCAATTCTCCACTAATGCTCATAATACAACTCAATTACATATTAATATGACTAATGTAACTAATTAAAATAGGAAATGAAAAGATATTGCACAAATCAATCAAAATGAATCCCGTATCACACTGTATCACAAAATACTATGATACGCTCTACTCGTATCCAATTGTAGATACATGCCTAGTCGCACAACCCCGATCTAAGTCTAATTAGATCAAATTGGTCTCATGACACACACTTGATGTGTTAATCTCAAAATTCTTCTAATTAGGCACAAATCCCCATGTACAATTCGTAATACAAGTCATATGAACATAGTTCTTGATCCTATGGGTAGACCTAAGCCAATGAATGTTTTCTAATGGTTAAATGCATGAATTATAGTCTAAATTAAGGAGGGGATTCAGAATTTATCTATTGGGAGATGGATTTCTAATGAAATGCTCAATGGACACAATTAGGATACAATCTTCTCGTAAATTCCTCCTCATTTAAGTGCTTCTTGCAATCCAAGCTCCAATGCTTCTTAGATGATGAAATTGAAAGAAAATGAGAGTGAATTGGGATAAATTTGGTGGAGGAATGTGTCAGTTTAGGAAAACATAATTGGGGATCTAGAGTGAATGAACTAATGAGAGAAGAGAGAGTGAGAACCTCCTCAAATGGTCGGCCCTCTCTTTTCCCCTTCCCAAGTAATGTACAATGTCCAAGTTACCCCTATTAGTTAGTCATGAGGTTTAATTTGGGAGACCTATATTAGAAAGCTTCTAATTCTATATGAAACTAATCTAATCTCCTTAATTAATTAAGGAAATGGGTCTAGTGAGCCTAACCCTATATTGGGCTCAATGTGTCATGACAATCTAATGGGTCCACAAATGACAAGTCCAAATAAAATATGCTAGTCCACTAACAAATAATTAAATAGCACAACTCAATATATTAATTAGTAGCACATAATATAAATATTTAATCACTAAATAATAAATATGCTAAATAACAAGAATATCCTCATCTAGAAATATGGTAGTGACAAGTCTACCCTCCTAAGAAAAATTTTATCCTCAAAAATTAAGAAAAAACTAATACTATAAGAGGCAATCACAACAAGCAAGCAATAATGATTCCTCACGGCTCAAAGAGATAAGGGTATCGCTCTCGCATCTCGGCTTTCCTCTCCCAAGTAGACTCTCTCAGAGAGTGATGCCTCCACGCAACGCGTACCAAGGGAGTCATCTGGTTTTGCAGCACATTCTTCCTACGATCCAGAATCTCCACTGGCTACTCTAGGTAGTTGTGAGTCAGACCCGCCTCAATCTTCGAGTGATCTAATACGTGACTAGGATCTGCCACATACCGTCTCAGCTGCGACACATGGAACACATCATGCACCCCCTCTAGTTCAGGCGGCAAGTCTAGTCGGTTGGCCACTGTACCGACCCTCGTAAGAACAACGTAGGATCCTATGTACTGTGGACTAAGCTTTATGCCTCCATCAAAGCGAATCGTGCCCCGTATCGAAAAAATCTGCAAGAACACCATATCGCCAACCTAAAACAAAACACAACCTTAACACTTAACCTAAAACAAAGTAATCACAAGCAATACAAATAAAATCTATACCTCAAATTTCAAAGGTCTCCAGTAGCTATCGGCCCAATGTCGCTGCCTGTCCTGCGCCACCCAAAGTCTATCCCTGATAAGATTTACCTTCTCAGTTGCATCCACAATCATCTCTGATCCCAAAAAGACTCGCTCTCGCTAACATCATCCCAAGATAGAGGAGTACGACATCTTCGTCCATATAAAGCATCGAATGGTGACATCTCGATACTGGTCTGGTAGCTGTTGTTGTAAGCAAATACTACCAGGTGAAGATGATCCTCCCAAGATCCTCTAAAATCTAAAATACAAGTGCGAAGCATATCCACGAGAGTCTGAATAGTCATCTCCGACTGCACGTCTGTCTGGGGGTGATATGCGGTACTAAACTTGACTTGGGTGCCCAAGCTAGCCTGCAAACTCCTCCAGAAGCGGGATATGAAGTGACTATCCTGATCCGAGCTGATTTGGTCAACTTGTCTACGATGACCCAAATCGAGTCTTTCCCTCCAAGAGAACATGAAAGCCCCAAAAAAATTCATAATAACATGCTTCCACTTTTACTCTAGAATAGGTAAAGGCTGAAGTAAACCACATGGCCTCTTCCTCTCTACCTTTACATGCTGACACACTAAACATCTGGATACGAAGTGCACTACCTCCCACTTCATACCATACCATCATACATGCTCTCTCATATCTCTATACATCTTATTGGCACATAGATGAATAGAGTACTGCGATCGATGCACCTCCTAAAGAACCTCCTCGCATAACTTTCCACTTGGTATACACAATCTGGTACCGTGCCGCAGTGATCCATCCTCAGCAATAGTGAAGTTCTCGGATAATCCCATCCGAACCTGTGCTCTGATGCTCCTCAGGGACTCATCATCATACTGCTTAGCTCGGATCATGTCCATCAGCTTAGACTGTATCTGCAATTCCCATATCTGTATCTCGATGCCGGATACAAGTACCTCAGTACCCAAGATCTCAAGATCGGCCAATAAATGTATATCCGTAGTCAAGCACATAGCCATTGGATATATGCTCAAGGCATCAGCGACTACATTGGCCTTCCCTGGATGGTACTGCAAAGATATGTCAAAGTCCTTCATTAACTCCAACAACCTTCGATGTTTCATGTTTAGCTCTTTCTGGGTAAACATGTACTTCAAGCTCTTGTGGTATGTGAAGATCTCCACACGCTCTTCGTACAAATAGTGTTTCTACAGCTTTAGAGCAAAAATGACCGCTGCCAACTCTAAATCGTGGGTAAGGTAATTCTTCTCATGAGAACGTAATTACCTGGAAGCATAGGCAATCACCTTCACATTCTACTGTAAGAGACAATCCAAACCCTTCCCTGAAGCATCACTATAGATAGTGAATCCATCCAATCCTGATGGCAACATCAACACTGGAGCTGTTGTCAACCTCTTCTTCAACTCCTCAAAAGTGGCATGACTCTCCTCTGTCTAGACAAACACCATATCCTTCCTGTTCAGCCTAGTCATCGGCTCCGTAATCCTGGAGAAGTCATGTATAAACCTTCGGTAATAACCTGCTAGCCCTAGAAAACTCCTGATCTCCGCCACTAAAATCGGAGTAGCCCATGACTCCACTGCTAAAATCTTCTTAAGGTATACTGAGATCCCGTCACCTGTAATCACATGACTAAGGAATTCAACCTTGTCAAGGAAGAACTCACACTTTGAAAGCTTGCCATAAAGCTTCTCCTTCCTGAGAGTCTCCAGAACTATCCTCAAATGCTCCTCCAGGGTCTTCGAATATACCAGAATGTCATCAATAAATACCACTACAAACTTATTAAGCTACTGGTGGAACACCTTGTTCATCAGATTTATGAATACCGTCGGGGCATTGGTCAACCCAAACGACATCACCAAGAACTCAAACCGGCCATACCTAGTCCGAAAAGCTATCTTCAGAATATCCTCCTTCTTTATTTTTACCTGGTGGTAACCTGACCTCAAGTCTATCTTCGAAAATACCTTTGCTCCGCTCAACTGATCGAAGAGATCATCAATCCTCGGCAGCGGATATTTGTTCTTGAGAGTGAGGTTATTTAGAGCCTGGTAGTCGATACACATGGGTACCGACCCATCCTTCTTCAGTACAAACAAGACCGGAGCACCCCATGGTAATGAACTGGATCGAATAAAGCCTTTGTCCTATAACCCATCCACCTGCTTCTTCAACTCTACCAGTTCGTTGTTGTTAACTCTATAGACGTGTTGAGATATCGGCTCTGCACCTGGCACCAAGTCTATAGAGAACTCAACATCTTGGTCTGGCGGCAAACCCAACAACTCCACCGAAAAAATATCCATGAACTCTTCTATCAACGGATATGACAGTTGCTTCTCTTCCACCATGGCTCCACAGATGGCATCCTCGCTCTACTCCGTTGCTCCTCTGGAAATCTTAAACTCTAGCTCTCTTAACGGTCGAAATAAAACTCTGCCTCCATGACAATATATACTAGCATGGTGCCTACTCAACCAATCCATCCCGAGTACAATATCGTAGCTCAGAAGTGGCATTACAAGTAAGCACGCACTTAATACTCTGATCCTTACAAATATCACTGACCAGGATAATGCCTCCCTCAATCGTGATCTTGCAAGTCATAGCCAAAGGTTCAGACTCTAATCAATGCTTAAGAGCAAAAGATACAGATATAAAAGAATAGGAAGCACCAGAATTAAATAAAGCATAAGCTGGAATAGAATCAAGGAGAACTGAACCTGATATCACATCTTTGACCGGCTTCTCCTCCTCAATTGTCATAGAAAAAGCTCGCCCTCTGTAAACCCCCTGAATTTTCAAATTATTAAATCTTGGATTTTTCCCAATTTTCTGGAATTTTCTGGGAATTTTCTGAAATTAAAATCAAGGTTCTTAATTATTAAATGATTTTTAATTGTTAATAAATAATATTAAAATATCATGAAAATAACATTTTTGGATGTAAAATGAAAAACAATACTTAAGGTAATTTTTCTGGATTTTTCTGGGCCTCAGACCTATTTTTAAATGCCTAAAAATAATTTTTAATTAATTAATTAATTAACTGTTTATTTATTTATTTATTATTATTTATTTTTATTTTTATTTTTATTTTCTTTTCTTCTTGGGCCGGCCCGGCCTAGTGGACCGGCCCAGCAGCAGCCCAGCCCAACCCTCCTATCGGGTCGGGTCGGGTTGGTCAGACCCGACCCGCCAACCCGCCAACCCGTCCGAACCGTTCCCCCCACGACCCCGACTCCACCGCCGCCCTCCGCGCGCAGCACCGCTCTCCGCGGCCACGTTGCCTCACCCTCCGCCGTGCTCGGCCTCCCCCCTAACCGCCTCCTCCCCTATTTAAACTCTCTCCCCCTCTTCTTCTTCCTCCTCCAGCCACCGTAACCCTAACCCTAACTCCTCGCCGCCACCGTCCCTCTCCTCGCCGACCGCCTCGCCGACCGCCTCGCCGACCGCCCAGCTCCGCCCTGCACCGCCAGCACCTCCTCCCCTCTCTTCCTCCGGTCGACCCCGACAGCAACAGCAACCAGCAGCAGCAGTCGCAGCGCCGCCCTGGGCCGCCCCCGCGCCGCCGCCTCCGCCCGAGCGCTGCGCCACCCTCCGCCGCAGCACCCCCAGCCAGCCTCGGCCTCCCCGCCGCCGTGCCGACCATCGGCCACCGCCATCAGCTTCCCAAAACCCTAACCCTAGGATCCTGTGTCCGACACGAGTCGGACACAGGTCGGACACGACTCGACCCTGATTTTCGGGTCCCCTTCAGGTGCGTGTAACTTTTTGTTCGTAGCCTCATTTTCAATTTTGCAAATTGCATTGTGAAGCCTGTATGACCCTCTCGGTGCCCGGATAAACTGTTCGGGGCATCGCGTCCTGTGGTGATCGCACACCGCGATCCAAAAACAGGAAAAACCAGACCCTGTTTCACCCCGGAACTGAGTGCGCCCCGCCAAACGGGATGACTTGGTCGCGTGCGGTCTTCACAGATACGTGCGCGTCATCGATACGGACGTGTGAGATTTCGCGGAAGCTGATTCGGGTGTGCGTGCACACCGGAATCAACGCGTATCCGCGGACATCGTCCCGTATCCGACTTTTCTGTAATTCGCCCTAACTTCTTGTACACTCGTCAGATCGAGACGAAACTTGCGCCATCGGACTCGTAGCGATATGCTGGTCCTGTGGGTCAAGTTTGGTTCGATTCTGAGAACGTTGACGAAATCGCGTGTCGTGGGCCCCACAGGCCCCGCTCGACGGGCGATTTTGTGTTCGGCTCATCGGAATCCAAATCTGGAAGTTTCGTTGGGTTCGTATTAGCGTTCTTGACCTATTGACACTAAGTTTGGTGAATTTGGAGACCGTTGACCCGGACATATTTTTCGGTGCAAAGCGGGCCCACCGGCGGACCCCGTTTTGACCCGAAACTGCCGTTTTTGCCCTTGTCTCCAAATTGGACCCAAGGACAGGCATTTCTAGCTATTTGACATCTTCTGAGCATGATGGTAATGTCTATTTCAGCTTTTGGACTCATCTCTAGAAATTTTCCCAAGAACAAATTAATCAGATCCAAACAACGGGCAAGTACCTGCACTTCAAGTTAAATCTTTATATTGTGATAATTAATTCCCTGCCTTACTAGTACCCTTAATTATTACACCTAGTGTTAGAAATGCTGGATTTCATGTCTTGAATATTGGAGTTCATGTCTTGTTTTTCATGTCGGGTGGGAGAATACTAGAAGGCATGTAGTTTACCCTTTCCCCTGCCATGTTTAATAGCTGTTGGTACACGACTGTACTTCAGCCGGATCTCGATTTCCCCTGTTTAATAGCCGTTTATGACGGCCGGATTAGCCTTATAAACCCCTACATGCCAACTATGTATTCTAAAAACAAACACAAGTTCACACAGATAGTTTCTGGTCATGTTATATTTCTTGCTGATTGTTGTAGTTCACTTCCTGTCTTATTTATTTCTGTTTTCTCATATTCCTGTTTACAACATTAACTCTGAGATATTGATGTTCTTGTATGCAGTTTCTCAACATGATATTCATTTTAATTGTCATAAATATTTAGTTTAATCTTGTTGTGCACTGTGTACTTTGCTCCTTTCCTGACTGGATCTGTTGATTTAGGCGATGATAAGGACCTTGCCCCTACATATTATGGTCCCTATAAGGGTACAGATGATACTTATGAGGAGCCAGATCCCACCCAGGAGACCCCTGCTGCTGAGTAGCTAGCAGTAGCTACCTTTTATTTCTGTTTCTTATCTTATTTAATCGGGTTTGTCCCCGATTTTATTTTGAATTGCTGTACTAAAACATTTGAATCTGTTGTCGTATTTATTTCAGTTGCAATCTTAAGTTTATGTTCTCATTATTATCTTGCCTATGTTAATTATGAATGAGCTAGTTTAGTTTAGATGGATTTGACCTAGACAGCGTACTACCGCCGACTATGCGGCGTAGGCTGGACGTACCCACGCACTCGTGCCCGAATTTCCGGGTGCGGGTCGTGACACATTTTTATGGTGGCCCATGCAGGTCCTATCCTTAAATAGGGTAATACCCTAGGACAGGGTATGGAATAAGATTGAGGATTCTAGGAAAGGCTCATTCACAGTATAGGGTCCTTATTTCAATTCCTGATATCGTTGCTGCTCAATTTTTCTATCGCCTTTGATTTCCAAGTATTCTATTCTGATCTTCATATCCCTTAATCTTTCAGAATGGTCCAGACAAGGAACACAGTAGGAGGCACATCAGTTACTCTGGATGGGGCACAGCTACTTGGAGTGTTCCAGGGATTGGTGGAATCCCAGAAAGAACAGACTGCACTTCTGCGGACCAGCCTCTCAAAAGCTCTTAAGTCCCAGGAGTCGCCACTCAAGAGGCCAGGGAGTGCCAAAGACTTCAAAAATCTTAGACCCCTGGAATTCTACGGAACTGAGGGCATTCTCTATGCCGATGAGTGGATAGAGAATGTCGAGAGACTCCTGAAGACTACTCGGGTTCCTAATGATCTCAAAGTGGAATCCGCAAGCCTGTAACTGTTCGATATTGCTCGAACCTGGTTCAGAGATGAACCCCAACTATCTGCTCCTGACCTCACCTGGGAGGACTTCAAGAGGCTATTCAAGGAGAAATTCTACCCCGAAGTGGCTCGGAAAGCTCTCGAAAGCCAATTCGAGAGACTGGAACAAGGTAACATGTCTGTTGATGAATATACTACTGAATTTAGCAGGTTAAGCCACTTTACGGAATACATGGTTCGTACCCCGGAGGACAGAGCCCGTAGATTCAAGAAGGGGCTGTCTCCGGATATTCGCCTTGCTGTCACCACCAGCCGAGCTCGCACCTATGAGGAAATCCTGAGCGTGGCACAAGGCGTTGAGAGAGATATGGGGCATAAACTGAAACGAGAGAGAGATACCGGAAATGCGGGACCCAACAAACGCCCTTTTCAACAACAACAACAACAACAGCAGAGGGCCCCGCAGCAAACTCAGCGTCCTCTCCCTCGAGCTCCAGCACCCCAACACCAGGCTCAAGGACAGAACCAACAAGCTGCTGCTTGTAACTTTTGCCAAAAACCAGGTCATACTTGGCAAGTCTGCAGGAAGAGGCTAGGTGCCTGCCTCTATTGCGGCTCAGCGGCGCATCAAATGAGGGACTGTCCAGCTGCTCAAGGACGCACCGCTGCACCAAAGGCTCCAGCCCAGGCCAGGGCCCCAGCAGCACAACAGAGGGGACCCCCGCTTCCAACACAACAACAACACTTTGCTCAGCACCAACAGCAGCAACAGAGGGGTGCACCGCAGCAAGGCCGTGCTTATGCAATGACTCTGGAAGAAGTTGAAGCCACAACAGACGTGATCACAGGTTCTGTGCTTATAAATTCAATACCAGCTATTACTTTGTTTGACTCTGGAGCTTCATATTCATTCATGTCAGTAGATTTCCTTATGAAGCATAGCTTAATCACTAAACCCCTTAGGAATTGTTATAAGATCATTACCGGTGGAGGAATCATCCCGGTTAGTGATGCCTGTAACAATTGTCCTATTACTTTATGTGGAAGAGAACTGTATGCTAGGCTACTCGTAATGCCAGTGCCCAGTTTTGATATTATACTGGGTATGGATTGGTTGAGTCAACATCATGCCACTATAGACTGCCACAGAGGTAGTGTAATCTTCAGGCCCCCTGACAAGCCAGAATTTGAATTTGCTAGAGGTTCTAGAGAAATGGGTAATAACAAAATTTGTGGAGCCCTAGTAACAGAAGAATTGCCACTACCTATCATCTCTGAATATCTTGATATCTTCCCTGAGGATCTTCCAGGCTTACCCCCAAACCGAGAAGTTGAATTCTCTATTGACTTAGTGCCAAGAGCAGCACCAGTATCTCAAAATCCCTACAGAATCAACAAGAAGGAGATAATAGAACTAAATGAGCAAATCAAAGAACTAGAAGATAAATGCTTCATTAGGTCTAGTGTCTCACCCTGGGGAGCTCCAGTATTATTTGTGCCCAAGAAGGACGGAACATCCCGAATGTGTATTGACTATAGGGCCTTGAATGCCTTAACAATTAAGAATAAGTATCCCCTGCCCAGGATAGATGACTTATTTGATCAGTTGAGTGGAGCTCGGGTATTTTCAAAGATTGATTTGAGGTCTGGTTACCACCAAGTAAGGGTGAGAAAGGAAGACATCCCTAAAACTGCTTTCAATACCCGGAACGGACACTACGAATTCTTAGTAATGCCGTTCGGGTTGACGAATGCTCCAGCAGTTTTTATGAACTTAATGAACAGAGTTTTCCAGCCATATCTAGACAAATTTGTAGTAGTCTTTATTGATGATATTTTGATCTACTCCAAGACCCCCGAAGAACATGAAGAACATTTGAGGTTAGCATTGGAGACTTTGAGGAAGGAAAAACTTTATGAAAATTTATCTAAATGTGCTTTCTTCCTAGACAAAGTAGAATTCTTGGAACATGTTGTGACTGGAGATGGAATAGCAGTAGATCATAAGAAGATAGCGGCAGTAGAATCCTGACCCACTCCAGACTCTGTAGCAGAGATTAGAAGCTTCCTGGGACTAGCTGGCTACTATCGGAAGTTCGTAAAGGATTTTGCTAGAATTGCTGAGCCCATGACAAAATTAACAAGGAAGGATAAAGAGTTCACCTGGACTGATGAATGTCAGCATGCTTTCAAGAAATTGAAGAAAAGGCTGACTACTGCCCCTATTCTGACCTTACCTTCTGGAACCGGAGGTTTCGCTATTTATAGTGATGCTTCTGGAAAAGGTCTAGGTTGTGTTTTGGAACAGAACAAGAAAGTAATAGCATATGCCTCTAGACAGCTTCGACCCCATGAAAAGAACTATCCAACTCATGATTTAGAATTGGCAGCTGTCATTTTTGCTCTTAAACTATGGAAGCATTACCTTTATGGAGAAAAGGTGGAAATATTTACAGACCATAAAAGTCTAAAATATATCTTCACCCAGAAAGAGCTAAACATGAGGCAAAGAAGGTGGCTGGAACTGATGAAGGACTTTGACATCACCCTTCAATATCATCCTGGGAAGGCAAATGTAGTTGCTGATGCTCTAAGCAGATATCCTATGACGATGTACTTGACTATGGACAGACACCTGCTAGAGGACTTGGAAAGTTTAGGTATTGAAGTAATCATCCCAGGAAAAGAAGGCCAAATGATGAACTTGCAGATTCAGTCTACTTTAATAGACAAGATCAAGGAGACTCAGTTTCAAGACGAAGGCCTGCGAAGCCTTCGAGGTCAAGTGCAAGCTGGATTAGTGGAAGATTTCAGAATTCATGAAGATGGATCACTGAGGCATGGCGATAGATTATGTGTACCTCAAGGAGACATAAGAGAAGAAATTATGCAAGAGGCGCACAGATCGCAATACTCTATACATCCAGGAGCCAACAAGATATACAAGGACCTGAGGACGCATGTTTGGTGGCATGGCATAAAAAGAGAAGTAGCCAGGTTCGTATCTCGTTGTTTAGTGTGCCAGCAAGTCAAGGCAGAAAGACAAAGACCTGGAGGATTGCTTCAACCACTGCCCATTCCGGAGTGGAAGTGGGAACATATCACAATGGATTTTGTTTCCGGACTTCCAAGGACACCTAGTGGAAAGGATGCAATTTGGGTGATAGTAGATAGACTGACCAAGTCTGCACATTTTTTACCTTTCAAAGTGGGGCTATCTACAGAGAAGCTGGCAGATTTATATATCAGACACATTGTTAGGTTGCATGGAGTTCCAGTAAGTATTGTCTCCGACCGAGATTCAAGGTTCACCTCTCACTTCTGGAAGAGTTTACAAGCCAGCTTGGGGACGCAACTCAAATTCAGCACAGCTTATCATCCCCAAACCGATGGACAATTGGAACGTACAATCCAGATACTTGAAGATATGCTCCGTACATATGTTCTGGATTTTGGAGGATCCTGGGAAGACTACCTACATCTTATGGAGTTCTCTTATAATAACAGTTACCAAGCAAGTATTGAGATGGCTCCATTTGAAGCTCTGTATGGACGAAGATGTCGTACCCCGCTATCATGGGACGACGTTGGAGAAAGAGCCCTGCTGGGACCAGAGATGGTGATCGATTCAACTGAGAAGGTAAAGCAAATAAGGGACAGACTTCGAGTGGCTCAAGACAGGCAACGACATTGGGCAAATAGCCACCGAAGGCCCTTGGAATTTGAGGTAATTAAATTTATGAAATTCAAGTCAATTTAAACATTTTGATTATGGAACTAAGACTTGATTATGACTTTGTTAAAGGTTGGAGAACTGGTATTCTTGAAGATTTTCCCGACACGTGGCACCATTAGGTTCGGAAGGAGTGGAAAACTCAGCCCAAGATTTATTGGACCTTTTGGCATTCAGGAGAAAATCGGAGAAGTGGCATACCGACTGGCATTGCCACCCTCTCTGGATGGAGTCCATAACGTCTTCCACGTGTCGCAGCTGAGAAAGTACGTGTCAGACCCCAGCCACATTTTGGATCACTCAGAGCTCGAAGTAGGCCCAAGTTTGACTTACCAAGAGCAACCCGTGGAGATACTGGATCGATCGGAGAAAGTTCTACGGAACCAGGTTATTTCCCTGGTTCGCGTAGCTTGGAAGCACCATTCTCCCGGCGAATCCACCTGGGAGCGAGAAGACGAGATTAGAGAGCGCTACCCCAATCTTTTTGAACCCTGAGGTATATTTTAATTTCCCGACTTTTTGTCCCATTGTTATTCTTAAATTTCGAGGACAAAATTTTTGTAAGTTGGGTAGGTTGTAAACCCCCTGAAATTTTAAATTATTAAATCTTGGATTTTTCCTAATTTTCTGGAATTTTCTGGGAATTTTCTGAAATTAAAATCAAGGTTCTTAATTATTAAATGATTTTTAATTATTAATAAATAATATTAAAATATCATGAAAATAACATTTTTGGATATAAAATGAAAAACTGGACTTAGGGTAATTTTTCTGGATTTTTTTGGGCCTCAGACCTATTTTTAAATGCCTAAAAACAAATTTTAATTAATTAATTAATTAACTGTTTATTTATTTATTTATTTATTTATTATTATTTATTTTTATTTTTATTTTTATTTTCTTTTCTTCTTGGGCCGGCCCGGCCCAGTGGACCGGCCCAGCAGCAGCCCAGCCCAACCCTCCTATCGGGTCGGGTCGGGTTGGTCAGACCCGACCCGCCAACCCGCCAACCCGCCCGAACCGTTCCCCCCACGACCCCGACTCCACCGCCGCCCTCCGCGCGCAGCGCCGCTCTCCGCGGCCACGTTGCCTCACCCTCCGCCGTGCTCGGCCTCCCCCCTAACCGCCTCCTCCCCTATTTAAACTCTCTCCCCCTCTTCTTCTTCCTCCTCCAGCCACCGTAACCCTAACCCTAACTCCTCGCCGCCGCCGTCCCTCTCCTCGCCGACCGCCTCGCCGACCGCCCAGCTCCGCCCTGCACCGCCAGCACCTCCTCCCCTCTCCTCCTCCTTCCTCCGGTCGACCCCGACAGCAACAACAACCAGCAGCAGCAGCCGCAGCGCCGCCCTGGGCCGCCCCCGCGCCGCCGCCTCTGCCCGAGCGCTGCGCCGCCCTCCGCCGCAGCACCCCCAGCCAGCCTCGGCCTCCCCGCCGCCGTGCCGACCACCGGCCACCGCCATCAGCTTCCCAAAACCCTAACCCTAGGATCCTGTGTCCGACACGAGTCGGACACGGGTCGGACACGACTCGACCCTGATTTTCGGGTCCCCTTCAGGTGCGTGTAACTTTTTGTTCGTAGTCCCGTTTTCAATTCTGCAAATTGCGTTGTAAAGCCTGTATGACCCTCTCGGTGCCTGGACAAACCGTTCGGGATATCGCGTCCTGTGGTGATCGCACACCGCGACCCAAAAACAGAAAAAACCAGACCCTGTTTCATCCCGGAACTGAGTGCGTCCCGCCAAACGGGACGACTTGGTCGCGTGCGGTCTTCACAGATACGTGCGCGTCATCGATACGGACGTGTGAGATTTTGCGGAAGCTGATTCGGGTGTGCGTGCACACCGAAATCAACGCGTATCCGCGGACATCGCCCCGTATCCGACTTTTCTGCAATTCGCCCTAACTTCTTGTACACTCGTCAGATCGAGACGAAACTTGTGCCATCGGACTCGTAGCGATACGCTGGTCCTGTGGGTCAAGTTTGGTTCGATTCTGAGAACGTTGACAAAATCGCGTGTCGTGGGCCCCACAGGCCCCGCTCGACGGGCGATTTTGTGTTCGGCTCATCGGAATCCAAATCTGGAAGTTCCATTGGGTTCGTATCAGCGTTCCTGACCTGTTGACACTAAGTTTGGTGAATTTGGAGACCGTTGACCCGGACACGTTTTTCAGTGCAAAGCGGGCCCACCGGCGGACCCCGTTTTGACCCGAAACTGTCGTTTTTGCCCTTGTCTCCAAATTGGACCCAAGGACAGGCATTTCTAGCTATTTGACATCTTCTGAGCGTGATGGTAATGTCTATTTTAGCTTTTGGACTCATCTCTGGAAATTTCCCCAAGAACAAATTAATCAGATCCAAACAACGGGCAAGTACCTGCACTTCAAGTTAAATCTTTATATTGTGATAATTAATTCCCTGCCTTACTAGTACCCTTGATGATTATACCTAGTGTTAGAAATGCTAGATTTCATGTCTTGAATATTGGAGTTCATGTCTTGTTTTTCATGTCGGGTGGGAGAATACTAGAAGGCATGTAGTTTACCCTTTCCCCTGCCATGTTTAATAGCTGTTGGTACACGACTGTACTTCAGCCGGATCTCGATTTCCCCTATTTAATAGCCGTTTATGACGGCCGAATTAGCCTTATAAATCCCTACATGCCAACTATGTATTCTAAAAACAAACACAAGTTCACACAGATAGTTTCTGGTCATGTTATATTTCTTGCTGACTATTGTAGTTCACTTCCTGTCTTATTTATTTTTGTTTTCTCATATTCCTGTTTACAGCATTAACTCTGAGATATTGATGTTCTTGTATACAGTTTCTCAACATGATATTCATTTTAATTGTCATAAATATTTAGTTTAATCTTGTTGTGCACTGTGTACTTTGCTCCTTTCCTGACTGAATCTGTTGATTTAGGCGATGATGAGGACCTTGCCCCTACATATTATGGTCCCTATGAGGGTACAGATGATACTTATGAGGAGCCAGATCCCACCCAGGAGACCCCTGCTGCTGAGTAGCTAGCAGTAGCTACCTTTTATTTCTGTTTCTTATCTTATTTAATCGGGTTTGTCCCCAATTTCATTTTGAATTTCTGTACTAAAACATTTGAATCTGTTATCGTATTTATTTCAGTTGCAATCTTAAGTTTCTGTTCTCATTATTATCTTGCCTATGTTAATTGTGAATGAGCTAGTTTAGTTTAGATGGATTTGACCTAGACAGCGTACTACCGCCGACTCTGCGGCGTAGGCTGGACGTACCCACGCACTCGTGCCCGAATTTTCGGGTGTGGGTCGTGACACCCTCGCGGTGCACCTCTCTGCTGTTGTTGCTGCTGGACAAAATGATGTTGCTGAGTCGGTAAAGGAGGTCCCCTCTGTTGTCTCACAGGTGGCCTCCCTGGTGCTCGTTGGTGCTCTCTGTGCCGGTGCTACTTCCTGGCTTGCTCGAACTGGAGCCATTAGACACTCCCTCAACTGGTGGCCTAGCTCTCCACAGTAGTGGCACACTCCAAGCCTCTTTCTGTAAACCTCCCGTGTATGCCCAATCTTCCCACATTGAGTATACTACGGGGCTTGATGTGCCGGTCTCAGGGCCTGGTATGTCTGTTGTACTGGTGATCGAAATGGTGCATGAAACTGCTGTCTCTGCGGATGGAAGGTCCTCTGCTGCTGGAAGTGAGGTCGTTTGGATGGACCCGTACTAATGCTAGCTCCACCTGATGCGTCTCTCATCCTCTAGGATTTGAGCTCCAAGTCATCCTCATCCCTCTGTGCATCCATCAGGATCTCCTCAAATGTCGCTGTGCGGTGTCCTCTAGTGATAGATTTGACCTCCCTAATTAAACCCTTTTAGAACTTCTTGGCCTTTCCTAGAGGATTTTGTCTCTCTATAAATCTGTCTAATCTGCAGAACTCTGCAGCATACTCGTCCACCGTCATGCTTCCCTGGATGAGGTCTAGGAATTGGCTCTCTAGGGCACTCAGAGCCACGGCCGAAAAGAACTTCTTCTTGAAAAGCTCTTTAAAATCTTTCCATGTCAGTCCTGGCATCGCGATCCTCGGGTCTGTATGGAACCATGTCAGATCAATATCGAACATCTGGCTGCCCGCTGCCTCCACCTGTAGACTCTCTGGAATATGTGCTAGCCTCACGGTTCTCTCTACATCCTCGATCCAATCGTCGGCTTACAAGATTCTTTCTATGCCCTTGAAGTCCTTGGGCCCCATCCTCTTGAAGTCAATGATGGTACCTGGCCTCGGCTGGTGCGGGACAAGATGAGGAGGTACCACATGTGGCTGAGAAAGTGCTACATTCTCTATAGTAGCTAGTGCTAACTGGTGAGCACTCTCGATGCCCTGACATAGAACCTATGTCTACCTCTGTTACTCTGACATCATCTTCCGGAACATAGCAAACATCTACATCCCGTCTGTTGTCATGGGTGGTGGGGGTGGAAGATCCTCCGTGACTGATGGAACAATCCTCGGAACTGGTGGTGGAGCACCCCCAAAAGCTGCTATTTAAATCCCCGCCTAGACTGGTGAGGCAATCCTCTGAGCGAAAGAAGGCGAAACAGTAGCTGTTGTCTCTCTCTGAGGTGATGAAGTAACTGACCTCGCCGAAACTGCTCCAAAACGCTACGATCGGGTCTTCGGCGGTATCCTGAAGATAGATTAAAACAAAGGAATACATATTGCGCAAGATATGATAGCATTAAGGAAGGATAGTAATATTTCAAAGAAGATAATTATTTCGAATGATAAAGATAGCAAAATCAATAGATTAGAAATATTTTCTAGTTGTGATTGAGTATCCTCTCATCCTATATCCCTAGTCCTATATCCTATAGCAGGCTTGTAGTATTACTCTAAGTCTGGGTACTACTACATAGGCTACCACAAAAATGTGTCACGACCCACACCCGGTGTAAGGGCACCAATACGTGGGTACGTCCAGCCTACGCTGCAGCATCGACGGTAGAACGCTGTTTAGGTCAATAATACTATCTAAACATCTCACACAATATATATAATGTACCTGTTAAGATATCTCAACTCCCAAATGGAGGATAATATTATAATATGATAATGGTAAACAATGCCCAATCACAATAATAAACTAAAGGAAGATATATGGAATAGAAGGAAAGAATAAAGTCACAATACATCATAAGTCCAAGTATAATCTCAACACAATGATCTCAAATAATAATACAATGCCAAAAGTGTCTAACAAACATATACAATATCATAAATGAACTAGCTAAGTCTCATCGTCTGCTGGTACTACCTCAATAGGCTCTACGGATGTTATCTCAACTGGCTCGCCATCCTGTGGTCCGTAGTGCATAGGACACCAGTCCTCTAATAAATTATCAGAAAAATATATCCGGACAGAATTGGAGCGAAGTACAACCCAATAGAAGTTCCAATAATTGACAGAAACTATGAAACAATAATAGTAATAAAAATAAATGATGGAAATAACTGAACTAGTAAATATCACAAGAAAGGGCATCATGGTAAATAATGGCAAGAATTGAGAACAATATGATGAGGAACATCAATGTAATAAACTTGAATAAAGAAAATAATATAATAAATGTGCCTTGAAATATTAGTAAGATAATGTTATCGGCTTGGGCCTAACACGGGCTATATATAAAAGGTGAGCTAGCATGATCACACGTGAGTTGCATGATCTGCTAACCATCATGGGCTACACTAAATTACGGGCTATAAGGTATGATCACATATCCACTAATACTTTCCCAACCCCCGAATAGTACACGGATCCAAATCAAGATATGTTATAACACGTATATCATACTACACGGTCTATAATACCATGCACTATGATCACGGTCTATATAATCACTAAGATATCACGGTAATCACTGAGTAATCATTAAACATGATACGACGATCAATGAGTCATCATAACAATAATATCTCATGACCAAGATCCACATATACCAATCCGTGTACCCATCGAGTCAGAAATCAATTATCTCAATATTAAATACATGAAACGTATAGACTATCAAATAAAAAAACTATCAAAAAATATACTCATCTGTGGTCCTGAGCAAATGATATATATCGGTATCCGAGCTGGTATCACACACATATATATATGAATGGCATATTAATTGGTGTAATGAATGAAAAATAAGCTAAATGCACTAAATATGATTTTTTTTAAGTCATTTCTAGGTCACTCTAGCTAACACTAGCTTATATTAGCTATACTAGGTCATTACTCATGTTTCTAGACCAATACTAGTTAAATATACCAAGTACTATATATAACTTACGAGTATCAACTAGTTGCCTCTATTACTAGGTGATACCTTAGTTATATACTTACACTATCTAGTGATAACTTGGTATCATGGATACCTATCCATAACTAATACCTTACACTAAAACTATACCTATTTTTCCTACTTCCACTTAGTATGGACTCATAACTTAGTATATATACTCCTCAATCAACTAACACTAATACCTTAGTATCTCATAAATATACTAGTGGATACTAATATTTAGTATATTAAAACTCAACTAATACTAGCAACCCCTTACCTACCTCAGTTATCCTAATACCTTGCTAAAATCTATTTCCCATTACTGACACTCCATATCAGTTCACCATGCTGCTAAAGCAACTGCTGCTCTCTAATGCTATGATCTGATACTCTGTATCCGAGCTATCTGAGCTACCAATTATGTTCCTTTCATTACTGCACTTGTTGTGTCAAAGGTCTGTGCAATGCTGCACATTGTAGTCCTTATTTGTAGGGACTGCACCATAGCTCTGAACCCCCTTACATCTACTGAACCAAATAGGAAACCCACTGCTATGCATTCAATCACATAGGCAACTCAAGTTGCTGCATTATTGCACAACTGGTTCTAATAGAAGCATCAACTTATCTAAACCCTCCTGGAACAACATACGACACCATGTTGCATACTGCAATGAGCTAACTGATACACACAACTATAACTGCTCTGCATCCGACCTTGGTCACTCGAGCTTCCCCTCGTACCTGACCTCAGTTACACTACCCCCACACACAAACACACATGCATGTGCACACTCATATATAGGCACTGCACAACGTGTATGGATAGATAGCTAAATAAGATAACTAGGCATACAAATACAGGTAAACAACAACACTCCAATCACTTTGCTGCTACTGTTGTTAGAACATCACATCACAGACCACACCTCACTCACACACATTCGATCACCTCACTACACAGACACACGAACTCCTTACTTCTTCCCCTTACACAACACAACCAAATTCTTCATCCATTCGGCTGTGCTAGCACAATCACATATCACACTGCACACATACCTACTATACGTATATATATATATATATATATATATATATATATATATATATATATATATATATATATATATAATGGCAACCACACTATCTAATAGCCAATTCAATAAACACCTATAGTGCATCATTAGGATACTCATGATACGTACCCAAATGGAATGTCAAAACCCCCAATTCTCCACTAATGCTCAGAATACAACTCAATTACATATTAATATAACTAATATAAATAATTATAATAGAAAATGAAGAGAGATTGCACAAATCAATCAAAATGAACCCCGTATTACACCATCTCACAAAATACTATGATACGCTCCACTCGTGTCCAATTATGGATACGTACCTAGTCTCATAACCCTGATCTAAGTCTAATTAGATCTAATTGGTCTCATGACACATATTTGATGTGTTAATCTCGGAATTCTCCCTAATTGGGCATAAATCTTCATGTAGAATTCATAATACAAGTCATATGAACCTAGTTCTTGATCCTATGGGTAGCCCTAAGCCAAAAAATATTTTCTAATGGTTAAATGCATGAATCATAGTCTATATTAAGGAGGGGATTCAGAATTTATCTATTGGGAGATGGATTCACAATAAAATGCTCAATGGACACAATTAGGACACAATCTTCTTATTAATTTCTCCTCCTTCAAGTGCTCATTGCAATCCAAGCTCCAATGCTTCTTAGATGATAAAATTGAGAGGGAATGAGAGTGAACTAGGGTAAATTTGGTGGAGGGATGAGTCAATTTGGAGAAGAACATAATTGGGGATCTAGAATGAATGAACTAATGAGAGGAGTGAGAACCTCCTCAAATGGCCGGCCCCCTCTTTCTTCCTTACCAAGCAATGTACAATGTCCAAGTTATCCCTATTAGTTAGTCATAAGGTTTAATTAGGGAGGCATATATTAGGAAGCTTCTAATTCTACATGAAACTAATCTAATCTCCTTAATTAATTAAGAAAATGGGTCTAATGGAGCTAACCCAATGTTGGGCTCAATGTGTCATGACAATCTAATGGGTCCACAAATGATAAGTCCAAATAAAATAGGCTAGCCCACTAATAAATAATTAAATAGCACAACTCAATATATTAATTAGTAGCACATAATATAAATATTTAATCACTAAATAATAAATATGCTAAATGATAAGAATACCCTCATCTAAAATATGGTAGTGATATTTATGCATGATAAAGGTGGTTTAGTGTTATACTAGTAATTGTGTATGTTGCTTAGGTTTTTAGACTAGTTATTATATGAATAAAGTACCATGTGTATAGTGGATTTTATACCTTATTTTAGAAAGTTATTAATGTCATGAGAAAATTTAATTATTATTTTATATATATTTGTGAATGTGCAGGATGAGGATACAAGTTGTCTTAATAATGTGCCATGTTAGAAATAATCTAGACTTGATATATTGTGTGTGGAAGTGTAAGGGGAATTAGGGTTAGTGATGGGTCATATATATTAGAGAATGTGATGATGGTTTATATATATAAAAGAGACCCTAACCTAGTAATTTGTACACATGATTATAGTTACATGACTTCTTGAGTTATAGACAATTGTTAGTAGTGTAGTTAGCAAGCTTGAATTATTATGTACAAATGTTGTAGGACTATTATATATTTGTGCATGGAACCTAGAGGGATAACACTAGTAACCTATGTGTTTGAGATGAAACTTAGCAACCTCACAAACCCTAGTATGACCATGGTTGTGTTATATGAGTAATTACACATTTAGAGGACTTATAAATGTTAGGTGACTAGTAGACTTAGTGTATACATACTTTCTTGGTCTTTGACTGACTAGTCAACCTTAGCCAACCCTCTTAGTTAGAACGCTTGTTTGGTTTAGACTCTACGTGACTCATGACTTTGTGTGTGTTGTACTCTTCTGCATGCTTAGTATAGTATAATGTAGTGATTGCTATTTATTGTTATATATTCATAGGCACCCAAGACAGTTCTACCATGACTGCGGGTTCCAGATCTTTACTTGTTCACATCGGAGTTCCAGGCAAGTAACATTGCCTTGTTATACTGTTTAAATTCAGTTAATATTATCCACATATTTCTGCTCTAAATATTATATTATATAATTGTGCGCTTCAGAGAATGCCTCGGGTGCAGTCGATGAAGGCGTTAACGTCAGGACTTGTGTTTGACCTAGTGTCTAGTGGACGCACCTAACGGTGTAGGGTTATCATTATGACTCATTGGGCCTTGTCACGTATCATTTCACGTCAAAGAGTAAGTTCATGTAGGGACGCGACCTTACGCACTTGAATAGCCATCGGTGCGAGTATTACGCATGACAGTACTTAGCATAGCAGTATGGTTCTTTAGTTATTTAGCGACTTGTATATAGGTACGCGATGTTCATATCGTATTCATGACTTGTACATTGGCATTGGGCGAGAAAGACGATTAGTAGGCGTATGGGACAAATATTTGGCTACCGTAGTTTCAGAGTAAACTACGGGGTCCCGAGCCTCATAGTTACCCGGTTATAGGTATTCATAGATACCCGATTATGGGATTCATAAATACCCGGTTATGGACATATATACTTGTCGATACATCTGGCAGAGATTACTAGCTGCTCGCTATCATGACCGGTGATGTAGTCAGCATATACTTCTGGCATCTAGTTTGCAGCTAATGCCAGACACTTACCTTTCACCTACCCAATGTTGCAAAAATCCCTCTAGGCGGCCGACTAGTCGGGGACTAGTCGCTAGTCGGCTGCCGCCGACTGGACTAGGGGGTAGTTGGCCGAAAAATCGCCAGATTGAGTAATCGGCCCTAGTCGGCCGACTAGGCGGCCCTAGTCGGCTAGATGGGCCTAGTCGGCCGACTAGGCTTTGTTGAAAAAAAAAAAAAAAAGTTACAAGTTATCCAACCCGACCCGCTTTCAAAAAACCTAAAAAGTGAGGAGGCAGAAGAAGAAGAGGCAGAAGAAGCAGAGGCAGAAGAAGAAGGAGAAGTGAGAAGGAGAAGAGAAGAAGAGGCAGAAGAAGAAGAAGAAGAAGAAAAGGGGGGGGACTGACCTGATCCGCCGGAGGTAATTCCTTCTTCTCCTCCTCCTCCTCTTTTCTTTTTCTTCTGCTTCTGCCTCTTCTGATAAACTCTTCCTCAACTGACTGGAACTTGTCTGGCAAATGGTTAATGGTTGTGTTGAGGCTTGTGAGGCTTGGCCTTTCATTAGCCGACTGCCTACTTTATTTTTTTTTGCTGCTGAGTTGCACAGCCAACATGACCTACTAGATGAATCTTTTACTATTCAACATATAGAAACGGCTAGCCTACAAGTCTGATCAGTTTTGATATGACCTCTTAGGCTCATGTATAATATTTTCTTGGGTAGAGGAGGTGACCCTTAATTTGATGCATCCCAACTTCCAAGGATTAAGAGTCTCAAAACCAGTAGGATTATTTGCAATGTGTATTTCTGACTTTATCAGAAAAATCGGGATGAACTGTAATTTAGTACCACACATTACTATTATACAATATTGTTGACATTATTTCCAATTGGTGGAAATTTTATTTTTTCAACATACAGATTGCTTACAACAGTTTTCTTTAATGATGAGTTGGGTATGCATCTTCAGTTATGTACTTGTCTCTACTTTTTGGATTGTTCACTCTAACCCCAAAGTCCCCATTTTGTGAGGAGAATTTTTTATCATTATACTCTATTGGAATTTCATTGCCCCAGTGAGAAAAATCATGCTATCCTTGTGTTTATGCCTAGGAAATGTTTTTTACATTCTTGTACATTGTCTTGAGTTTACTGTTATGAAAGTTTGTAGAACATAGTATTCGTCTTTTCCCAGTTTAGAATTCAACATTTCCTTATTTTCCTGCCAATTCTTCATACATCTTGTGCTTAGCTAATAACACCACACCCCACTTTAGAAAGACTGGATTACTATCCTATCCAGAGCCATCAGCCTACACAACATTATTATCCTTAATTTCAATTACAAATTTACAATATGTCAATATCTAGAGTTTTGTTTTTTTTGTGCCTCTGAAGTCTGATCCGAATGATTGCTGCTGCTTTTTTTGGAGATTTTAATGTCTGTTGTTGTCTTCCAAAGTGTCTACTAGAGCATTCTGCATTCCAATAGAAAAATGATAATTAGATGCAATACAGTAAAATGAACGAGTGTTTGCTTACATTTAACTTTGCTATTAATACATGCTATTATTAATACAATAGAAAAATGATAATTTCACAAAAGTTGTTGCTCTTAATACATGCTATTTTTTTTTTACTTTGTATTAACTTTGCTATTAATACATGCTATTAATACATGCTATTCCAATAGAAAAATGATAAGTATTAATAAGTATATATGTTGTTGTTGTTGTTATGTAAATTTTTATACATGCTATTAAATTATTAATATTGGCTATTACATTTAACTTTGTATTAACTTTGTATTTTTTTTACTTTGTATTAACTTTGTTTTTTTTTTGTTTATAGATATGACTACTTCATCGGCCGCTTCAAATTCCAATGTTGGTGAGATGGCAAGTGATTTGAACATTCAAAATGCTTTGAAACGTGCATCCGATGACATTGGATGAAAGAATGGTGAAATTGTGGATGCTACTAAATTAGACCGAGTTAAATGCAAGTTATGTTCGAAGATTATGTCCGGAGGCATCTACCGGCTCAAATGTCATGTAGCAGATCGATCCGGAAATGTGAAAGCTTGCAATAAAGCCTCTAAAGAAGCAATACAAGAATGTATAGAGACACTTGATGGTGCTAAGAAGAAAAAGATGCAAAAGCAAATTGAAGAGAGAGAACTTAGAAGAGAAATCTCGACATCACATGATGGTTTGGAAATGGATGCGGATATGGAAGTCACGAGACCGAGGTCTACTATTGATAGATTTGTGGAGATTAATCCAGAAAAAAATACCGACTCTACAATGTTTAGAAAACAAGCAAATTTGACGGTCTTGATGGACAAGAAGAAGGTTATGAATACGCAACAATACATAGCCCGATGGGTCATTGAGAGTGGCATTCCTTTCAATGCCATTCAAAATGATAGTTTTAAGCTAATGACGGAGGCTATTGGACAATTTGGTCCCGGATTACCTACGCCAAGTCGATATCGGTTGGGTGGCCCATGTTTGAATGCGGAGGTGTCGAGAATTAAGAACTCTCTAAAGAAGCATGAAGATGAGTGGGCCATATCCGGTTGTTCCATTATGACTGATGCTTGGACCGACCGCAAAAGGAGAAGCATTATGAACTTGTGTGTTCATTGTAGGGAAGGGATCTCTTTCATTTCTTCAAGGGAAGATTCCGATGCATCTCATACGGGATCCTATATTTTTGAATATGTCGATAAATGTATTGACGATGTAGGGACAAAAAATGTAGTGCAAGTTGTGACGGATAATGCTTCAAACAACATGGCGGCGACGACTTTGATGGCAACCAAAAGGCCTAATTTATTTTGGACTTCTTGTGCCACACATACGGTGAATCTTATGCTTGAGGCAATTGGTAAACTTCCAAGGTAAGTCTTGACTCATAAACTCTTAGTTCGTTACTTTTTTACTTGGTAACTTCATTACTTATTTACTTGGTAAACTTTCAACTTTCAAGATTCAAGAATGCAATTGATAAGGCAAGGGCCTTAACCATCTTCATATATTCTCATCACTCAACCTTGAGTATGATGAGAAAGTTGACAAAGAAGCGTGACATAGTACGACCGGGTGTAACACGATTTGCAAGTAACTACCTTACTTTGCAAAGCTTGGTGGAGAAGAAGGAACAACTAAGGCTTATGTTTGCTTCCGAAGAATGGGCCCGTAATTCACATTCCAAAAGTGTGAAGGAAAAAATTGCATATGCAACAGTCGTTAGCATCTCTTTTTGGAAGTCAGTAAATTCATGCTTGATTATTTTCCGGCCATTGGTGAGAGTCCTTCGCCTTGTTGATAGTGATAGGCCATCTATGCCATGGTTGTATGGAGAACTTGAAGTGGCAAAAAAAGAAATCAAGGAGGAAGTCTATAGTGGAGTTGAAAAGAATTATAAACCAATAATTGACATTATCGAGTCTAGATCCAAAGGTAGGCTTGATTCCAATTTGCACTTGGCGGAATATTTGCTTAATCCATACTACTTTGCAAAGAATAGGGTGGAGATAGGAGAAGATTTAGCTTGTATGGAAGCTATTCTAAATTGTGTGGAGAAATTCTTTCCCGATGACTTGAACACTCAAGTGAAAGTGAGTGACGATGAATTAATCATGTATAAGAATTTGGTGGGGATGTTTGGAAGAAAACAAGCGGAACTTTCTTATCAAACTAAAGGTGTGAATGACTTTAATTCCGGTAAGTCTTCAGACTCTTCACTCATAAACTCCTAGTTCATTATTTATTTACTTGGTTACTTTACTTCATTGACTAATACTTTACATGTTTTGTATGATAATGAATGCTAGCCGGGTGGTGGAGTAATTATGGTGGCAATGCACCAAACTTGAAGAAGATGGCAATTAGAATCCTCTCCTTGACCACAAGTTCATCGGGTTGTGAGAGGAATTGGAGTACTTTTGAAGGAGTATGCCACTTTTATTTTATTTTTTGATATATTGTTTTTGGTATTCTTCATTTAACTAATTATAATGTTCTAATTTTATATTGTAGGTGCATACAAAAAAGAGAAATAGACTTGATTCGGAAAGATTGAACAAGTTGGTGTATGTCCAATTCAACTCCAAAATTTACAATAAGAAGAAAAGAGTTAATGATGATAAAGATGTTCTTCAAGCGGATGATTGTTCTCAAGCTCAACATTGGTTGGTTGATGGGATCGATGATGAGAGTGATGTTGATCCCGTCACCGGAGCTACATGGGAGGTACTTGACCAAGCGGTGGGAGCAAATGAAATACTTGAACCTAGGAGGAGCTCTAGGATCACGAGAGAACTTGATGAGGAAGAGTTTATCTCGGAGGCCGAAGAAGATGATGAAGATGATGACTTTGAGTCCGACGAAGAAAGAGATGTGCCCTTAGTGGATGAGCACGATGATATCTTTGATGATTGAGGAACACTTGGATCTATCTCCTTTTGTTTTTGTGAAATTTTGCTTATGTATAAGACTTTGTCACTTTGGAGTTTGGATACTTAAAGTTAATATTTTGATGACATATGACATGACATATATACATATATATATATATATATATATTAAAAAAATCCAAAACGACTAATCCGACTAGTCCCCGACTAGTCCCCGACTAATCCGATTAATCCCTAGTCCCCGCGGGCCGATTAGCGGCCGACTAGCGATTTTTACAACCTTGCACCTACCCATACACATCAAGGTTGTCTTCAAAGTGTATTCACTTAGCTGGTTAGTTTACCCTCACGTTTATACAATATTTAATTTATGGTATGTACTTTTGTATTTTGATACGTCCCTCTGGGGATATGGTTTCTTTCCAAATTCGGACGAGCACTTGTACCCGACCATATACGGAGCATGAGTGGAGACCGGATACGTGGCCGAGGACTTTGAGGCATTTCCAGAGGAGTTCTCTTGACTTGGGGTAGACTGTAGATTTGGACTTGAGTATATTTATCTAGCTAGTTGATGCTCAAATCTAGTTATCTTACTGCTTTCTGTACTTTTATTCCATCGTTGTATTTCAGTGGTTGTCCCCGTCAAACTATTTCTGTTGTATTTTGGATATTCTGACACTCTGTGTTTTATTTACCAGCACTTATTTCCATCTTTGTTACATTGCTTCTGTGGATGGGATTAGTTATTTATATGTTGCTTATTAGCATAGCATATTAGACTGGATAGCATTTAGGACAGCTTAATATGCTTCGACAGGTCCATTAAATTAGAAAATCCTTCGGAGTCGTATTAGTTAGTCATTGTCACGTGGCCTGGTCCCATATATTTTGGGACTAGGGCGTGACAAGTATCAAGATATAAGGTATTGGTATTCCAAGATACCAAGGTAGGGGATTAGTAGTCTAGGTAATGAGTTGTGATACAAGGAGTGTATCAAGATACTAGGTAATGTGTTAAGGTATTGGTTATATAGTTAAGATTACTATATAATAATTATACATATGAGTAGATAATAGTATATATATTATTGGATAACTAGTATACCTATTTCTTTGAGTTAAAGACCTAGAAAACCTACTTATAGCTTGGTATTAGCTGGTATGACTTAATAGGCCACTAAATAGTTAATTATGAACCTAGAAATTAGGTAAAGACCTAGTTTTACCCGAGTGTCACACTCCGCTCCTGAATAATCGGGTACGAGTCGGACACGTTCACTCTATGTTGTCTTTGGCAGCGGTAGTCAGCTGTCTACACCTTAGCATTCACTCAAAATCAGCATCAATTTTTATCACAACATCTAATAACGGTCTCGTGTACGCAATCAAAATACACCACCATGTTTTACTATTTCTTATTACACCTTTACATCAATATGTTCGGAAACAAATTCGATAAAATTAAAGGAAATAACATCATCAACTCTCACCAATATGTACAATCATCCAACATCCCTCACAGTACAACACATAGAGCTGAAATAAAATCTAAATAGGATTCCTATATCCAAGTCCACTATCTCTAATCCCGAATAGAGTCTCATACTGAGGTTCATAATAGCTGGGGTATGTGTCCTCCTCACCTGCAACGTATCATGTCGAGAAAAGAGCAAAGTGCAACCCCAACAAGAAATACAGTACAATATAAAACTGAAATGCAATGAACAAGTAATGAAATAAACTAACATGTACAATAGTACAATCACTAAAAATAATGAACAATCAATACTGAAACAATAAACAATCAATTATGAAAGTGTGTTTGAAATAAAATTTAGCATGTGATCGACTGGTGAGTACAATAATAATAAGGCACAGCTTAATCATACGTGTCGTGTGTGATCATGCTATCAACAATTTCTAGCTACGGCTTGGGTGTGGTCACATACAAAATAGGTATTTTCTCCGTTCCCGCAATACAATCAATGAGACACAATACAATCAATAAGATACAATACTATCATGTCAAGTTTGTGTCCAATATGAAATTAAAGAATAATGCAGAAATATAAATCAACGAGTCCAAGTCGATATACTTGTCTGAATCCGTCGATGTGGTCAAGTCCAAGTCCTTGCTAGATGTGCCAAAAGACACAAATACCTTTTTAGAATCTAATTCCAAACTATTTTATGATTTTGTCTTTCTAATTCTAAAACTCTATTTATTTTTTTGATTTCTTTTTTAATTCTTTAATTAATTCTTATTAACTAGATGACAACTTATTTACTAAAATTCTTAATTCAATTCTTTTATTTACTAATTATTCTACTAAATTTTATTAACAACTTCCTATTTATTAAGCTATTATTACTAGTTATTTAAACTGTTTTGTTTAAATTTTAAGTATTTACTGTTTATGGGCTCTGGTCCAGCCACTGGATTCAGACCCAAATTCTGGTCCATTAGACCCAGTTTAGTGCAGTCCAGACATCAAACCCAAAGGCTTAGTGCAACTAAGCCTAATTATGCTATTGCTCTTTGGATCATTAGAGCCTATGCCCTGTTAATAGCCCTAGATCCTATTCTAGTGACCATTTGATTTTAAGTTTAAACAAAAACTTCTCACACAAACATGTTAAGCCAACACCAAAACCTAAAATTCCAAAAGTTAACCGAATAGGGTCTGCAACAAGGAATGTAATTCCGAGTCTGTATCAGACACATTTCCTTGTGTCGTACTGGACATAAATTCAAACTGGACACGAATCTATGTCACGGACACAAGTGTCTGCACTTATCTTGATTTCAAGAACTCAAGAACATGGATACTACATCATCAAGAAGAGGATTTGTTATTCATACCTGCAGAACTTGTGTCCAAGTCTTAAAGACACGAACAGAAACTAAAAATGGCACCAGACACAATTTTTATGTTCTGATTCCTGTCTGTGGCATTCTATCGAACACGAAGTGTGCAGAACAAAAGAAGAAACATTCAACGATTCCTCTGAATTCTTAGGCCATCAAATTCTAAAGAACTAATCAAGAATACGATACAAGATAAAGGGACACGAAATACTTACTATTTTGAAGAATCGATTTTAATATGTAGAGCTCGAAGTCTTTGCGGCTAGTTCCGAGAACTTGTGCTCGATCTTTCAAATGTGACAAAGCCTCGAGGACATTGTTACGATCAAAGAGTTTGATTTGAACTCGACCTTGTGATCAATTGATCGATCAATCAAAATTTGAACTGTCGCTCGATCGTCCCTCAACCGGAGCAGCAACAGATTATGATCAATTCAATCGAACCTCACTGTTGATCTATTTGTCGATGATCGATGACGAAATCTTCGTCGCTGTGATGACTAATATCGATCAGAGATCGGGCTCGTCGGTGATAATTGCCGAGGAACCGTCGGTAGAGGGATCGACTTCACTGAAGAGGAGAAAGAAGGAAGGTCGGTTAATGGCGAGCGAAGCAGGGCTTCGTCCATGAATTTGGTGGTGGAGAAGTTGGATGGGGCGGTCCTATATATAGAGGCCAGAGAAGCTTCTCGATTCCGGTGAGGCGGTGGCACTAGAGGCGGTTGTGGGGAGACCTCATAAAGCTTCCAGAATGATCGGTTGGAGACAGTGGCGAGGATCTCTCGTGAAGCTTCGGGCGGCTTCAAGAAAAGATGCTCGCTCCAGTCAGCGGTGTCGAAGCGGTGGTCGGTCGTTGATGACCGAGATCGGTGAGAAAGGAAAAAGAAGAAGAACAGTGTGGAGCAGTTAGTTAATGAAACGACAGAGCTGGTCAGGTCTGGACCTAATCGGGTCTGGCCTCATCGGGTTTAAGTGGTAGTTCAGGTCTATAAGGTATTGGGCTGGATTACTGCCCGAGTTTTGGGCGATAATTTGGCCTGATTGATTTGTTAAGTAAAGGGGTCGGGTTGTTGGGCTGACCTGAACTTTTGGCTAGGTTTAAATATGTATTGGTCCAAAGGGTTGGCTATAATGGCTGACCAATGTATATGCCTAATACTAGGGAAGCAATACTAATATACTTAAGAGTTAGTAAAGTATTACAAAATATTGAAATACCATAGTTGCTAGGAGGTTTATTGGGAAATACTATTTATACTTAGTCAGTCAAGCACGATAGGAAGGTCAAACCGATAAAAGAGACTTAAGAAATATTATAGTCTAACTGAGGTCGTGTCTTCCATTCTCCATGCTTCATTCCTTTGTCTGATTTGCTCTTCTCCAGTCATGGTTCTTATGAAAATACTACTAATGCTAGAACGACTACCAAGTCAAATAAAATATTAGCGAGAGAAAAGTGTAAGAAAGACCTAGAATCATATATGAAGTCGCCTTAGTCCCCTCGGTCGTCATGGTAAAATCTCATCCCTGAGGTGGTACTCCATGATTTTGGGGTCCAGGTGGTGGGTCCTGCTGAACTGGAACTGGTCCTGTCCTAGTGAATGTTGTGTGGCAATCCTTCACCTTATGTGCGGCAGACCCACAAGCTAAGCAATGTCCCAATCTCAGGCAACACTCATCAAAGTGATGTCCTGGCCTATGACATAATACACAAGTAAGGTTAGTCTGAATCTGCCTCTACAGCTGCTGCGGTTGTGCTCTGATGGGAGGACGATATTGTTGTTGTGGTAGAAAATGCTAAAACTGATGAGACTGGCACAGAGAAGTCCTTGCCTGAGTTTTAGGATGCTTTGGAGAGCCCAAGTGGCTACTAGTATCTCCGTAGGCATCCTGATCTCTCTTTGGACGAGTGCCCAATTGAACCTCTATACCCTTAGCAACGAACAATATCTCTGCATAAGTCTTCGCGCCATTAGTAATAACATAAACACCAATCTCATGTGCTAGCCCCCTGATGGAGGCTCCTAGCTCGGTCCTCACGATCACGAACTATATAGTCGGCAAAGCGACTCAAACGGCTAAACTATGTCGCATACTCATTTACAGTATGAGTACCCTACTCTAGATTCTGGAATTGTCTCTCCATGGTCTCCTTAGCCACAACGGAAAAGAAATTTTACTTGAATAGTTCCCGAAATATCTCCTAAGTCAGTCCCTGAACAGCAAGATTAGGCTCATTTCTGAACCAAGTCCTGGCTAGATCTCGGAACTGAAGTCCCACGACTTCGATCTTCAGGTCTTTCGGAACCCTAGCCATACAGAGAAGTCGCTTAATGTCCTCTAACCACTCGTCTGCGTAGATGATCCCCTCCATGCCTTCGAACTCTCTAGGGTTAAGCCTCCTAAAATCCATAATAGTCTCAAACTTAGGCTGGGTAGACTGCTGTTGGGTTGTTATCTTGTCCATGGAGGCTAAAGTGACTAGGTAGGCATTTTCCATGCTCTCCTTCATGACAACAGTCTGATCCCGCTGAGCCTCAACTAAGCCTCGGATATGGTCTCGTTGAGAGTCTACTAACCCTCGGATCTGGTCTCGCTAAGAATCTACTAAGCCCTGGATCAACTCATAAAGCTGAGCTTCATCAAGGGGCAGGGAACCGGTAGTCGGAATGGTAGGAATGCCACCCTGAGTCGAAAGTACTGGAGGTGGGGGAGGAGTCACAGTCACCACTCGGTCTCTTGGATGAGCAGAGGATGCCCCCACGGAAGCCACATTGCTAGAGGTGCGGCCTCGCGTCTCCTTTCTTCCCTTAGCCATTCTCCGAAATGGATGAAAGAGAACATAAGTGTCTATAAGGAGATGTAGTAAGAATGCTAAGGAACTAATAATATGGACAATAGAATAGTAAATATGAAAGTGCACTCCAATACGATCCTATGCTGTGATGAGTTCCTAGACTAACATGCTTCCCAATAGCACTCTAATTCCTAAGCACTATTGGGCTGGACCTGCATGGGCCACCACTAAAAATATGTCACACTCCTCACCCGAATAATCGGGTACGAGCCGAACACGTCTAGCCTACGTTGTCGTAGACAGCTATAGTCAGATGTCTACACCTTAGCATTCACTCAAAATCAGTATCAATTTTCATCACAACATCTAATAACGGTCATTTGTACGCAATCACAATACACCACCAAGTTTTAATATTCCTTATTACACCTTTACATCAATATGTCCGAAAATAAATCCGGTAAAATTAAAGGCAATAACATCCTCAACTATCTCCAATATGTAGAATCATCCAACATCCCTCACAGTATAACACATAAAGCTGAAATAAAATCTAGTAGGATTCCTATATCCAAGTCCACTATTTTTAGTCCCGAGTAGTGTCCACTCCATCCACTACTACGTCCCATACTGAGGTTCATAATAGCTAGGGTATGTGTCCTCCTCGCCTGCAACGTATCATGTCGAGAAAAGAGCAAAGTACAACCCCGACAAGAAATATTATACAATGAAAAACTGAAATGCAATAAACAAGTAATGAAATAAACTAACATGTACAATAGTACAATCACTAAAAATAATGAACAATCAACACTGAAATAATGAACAATCAATTATGCAAGTGTGTTTGAAATACTATTTAGCATGTGACCGGTTAGTGAGTAAAATAACAAAAAGGTACGGCTTAATCACACGTGTCGTGTGTGATCATGCTATCAACAATTCCTAGCTACGGCTAGGGTGTGGTCACATGCAAAATTGGTATTTCTCCTGTTCCGACAATACAATCAATGAGACACAATACAATCAATAAGATACAATACTATCATGTCAAGCTTGTGTCCAATATGAAATTAAAGAATAATGCAGAAATATAATGTAACGTGTCCAAGTCGATATACTTGCCTGAATCCATAGAGGTAGTCAAGTGTAAGTCCTTGCTAGTTGTGCCAAAACACACAAATACCTTTTTAGAATCTAATTCCAAACTATTTTATGATTTTGTCTTTCTAATTCTAAAACTCTATTTATTTTTTTGATTTCCTTTTAATTCCTTAATTAATTCTTATTAACTAGAAGACAACTTATTTACTAAAATTCTTAATTCAATTCTCTTATTTACTAATTATTCTACTAACTTTCATTAACAACTTCCTATTTATTAAGCTATTATTACTATTTATTTAAACTATTTTGTTTATATTTTAAGTATTTACTGTTTTTGGGCTCTGGTCCAGCCACTGGGTTCAGACCCAAATTCGGGTCCATTGGACCCAGTCTAGTGCAGCCCAGACATCAAACCCAAAGGCTTAGTCCAACTGAGCCTAATTATGCTATTGCTCTTTGGAGAATTAGAGCCTATTCCCTGTTAATAGCCCTAGCTCCCATTCTAGTGACCATTTGATTTTAAATTTAAACCGAAACTTCTCACACAAACATGTGAAGCCAACACAAAAACCTAAAATTCCAAAAGTTAACTGAATTGGGTCTGTAACATGGAATGTAATTCTGAGTCCGTATCAGATACAATTCCTTGTGTCGTATTTGACATAAATTCAAACTAGACACGAATCTATGTCACGGACACAAGTGCCTGCACCTATCTTGATTTTAAGAACTCAAGAACATGGATACTACATCATCAAGAAGAAGATTTGTTATTCATACCTGCAGAACTTGTGTCCAAGTCTTCAAGACACGAACAGAAACTGAAAACAATACCGTCTCCTATCACAGACACAATTTTTATGTTCTGATTCCTGTCTGTGGCATTCCATCGAACATGAAGTGTTCAGCTTAAAAGAAGAAACATTCAGTGATTCCTCTAAATTCGTAGGCGATAAATTTTGAAAGAACTAATCAAGAATACGATACAAGATAAAGGGATATGAAATACTTACCAGTTTTAAGAATCAATTTTGAATTTGCTGATGTCGAAGTGTTTGCGGCTAGTTCGAAGAACTTGTGCTCGATCTTTTAAATATGACAGAGCCTCGGGGACATTGTTACGATCAAAGAGTTTGATTTGAAGTCGACCTTGTGATCAATAGATCGATCAATCAAATTCTGAACTGTCGCTCTATCGTTCCTCAACCGGAGCAGCAACAGATGTTGATCAATCCAATCGAACCTCACCGCTGATATGTTTGTCGATGATCAGTGTCGAACTCTTCGTCGCTGTGATGACTAACGTCGATCAGAGATCGAGCTCATCGATGATAATCATCGAGGAACCGTCGGTGGAGGGATCGACTTCACTGAGGAGGAGGAAGAAGGAAGGTCGGTTAATGGCGAACGGAGCAGGTCTTCCCCCATGAATTTGGTAGTGGAGAAGATAGAGGGGGAGGTCCTATAAATAGAGGTCGGAGAAGCTTCTCGATTTCGGTGAGGCGGTGGCGGTGGCGCTGGAGGAGGTTGTGGGGAGACCTCATGAAGCTTCTAGAACGGTCGGTTGGAGGCAGTGGCAAGGATCTCTCGTGAAGCTTTGGGCGGTTTCTAGAAAAGACGCTCGCTCCGGTCAGCGGTGTCGAAGCGGTGGTCGGTCGTTGATGACTGAGATCGGTGAGAAAGGAAAAAAGAAGAACAATACGAAGCGAATGGTTAATGAACCGACTGAGTGGGTTGGGTCAGAACTTAATCGGGTTTGGCCTTATCGGCTTTAAATGGTGGTTCGGGTCTATAGGGTATTAGGCCGGAGTATTGCCCGTGTTTTGGGTGGTAATTTGGGATGATTGACTTGTTAAGTAAAGGGGTCGGGTTGTTGGGCTGCTATTGACCTGAACTTTTGGCTAGGTTTAAATATTTATTGGTCTAAAGGGTTGGCTATAATGGCCGACCAATGTATATGCCTTGTACTTAAGAAGAAATACTAAGATACTTAGAGTTAGTAAAGTATTGGAAAATATTGAAATGGCCATAGTTGCTAGGAGGTTTTTTGGGAAATACTATTTATTGAAAAAAGGAAGTTAGACATAGCTGTAAGCCCCCTGATTTTCATGAATTTCTAATTTGACTTTTCTCAAATTTCTGGAATTTTCTGGGATTTTTCTGTAATTAAAACCTAGGTATTTGAATTTAAATAATTTATAATTGCTGTCAATTAATATTAAAATATTATGAAAATAATATTTTATGGTGTAAAATGGAAAACCGGACATAGGGTAATTTTCGGTGAATTTATTGGACTCCGGAATCATCCTTAAAGCCTTAAAAACTATTGTAGAAATTAAACCAATTTAAACCTGACTGAACCCGGTTCATTTGAACCAAAATAAACCAAATCACAGTGAACCAAACCGCCCCACTGAACCAACCCAGCTTAACGGGTCGGGTCGGGTCGGATCCGAGTCAAACCCGACCCGGACCCGAAACCCACACCGAAGCCCTAATTCTATTCCCCATCGGAATTACTGTTCCGATTATAAAACCCCTCGACGTTCGTGTAAGCCGCCGCCGCACCCTCTGCTCCGCCGGAACCCTAACCCTCTGCTCCGCCTCCGCCTCTGCTCCGCCTCCGATCCCCTCTTCCTCACCGCCCAGACCCGACGACCTCCACAGCCTTTCATCTCCGCCCTAACTTCCGCCCTAGCCCGGCCTCGACCACCACTCCGCCGCCTCCCCAGAGATCCGCCCTCTCCTCGACCCGTCTTCCCCGACGAGCCCTCCGCCGCGTCTCCACCACACAGCCTTCTCCTCCTCCTCTCGCCTCGACCCTCCCCCGGCGAGTCGACCCCGCAGCAGCAGCGAGTAGCCCCGATCGACCATCCCCTCAACAGTACCTCGACGAACCAGATCTCCTCCTCCCTCGACAGCACCTCCCTCCGTCCTCCGCAGCACCCGGCCGCCTCCGCCCGACGACGGATCATCTCCCTCGGCGAAGCCCCATCAACTCCGGCGAAGCCCCTAAACCCCAGAAACCCTAACCCTAACGCAGCACGGACGCATGACACGAAGGATGACTCGGACACGACACGGACACAGAGAAATTCGATTTCCGGAGCCCTGTTCAGGTATTCTTTTCTCTCTCCTCGCTGATCAGAATTCTGTTCCGTCAGTTGCATCGTGTAGACTGAGTGACCCTCTCGGTGCCCGTGCAACCCGCTCGGCGCATCGCGTCCTGTGGTGATCGCACACCGCGATCCAAAAACAGGAAAACCAACGCCTTGTTTCACCCCGGAACTGAGTACGCCTCGCCAAATGGGATGACTTAGTCGCACGCGGTCTTTACCGAAATATGCGCGTCATTGATATGGACGTGCGAGATTTCGCAGAAGTCGATTCGGATGTGCGTGCACAACGGAATCAACGCGTATCCGCGGACACCGTCCCGTATCCGTCAGTTCTGGAAAATGCTGTAACTTTGTGTACACACGTCTGATCGAGACAAAACTTACGCCATCGGACTCGTAGCAATACGCTGGTCCTGTGACCCAAGTTTGGTTCGATTCTGAGAACGTTGACAAAATCGCGTATCGTGGGCCCCACATGCTCCACTTGACGGACGATTTTGTGATCGGCTCATCGAAATCCAATTCTGGAAGTTCCGTTGGGTTCGTATCATCGTTCCTGACTTGTTGACACTAAGTTTGGCAAATTTGGAGACCTTTGACCCTGGCACGCTTTTCGGTGCAAAGTGGCCCACATGTGGATCCCGCTTTGACCCGGAAATGTCATTTTTGCCCTTGTATCCAAATTAGACTCAAGGATATGCATTTCTAGCTATTTGATATTTTCTGAATCTAATGGTGATGTTTATTTCAGCAACCGGAGTAGTACCTGCAGATCACACTGAGACCAGAGCTACAGTTGGAGCCAGGACCCCAGGCAAGTGTACCTCGCCAAATCCTGCAGCTTTGCTACTTATTTTCTTGACTTAGTTATATATCATGGGCAAGTATACCTTGCCAACTTACAGTTCTTGTTGTATATTTCCTTGCTTTATTTGTATTGCTGTGCATGCTTGGCCTAGGACCGTGTGACTTACTTAGCGTCCGATTATTAGTCGGGTGCCAACACCGTTCGCGATGTTGTGTATGTCATCTAGAGATGGACATTCGTGACCCCTTTGCATTCTCGTACTTGTCTTATCAAGTACATTATACCCAGGACACTTGACACTATACATGAGACAGGATCTTTCTGAGATATTCATGGTGATTCTGTATAGGATGTAGGATTTGACATTGACATTATATTCCTAGATACTATATGACTTGTTGCATTAGATATGATTGTGCATGACATGGACATGATGCATCGTGGACATGAGACGTGTGATTACATTGGGTGGGGAGAGACACACAGGCTACAGGCTGATCATATATATATATATATATATAAACCCCTATTATTGTGAGGCACAAGACTCTCGAGCAGAGCTTGGCCCATTACGTGTTATTACCGCTACCGGCTCCCCGACACAGAGCTTTTAGTGGCTCAGCCTGAGTACTAGTGATGCTCTCACTTGCATTTTCACATAGATGGTTATATAGCTTACCCTATTTATTTCATTCTCTGCTGTACTGCATTTATTTTGGCTTGTATTTTCTGTACCTTGCTGTCCCCTGAGGACCTGGATCCAGACTTTGTCCCCAGGACTAGCAGAGGAGATCCACCTAGAGTTATACAGTACAGGAGCATTATCAGGAGCAGAAGCAGGAACAGGAGCAGGTACATGAGCTGTACCGACATCTGAGGACGAGGTCATACCAGAGGACTTCTCCTGAGTATTGGCGTGAGATATTCATTTATTTCTGTTTCTAGTTATTTTCTTTCCAGTCTATTTCATTGATGTATCAGACTTATTCTCCGAGACACCTTTATTGAGATATGCTAGTTTATTTCTATTTGTATTTATTCTGACATTTGATCTGTGATTAACTGTTGTAGATGAGATTAGCTTAGACTGTGACTTATATCATTGGACCTACTTATTGTTACATTACAGCTTAAGCATGTCCTGATGGATCCATTAAATTGGGTTTGTCCATCGGTGTGTGCTTCTGGCCGTTATCACGCGTTCGATCCCTCGGTATTTTGGGACTGGGGCGTGACACTAGCAACCTAGAATTGACCTAGAAACCTAAAATAGAACTACTTAAGCTTGTTTATGATTTCAAATTACCTGTTAACATGGACATTCATATATAGGTCACTTGGACTCCAGTTCTGACACTGATTTGTGTTTACAGCTTAGGACCACATGCGAGTACATTCAGTAATAGTTTTCTTTACTTGATAATTACTATGATATATGTACTTAGTGAACTATGATAAATATACTTAGTGATGTTATACTTGATTCCTGACATGATGGTATACGGATTGGCATATTTTGGATCATCGGTCATGAAATGTTACTTTCATATTTAGACAATATTCCTCACAGGGCCGGCCCTGGCCCAGGGCGGGCAGGGCGACCGCCCAGGGCCCCATGGGCCAGAAGGGCCCCAATTTTTTTTTAAAAATATATAAATAATTTTGTACCGAAAATAGAACTAGTATTTACCATGGACCATTCTTATCACAAAGCAATTGTTGTGTAGTGGTTATTACATTAGACTTGCACACAAGAGGTTCCTAGTTCAAATCTTGGTGGAGGCATATTTTTTTTTTTAATTTTGTTTTATTTTTTTTATATTATGTATGGGGCATCATTTTGAAAGTTTGTCCCGGGCCCCTGTGAGCTCAGGGTCGGCCCTGATTCCTCATATTATCATACTGATATTAGCCAATTATTACCATGCTGACATTAGACCTTGCATTGAGATTCATATGTTGTGACGTGTCATTGTTGGATCCATCGTACTAGTCGGGTTGGGGAAGTGCTAGCTAGATATTTGATTAGATCCGTAGATAATATAATATAGACAATGGCTACTAGATAATCATACACTTCACGTATGATTGAGCTAATTTTTTCCTTAAAGTAGATAATGAATAGACAAAGCCGATAACGTATCTAACTAGTATTTCAAACACTTAGTGTAGTTATAGTTCCTTTCTATTCCACTTTATTATGTACCGATTATATCATATTTCTTTTGATTACCTATATCTTATTATTGCCTTGCCATGATATCAGTTTATTATTTTTTAATCATGTATTACATTTACTAATACTGTTTTATAATATTTATCATTTAATTGAAACTGCTATTAGAGTTATGCTAATTTTATCATGATTGGATAACATTTTTAGGGGATTGCCTGGAGGACTGGTGTCACACTTATTATGGACCCCAGGAGGGAGTAGCAGCAACTTTGGACCCTGTAGCTCAGGAGTAGCTTGGAGTGATTGCCGAAAGGTCTAGCCGGAGTCACTAGTTATCTTAGTTTCCTTTGCTAGTAATTTTTTACCGGATTGGATGTTATTTGGATTTTAGACTTGTTAATTATTGTTAGACGTGTTAGCTTTCGTGACTTTGGATTTTCTTTCTTTTATATTATATCGTGCCTTATCTTGCTTAGCATGTGATTGAGTATTATATTATTATATTATATTTTTTCCTATGGAGTTGGATATTATTGTGTGAGATGTTCCGTTAGATAGTGATGACCTAGACAGCATTCTACCGCCGATGCTGCGGCGTAGGCTGGACTGTAAAAGCATAAAAAGTGCGTCTCAGATAGATGGCACAATTTTCTACAAATAAACCCAACAGTAGATGAGCAATGCACTTTTTACTTGTTTCAGAAGAAAGACGCGCATTTTTTTAATACTTACCACTTTGGCGCACTTTTTATTAATTTCAGAGGATGACGCACTATTCAGAGAATAGAAACGTGACGCACTTTTGTAAAGTTACGAAAGCTAGTGCACAAACGATCTTTCCTCTCTCTCAACATTTAATGCAGTAGATTGACAGCTAACAGATACAAAAACCGAAGAGTCAGAAGTCATCATTACAGCTGTGCTACGGCACGCAGACCCAAGTTGTCATTTAGCGACCCAGCCGATGTGCTAACTTCAAAAGTACGCCGCAGTGCCAACTTCTTCAAAAGTATGTCGTAGTGCCAATACCTTAAAAAATGCGCCGTAGTGCCAACTGCTTCAAAAATTAGCCGTAGTGCCAACTTCTTCAAAAATGTGCCACAGTGCCAATCTTACCAAAAATTTGTCAGTCTCTAGACGACTCTAAAGTGCGCATGTTATCCTAACCGACAGAAAGCAGTTATGAGTGCCTATCTTACATACCATACTTCTCATAAAAAGTGTACAAATAACTATCCCCTCGACCTATGCTTTCCTCGTATAGGAAGCTACGTGTCAAGCATGCAGTAAGTTGTGCACCCACTCATTAGAACGTGGGGTGTTAGTCCACCAAAAGTGTACGCACAATGGTAAAACAATATTGACTGTCCAAAGTGCGCTCACACTCTCATAACTGTTCCTAAACTCTATAAATACATGTTCTATACAAACATTAGCGGGACGGACCTACCTACACGAGGAGCACACACAGAGAGATAGAGCGAAAGGGGCTAGAAATTTTAAGTCTTTAAAATTCAAGAATAGGGTGAGAGAAATAGAAGATTTTTGTGTCGTTGTTGCCAAAGCTTTCTTATTGTTCTACTCTCCAAGTTGTTCATAGCATTCCCTAAATTTGTTCGTCGTCATATGCAGTTCTTTGTCGGTGTGTGCATTTTTTCATCATCGAGTGGTCCTAGGAGTAAACTGACCGTCCGCATATAGATATCTACAGCTATACTTCTCCAAAATCAATTGTACCTAGACTCATGTTTAGGATCTTTTTGTACTTTTCTTTCTTTTTAATAGTTTGTAACACAAAAGTTTCGTATAAATTTTTCCTCGCTAACAAAGATGTCGACTCTGCTGGGGATGATTTTCTCCTCTGACGAGAAGGTGATAGCTCAACTCAAAACTTCTTCAGTCGGCTTGACACAGAAGACCTTAGTCGTGAAGTTCGACCAACAGGCATATGAAGAAATGATCCGTTCTGGGGGTAGTTCCCACCCTTCATCCGTACTCAAGTCGAGGAATACTCGCAAAGTATGGGTGCCCAAGCCTCGTCATGGATATCCTGAAGTTGCTTCCAACAAAGAATAAAACATTCTAATTGACGAGAGTTCCCCTGTCAATTCTGTTAAGATCAATGACTTGGTGGACAATTCTCTTGCGTTAAACAAGGGATACAATTTGCGCAACTCACATAATTTCGAGAAAATGGTGATCCATACCCAAGCTTCTGAATCCCTTACATCAAACAAGGGATACAATTCACCCAACTCGTAAAATTTTAAGCAAAGGGTGATCCACACCCAAGCTTCTCAGCTTGCACATATTCGTTGTAATATGCGAGGCAAACAAGGCATGGACGTCGTTGTCCAAACTAATAAGTGCACAAATGAAGTCTTGGTCAGGAAGAATCATTCTCCTAAGATCATGATTACGCACACAGTGGAGGGAAAATTATACGCCACTCGTCAGAAGCCTATTATTAGTACGTCAGGCCAAGACCTTCGTGCAAAATTAAATGCATGTAGAAAAAATGTGCCAACTCTGTCTGTGCTATAGAAAGTGCGCCAAGCAGGATCAATCTCTTCACAACAGTCTAATTATGTTCGTGTACACAAGAGGACTGCTAGTAACAACTTTCTCTCCTCCCTGAAGGGCAAAAACTCGATATATGATGAATCACTTGCCAATCAAGCCATCGCATCACTCTATACAAAAGGACCAAAAATATGCATAGAAGATTTAATGTACCTCATGTAAAGAGGCAGAGTCTGATATTTTCCTCCTCTTCTCTTCCCTCTTTTGATTTATGTGAGCTTATTGTACAAAATCATAAAGAGAGGGACCATTCTAATATTACAATGGTGTTTCCTAATGAACATCGTTGCAATTGTCATAGAGTTATAATCGAAAGTTGATGTGCATCAGCAAAGCGGTCTGTGTTTGACCGATTGACTTACACTATATCTCCTAAACCTCGACATACAAAGTAAGTTGACAACTAGGAGCATGATGACGAACTACTCTTTGCTATAGTATACATGGCTTCGCGTCTTCCATGTGGTAGGAGACAATCAAGACAAAGTTCTTCAAGAACACCCAACCAGAGGAGATTTGAACAAATTGTCGACTCCTTTGAAGGAGTATACCAAAATACTCATTCTCGTAGATGGGAGTTTGTTCATCTCTAGTATCCAATTCCTCAGAATATGAGGCTGGGGGTAGCAATCCCCTCGATTTTGAAACTGACGGTGTAGATTCCAACTACACGGTTCTTTCTACCAATCCCTCTGTCATACACAGGGATGTTAGCATTTATGTCGTCGGTGATGAACAAGACGCTTCTCCATCAGAAGCCACCGAATAATGCCTCAACTCATTAGAGGCCGCTCTCAGGGGCATGCACACCATGATTCAAAATATGCATCAAATAATAACAGCCCAACATTCTGCTACACTTGTACCTGTCCAAGCGGCTTTATTCATACCTGCAAAGCCTACTCCTAGAATAACACCTCTGTAGGATAAAACAAATCCAGAAGCGGTCATAAACCAAGAGTCAGCAGCGCCAACTCTTAATCTCTCAATATTGGGGATGGATCTCTGTCGGTGATGATACATGTTCAACCAAAATCTTATCAGTCTGCAGCACCACTCCGAATTGAAGATCCCCTTGAAGCAATCTGAGAGTTGCGTGCACAGGTCGATATTTTAAAGAACAAAGACCAACTCCGCAAGCTGGAGGTGAAACAACCTTATCCTCCGTATTGGGATAATGTTTCATTCCCTCCTAAATACAAACCCCAATCGATAGTCTTATTTGAAGGCAGGACATCACCGAGCCAATATATCAATTACTTCAATATGATGATGGCTCATCTGCAGAAAGAGCATGCTCTCCTTAGAAGATTGTTCGTGGGATGCTTGGCCGACATAGCCTACGATTGGTATCACAGTTTACCTGATAACAGCATATCCTCGTTTAATGATATAAACTGTCTTTTCCTCTCACAATTCTATGAGGGAGGCATAAATATGACAATATCTTCAATTATCAATATCAAATAGAAGGAGAAGTAATGTCACGACCCGCACCCGAAAATCGGGTATGAGCCGTGGGTACGTCCAGCCTACGTCGCAGAATCGACGGTAGAACGCTGTAAAGGTCCGTTCTAGGTCATCCATATCTATCTATATCTCACAGAAAAATTCGGCATGACCTCTCCAAAAGGAGGGCAACCACGCAATATATATATCAATGATCTCAATCACAAAATCTAGAGGAAGAATATAAGCACGGTATGATATAAACAAAGAAACAGAACCAAGAGAGCAAGACAATCCAAAATAATACAGTCCAAGGCCATAATAGCTACAACATCTCACAGCCACAAAAGAATAAGTACAATCATCCAAAATAAAATACTGGGACCAACCCAGGAAACCCACCTAGCTAACTAGGGTGCTATAGGCGTCTCCTCGACGCACTCCTCCTCGATCACGGGGTCACAACAGTCGTCAACAACCGGCCCGTAGAACGTCGGGCAATAGTCCTCAGGATCCTCTGAAAAAAATATGCCCAGTCAGGACTGGAGCGAAGTACATAACTCTGAAAGCAACTCCAAATACATGGTAAGGTGTATATGACGAGCAATAGAAAAGTATACAAGATGCACAGGAAATAAATATAAGCTGGAGCACAATAAGTAGCTGCAAAGTAAACTGGAGAACAATACAAGTACTAAAAAAGTAACTGCAGGTGAGAAACATGAATACTAGCTAAGTGCCTTGAGCACAAGTTCGTTATGTGATCGGCTTAGGTTGCACATGAAAAATACTACGATAACTCCGTTATGCGTGAGTTGTATAACCGACATACACATGAATACTGTTTGGCTTTGATCACATAACTAACTCCTACTCCCCTCCCCCACTAATACCATTGGATCCAACCACAATACGCTACGTACATGATAATAGCTCGCACACAAGAAGGCAAGAGCACAAGAAGCACATGATAGCACATGAGAATCAATACCCGAAGCACATGATGAAATACACGTGATAGAGTACCCGCTGAATACGGTAAGGGGGATAGCATCTCATGACGGGATCCACTAGTACCAGCTCATGTAATAATGTTTCAGAATCAAGTATTACAGTTCTAGAACAGGTGATATAAACGCTATCATAAAATGGAAACTATCAGAGGTAGGTACTCGCCTGATGTCCTGAGCAACTGATGAGGATCGAGATTCGGACCGGTGTCGCAAGGACCTAATGTAAAAAGCAAGGATTAAACAGGGTTCTAAGCACTTAAACTGATATAAAATAATTAAAAACAGGCTTTTAGGGCTATTCTAGGTCGAACGGGTCAAACCGGTAAAAATTGGGTCAAAAAGTCAACCCGGGGTCCAAAAAGTCAACTTTAGGTCAAAACTAGGTCAAACGTTGACTTTTACGGTCAACAAGGACAATTATGGTCAAAGCTAGGTCAAACTAGGGTGCCCCTGAAATTCTAGGTCAAACCGAGCTCATTAAGCTACTAAACTCACAAACTCGCCTAATCGAGATACCGGGATACCCTCGGTATCCGATACCTCGCCCTAGGCCACGCACCTCGCCTAAACCCGCTAAAACCTATGCTAGCACACGTAAATATATATATATAAACATATAAAAATCATTCCAAAACATATCCTAGGCTATTGCTCAAATACCCCGCTCGAAACTCAATACCGTGGATATCTCAAGGTATTGAGATACGCTCTCGAACCCCTCTAACTAGCTATCTAACTAAAGATTATATACCTAGTTAATAATCTAGGCTAGGTAATATATATATCTACCATATATTTATATATCTAAGTATGTATATACCTATATATATAGATATCCACACACACACACCCAAATACCCATTACCTTACCTATACACACACACACACACATATATATATATATATATATATATATATATATATATATATATATATATATATATATATATATATATATATATATATATATATATATATACTATAGGTATATAGATATCTATATCTTAGATAGATATATCTAAGTATCTAGCTATCTACCTATCTAGTATCTAGAAACCTAACTATCTACCTATCAATTACCTATCTATCTATCTAATTATCTATCTACCTATCTAAGTAACTATCTATCTATCTAATTATCTATATATCTATCTAACTATCTAATCTATCTAACACTCTATCTATCTATTAATCTAGCTATCTATCTATCACTTCTACTAAGCTACCTAGCCACTAGAGCCATGCGACGCGAACCGAAGCTGCTAGCTGCTGCTGCTACCTTAATCTACTGCTGCTGCTGCCCTTACTACTGCTGATGCTGCTGCTTTATGCTGCTGCTGCTGCAGCTTTGCTGCTGCTGTGCTGCTGCTGCAGTGGCTGCCTCCCCCTCCTAGCTCACAAACACACACACACACACTCCTATATTCATATATATATATATCATCCTATATATATATATATATATATATATATATATATATATATATATATATATATATATATATATGTACACACATATAACTATATATATAAACAACTAAATACATATATATACACTTATATCTACTCTCTAACACTCAACACACTCACAAACACACTAATACACATACTAAAACACACACACACAAAAATATATACATAGCTATATATATATATATAAACACACACATTAATATATATATGCACACATACAAATATATATATATATATATATATATATATATATATATATATATATATATATATATATATATATATATATATATATATATATATATATATATATATATATATATATATATATATACATACCAATACACACACACTCTAAGATATATATACATACACATACATAAATATATATATATATATATATATATATATATATATATATATATATATATATATATATATATATATATATATACATATACACACACAAGCACACTTACACATACATATATATATATATATATATATATACACATAGACATATACACACACAAGCACATAGATATAAATACACACATATATATATAAATATATATACATAAACACACATACATATAAATATATACATATATATATATATATATATATATATATATATATATATATATATAGACACATATACACTAACACAACACAACACACAATAACACACAAACCACACGCCCCACTCACGCCCAACGACCCCAACACTCACAAACACCCTAAAATATATAAAATATAACTCAAAAACTCTAGCACACACTCTCCGATACTAACCCAACGCGCGCACAAGCCCAAAACGAGGAAACCAAGTCGAAATGGCCGTTCGGTCATTTCGACGAACACGTGGTGCGTGGTTCGGAAAACCTCCTGAAACGCACACAAAACGAACTCAGAATCGGCCCAAAATTTACCTACGTGCTCTACACGATGCCTAGATCCTAGAAAAAGTGCTCCCGCATCAATTCTAGGCCCATGGCGGAAACGCGCACGCACTTAGAATCGGCGACGACGAAAAGTCCCAATTTCGCCCGAAATGCCCGTTTCTCCGCGATACGACTTCCCGTGTCCAAACGGAGACACACACTCACCCTCAAGACACCCGACAACGTCTACCTAGGTCCGTCTAACCTAGGACATCACCCAAAATTGGGCCAATTTCGGATTCCACCCAAAATCGACACAAAACCTAATGTCAAAGTCTCTAAACTCAACCAAACTAGTTCCAACTTCCACCTACGGGTAGGCTTAGGGTCTAGGAAGGTTCTATAACACTAATTATACTACATAAAAATAATTAGCAAGGGAAAAGTTAGGGTTTACCTCTTGGGAGTTGAAATCCCAAGGCCAAAGTCTCACAACCCCTAGAAATCACCTCCCTCAAGCTCCAAGCCACCAAATCTAGCTTCCACACTAGATCTAAGCTCCTCATACCTAGATTAGGGAAAATACAAGGTTAGGGCTAGCATAAAGAGAAGGAATGGAAGAAAGAAGGAAGAAAAGTGAAGAAGAACTTACTTTGGAGAAGAAAGAAGAAGAAAGAAGAAGTGGAGAAGAAGAAGAATGAAGAAGAAGAAGTATACAAAGGGAATGGGGGCTGCTGCTGTGTTTGGTCGGATGTGGGTAGGAAATAGGGCCGGCCATGCTAATAAAGGGGTTTCACAAGTTCCAAATGACCAAAATGCCCTCCCGTAACTCGGTTTTGGGTTTCGGGTTTCAAAAGCACTCAAACTAGCTCCAAATCTCTCCCACTAACCTTCTAAAAATATAATAAATATTTCTAAGCCCCAAAATAATTCTCACAAGGGTGTGGGCTGGGTCGGACATGGGTCCACTAGGGTCTGACATGGGTCCAGGCTAGCCAAAATCCTAAAACAATCATTAAAAAAATAAGACAAGCACCAAATAAATATAAATATAATTAATTAAATATAATACACAATTTACCAAATAAAAATAAAAAAAACCCTATTTTCTAGAATCGGGTAGTGACAAGTCTACCCTCCTTAAAATAATTTTGTCCTCGAAATTAAAAGACGAAACTAGGACAGGGATGCAAAGAAAAGAACCATACCTCAGGGCTCGAAGAGATAGGGGTATCGCTCGCGCATTTCATCCTCCCTCTCCCAGGTCGACTCCCCTGAAGAGTGATGCCTCCACGCGACACGAACCAAGGGAATAGTCTGGTTCCTCAACACCTTCTCCCGCCGATCCAGAATCTCCACCGGCTGCTCTGGATAGCTAAGAGTAGGGCCCACTGCGATCTCCGAGTGATCCAATACGTGACTGGGATCCGCCACGTACCGTCTCAACTGCGACACGTGGAACACATCATGAACTCCCTCTAGCGTAGGCGGAACTCAAGCCTATACGCCACGGCACCAACCCTCTCAAGAATACGGAAGGGTCCGACGAAACGTGGGCTAAGCTTCTCGCCTCCACCGAAGCTAATAGTGCCCCGCATCGGAGAAATCCTCAGAAACACCAAATCTCCAACCTAGCACAAATAAGGTCTCAGCACTTAGTCTAAAACAAGCAATCACAAGCAAACACAAGAACAAAATCTAGATTCTAAGCTATACCTCGAACTCCAAAGGTCTCCGGTAGCTATCGACCCAATGCCGCTGCCTGTCCTACGCCACCCAAAGTCTATCTCTAATGAGCTTGACCTTCTCCGCTGCATCAACCACCATCTCCGGGCCAAGCAAAGCTCTCTCACCTACATCATCCTATGACAACGGAGTACGACACCTCCGTCCATACAACGCCTCAAAAGGTGACATCTCGATACTGGCTTGGTAGCTATTGTTGTAAGCAAACTCTATCAAGTGCAAGTGATCCTCCCAAGAGACTCTGAAATCCAAAACACAAGTCTGAAGCATGTCCTCAAGTGTCTGAATGGTCCTCTCTGACTGACCATCTGTCTGTGGGTAATACGCACTACTGAACTTGAGCTGGGTGCCCAAGCTAGCCTGCAGACTCCTCCTGAAATGCGAAGTAGAGCGACTATCCCGGTCTGATACTATGCTCACTGGAACTCCATGTAGTCTAACTATCTGGCGCATATACATCTCTGCTAGTCTCTCTGTAGACGTATCCACTTTGAATGGTAGGAAGTGGGCCAATTTGGTCAACCTGTCCACGATGACCCAAATCGTATCCTTCCCGCCTGGAGAACGGGGAAGTCCAGAAACAAAATTCATGGTCACATGCTCCCATTTCCACTCCGGAATGGGTAACGGCTGGAGCAAACCTCCCGACCTCTGCCTCTCCGCCTTCACCTGCTGGTACACTAAGCATCGGGATACGAAGCGTGCTACCTCCCGCTTTATCCCGTACCACCATACATGCTGTCTCAGATCTCTATACATCTTGTTGGCACCTGGATGCATAGAGTATTGGGATCGATGCGCCTCCTGGAGAACCTCCTCGCGCAACGATCCACTCGGCACACACAACCTGGTACCGTGCCGCAATGAACCATCATCAGCAATGGTGAAGTTATCTGATAATCCCATCTGAACCTGCGCCCTGATGCTCCTCAGGGACTCATCCTCAAACTGTGTAGCCCTGATCCGGTCTACCAACTTTGATTGAATCTGCAGTCCCCACATCTGCATCTCAACTCCAGGCACTATCACCTCAATGCCCAAGCTCTCTAGATCTGCCAGAAGATAACGATCTGTAGTCAGGCACATAGCTACCGGATACCTGCTCAACGCATCCGCAACTACGTTCGCCTTCCCTGGATGATACTGCAACGATATGTCGAAGTCTTTCATCAACTCCAACCATCTCCTCTGTCTCATGTTCAACTCTTTTTGGATAAACACATACTTCAAGCTCTTGTGGTCTGTAAAGATCTCCACACGCTCTCCGTATAAATAGTGTTTCTACAACTTCAGAGCAAAGATGACCGCTGCCAACTCCAAATCGTGGGTAGGGTAGTTCTTCTCATGAGGACGTAATTGCCTGGAAGCATAGGCAATCACCCTCCCATTCTGCTGTAACACACAACCCAGTCCTTCCTCGATGCATCATTATAGATAGTGAAACCTCCAGAACCTGATGGCAACGTCAACACTGGAGCTGTTGTCAACCTCCTCTTCAGCTCATCAAAGGCGATCTGGCACTCCTCTGACCAAACAAACTCCACGTCCTTCCGAGTTAACCTGGACAATGGCTCTGTAATCCGAGAAAAATCCTGAACAAATCTTCTGTAATAACCTGCCAGTCCCAGGAAACTCCTGACCTCGGCTACTGAACTCGGAGCACTCCATGCCTCAACTGCCATGATCTTTCTCGGATCCACCGAGATACCCTCTCCAGTCACCACATGACCAAGGAATTCCACCTTGTCAAGGAAGAACTCACACTTCGAGAGCTTTCCATAAAGCTTCTCCTTCCTGAGAGTCTCCAGCACTATCCTCAGATGCTCCTCATGCTCCTCTGGGGTCTTCGAATACACCAAGATGTCATCTATAAATACTACCATAAACCTGTCCAGATGCTGATAGAATATCTTGTTCATCAGATTCATGAACACTGTCGGGGCATTAGTCAACCTAAACGGCATCACCAAGAACTCATACTGCCCATATCTGGTCCGAAAAGCTGTCTTCGGAATATCCTCCTTCCTGACCTTCACCTGGTGGTAGCCTGTCCTCAGATCAATCCTGGAAAATACCCTCGCTCCGCTCAACTAGTCAAAAAGATCATCAATACGTGGCAGCGGATACTTGTTCTTGATTGTGAGGCTGTTCAGAGCCCTGTAGTCGATACACATCCGTATCGACCCATCCTTCTTCGGCACAAAAAGTACCAGAGTACCCCATGGAGAAGAACTAGATCTGATAAATCCCTTGTCCTGAAGCTCATCCACCTGCTTCTTCAACTCTACCAGCTCACTGTTGCTGACTCTATAGACGTGCTGGAATATCGGCTCCGCGCCTGGCACCAAGTCTATAGAGAACTCCACGTCTCTGTCCGGAGGTAATCCTGGCAACTCCTTCGGAAAGACATCCATATACTCCTCTATTAGTGGATGTAGCGACCTCGGCTCTACCACCAGGGCTCCGCAGAAGACTCCCTCGGTCTGCTCCGCTGCTCCTCTGGCAAACTGAAACTCTGGCTCACCTGGCGGACTGAACAAAACTCTGCCTCCACGATAATCTATACTAGCACAATGCGTACTCAACCAATCCATCCCGAGTACAATATCGTAGCTCGGAAGTGGCATTACGAGTAGGCACACACTCAACTCCCGGCCTCCCAAGGTAACTCTCCAGTCTCTACAGACATCACTGACTAGGATGATACCACCCCCGATCGTGATTTTGCAGAGTCTAGCTAAAGGTTCAGCAACAAGATGGTGTCTAACAGCAAAAGATATAGACACAAAGCTATGGGAAGCACCGGAATCAAATAAAGCAAGTGTTGGAATGGAATCAAGAAGAACAGAACCTGAGATAACGTCACTAACTGGCTCGGCCTCGTCCACTGTCAGGGCAAAAGTTGCCCCTGCTGTCCTCCTCGGTGCTGCTGTTGGTGCTGGGCGAACCTCTGCTGCTGAGTCTGCAAAGGCTGTCCTCTCGGCTGCGCTGCAGGTGCTCTGGCTGGTGCCCTCTGAGCGGCTCCTCCGCCCTGAGCTGGACGGGCAAGCACTGAAGGACAATCCTTCAGCTGGTGATCTGCGGTACCACACAATAAATATCTGCCCAGCCTCTTTCTGCATATGTCCCATCCGTGCCCTGGCTTCCTACAGAAAGGGCAAACGATGGGCTGCCTCTGGCCCTGCTGCTGACCCTGCCTCTGCTGTTGGGGCGCCTGCCTGAATGGCGCACGACCCTGACCCTGGTGCTGCTGGGTCTGCTGGAATGGCCTCTTGGCTGGGCCTGCACTGCTACCTGCTCCTGAAGCATCTCTGCTCCTCTTCGTCTTCAGCTCCAAATCATCCTCAGCCCTCTGAGCGTCGCTGACAATCTGCTCGAAGGTCGCCTCGCGGTCGCTCCTGGTCAAGGACTTAACCGCCATGACCAAGCCCTTGCGGAACTTCTGCGCCTTTGCTGCCTCAGACAACCCCTCAACAAATCTGCCCAGACGACAGAACTCTGCTGCATACTCATCCACTAACATACTCCCCTGGACGAGCGCCTCGAACTGACTCTCTAAGGCACTGAGAGCCACATCCGGGAAGAACTTCTCCTTGAAAAGCTTCTTGAAAGCCTCCCAAGTCAATCCCGGAACTGCTATCCGCGTATCCGTGCGGAACCAAGTAAGGGCAAGGTCGAACATCTGGATGCCCGCTGCCTCTATCTGCATGCTAGCTGGGATCATCGCCAGCCTGAAGATGCCCTTTATATGCTCGATCCAGTCGTCGGCGTACAGGATCCCCTCTGTGCCGCGGAACTCCTTAGGCCGCATCCTCTGAAAATTGATGATAGTACCCGGCCTAGGATACTGAGCCTGCTCTGGCTGTGGCTGGATCTGAGCCACCCTGTCGACCGCTGTCATAGCCACCTGATGGGCATTCTCAATGCCCATCCTCATAACATCTGCCTGGTGGTGCTGCGCATCCATCATCTCTCAGAAGAATACGAACAACTGTGTAGCATCCACTGGCGCAGGCGATGGTGGAGGAGGTACCACCAGAACAACTGGGGTGACTCTCGGATCAATGGGAGTAAGGGGATCTCCGAGAGAAACTGATGCTCCCTCAACCGCAGGAGTGGCGAGTGGAGCGGTAGTGGCTGCCGGAAGTCGAGCAGGTCGAGAGGTGGCAGACCTCTCGGTGGCAGCTACTGGGACGGTGCGCTGAGATCTGGTCTTCGGAGGCATCCTGAAACAGATCAAAAGAAGTCAATATAGTGCAAGAAACGATAACATCAATGAAGGACAGTAATATTGCAAAAGAAAACAATTTCAGAAAAATTTAAAGATAGCAAAAGAAAGCAGGAAGGGTCCTAGTTGTGATTGAGCACACTCTCTCTCAGCCTATATCCTATATCCTATTGCAGGTAAACCTAAAAACTAGACCTGCATGGGCCGCCACCAAAAATATGTCACGACCCGCACCCAAAAATCGGGCATAAGCCGTGGGTACGTCCAGCCTACGCCGCAGAATCGGCGGTAGAACGCTGTAAAGGTCCGTTCTAGGTCAACCATATCTATCTATATCTCACAGAAAAATTCGGCATGACCTCTCCAAAAGGAGGGCAACCACTCAATATATATATATATCAAAATCCTCTCCAAAAGGAGGGCAACCACGCAATATATATATCAATGATCTCAATCACAAAATCTAGAGGAAGAATATAAGCACGGTATGATATAAATAAAGAAACAGAACCAAGAGAGCAAGACAATCCAAAATAATACAGTCCAAGGCCATAATAGCTATAACATCTCACAGCCACAAAAGAATAAGTACAATCATCCAAAATAAAATACTGGAACCAACCCAGAAAACCCACCTAGCTAACTAGGGTGCTATAGGCGTCTCCTCGGCGCTCTCCTCCTCGATCACGGGGTCACAACAGTCGTCAACAACTGGCCCGTAGAACGTCGGGCAATAGTCCTCAGGATCCTCTGAAAAAAATATGCCCAGTCAGGACTGGAGCGAAGTACATAACTCTGAAAGCAACTCCAAATACATGGTAAGGTGTATATGACGAGCAATAGAAAAGTATACAAGATGCACAGGAAATAAATATAAGCTGGAGCACAATAAGTAGCTGCAAAGTAAACTGGAGAACAATACAAGTACTGGAAAAGTAACTGCAGGTGAGAAACATGAATACTAGCTAAGTGCCTTGAGCACAAGTTCGTTATGTGATCGGCTTAGGTTGCACATGAAAAATATTATGATAACTCCGTTATGCGTGAATTGCATAACCGACATACACATAAATACTGTTTAGCTTTGATCACATAACCAACTCCTATTCTCCTCCCCCACTAATACCATTGGATCCAACCACAATACGCTACGTACATGATAATAGCTCGCGCACACGAAGGCGAGAACACAAGAAGCACATGATAGCACATGAGAATCAATACCCGAAGCACATGATGAAATACACGTGATAGAGTACCCGCTGAACACGGTAAGGGGGATAGCATCTCATGACGGGATCCACTAGTACCAGCTCATGTAACAATGTGTCAGAATCAAGTATTACAGTTCTAGAATCAAGTATTACAGTTCTAGAACAGGTGATATAAACGCTATCATGAAATAGAAACTATCAGAGGTAGGTACTCGCCTGATGTCCTGAGCAACTGACGAGGATCGAGATCCAGACCGGTGTCGCAAGGACCTAATGCAAAAAATAAGGATTAAACAGGGTTCTAAGCACTTAAACTGATATAAAATAATTAAAAACAGGCTTTTAGGGCTATTCTAGGTCGAACGGGTCAAACCGGTGAAAATTGGGTCAAAAAGTCAACCCGAGGTCCAAAAAGTCAACTCTAGATCAAAACTAGGTCAAACGTTGACTTTTATGGTCAACGAGGACAATTATGGTCAAAGGTAGGTCAAACTAGGGTGCCCCTGAAATTCTAGGTCAAATCGAGCTCATTAAGCTACTAAACTCACAAACTCGCCTAATCGAGATACCGGGATACCCTCGGTATCCGATACCTCGCCCTAGGCCACGCACCCCGCCTAAACCCGCTAAAACCTATGCTAGCACGCGTATATATATATATATATATATATATATATAAACATATAAAAATTATTCCAAAACATATCCTAGGCTATTACTCAAATACCCCGCTCGAAACTCAATACCCTGGATATCTCAAGGTATTGAGATACCTCGGTATCTCAAGGTATTGAGATACCGCTCTCGAACCCCTCTAACTAGCTATCTAACTAAAGATTATATACCTAGTTATTAATCTAGGCTAGGTAATATATATATCTACCATATATTTATATATCTAAGTATGTATATACCTATATATATAGATATCCACACACACACCCCCAAATACCCATTACCTTACCTATACACATATATATATATATATACTATAGGTATATAGATATCTATATCTTAGATAGATATATCTAAGTATCTAGCTATCTACCTATCTAGTATCTAGAAACCTAACTATCTACCTATCAATTACCTATCTATCTATCTATCTAATTATCCATCTACCTATCTAAGTAACTATCTATCTATCTAATTATCTATATATCTATCTAACTATCTAATCTATCTAACACTCTATCTATCTATTAATCTAGCTATATATCTATCACTGCTACTAAGCTACCTAGCCACTAGAGCCACACGACGCGAACCGAAGCTGCTAGCTGCTGCTGCTACCTTAATCTATTGCTGTTGCTGCCCTTACTACTGCTGATGCTGCTGCTTTATGCTGCTGCTGCTGCAGCTTTGCTGCTGATGCTGCAGTGGCTGCCTCCCCCTCCTAGCTCACAAACACACACACACACACACTCCTATATTCATATATATATATATCATCCTATATATATATATATATATATATATATATGTACACACATATAACTGTAAACTCCCTCGACCAGATTTCACTATTTTAAAATCATTTTTAGCAAATTAGAATTTATTGCAATATTTTATTTATTTATATCCTATTGTTTGTGCACCTGTCCATTACACAATTAATTAGAGCATTACACTAGCTGTAATTCCCAAACAAAGTTCACATACCTGTCCTAGACATGTTAGACTATTTTCTTGAATTTTGTGCAACTTCCAGATGCTTTATTTTGAGCCTCGTTTGAGACGCACAAATATCGTTACAAAAGTTCATATTTAATTCCTATTTAATTTTCTGCTCTTTACCCATCTCTGTACCCCTAGAGATTTGAGGACCAGTAGGCACCTGTTTTGCCCAAACAAAAATACGATAATATTCTAGACTGAATATACTACAATTAGTATATTGACACCGTAGAAAAATTATGAACCTACCTGCCTCTAAATAATTAGTGAACACCGTGCGCAGTATTTATTAAATAATAAATACGGTGACCCGTATCACCCAAAGAACCTGACCCTGCCCCTGCCCAGACTCACCCCCACACATCTCAAAGCACTCCCCCAGCTGTCCCCCTCATTTCTGTGCAATTTGGTATTTTTAGGAATCAGTGTTTTTAATCAGACAAATTACATAATTGCGCAATTTCCCAATTTTAGGACTTTTTTGTAATTTACAGAATTACAGGGGTTTTTCTGTAAATTACAGTGCGAGGTGGCACCCTCCTACTAGCCAGTGAACGTGCACTAGACACGTGGCATGGGGCCCACCTCAAAATATCAGATTAATATCCTAAATATCTGAAATAGATATTTATTTAATTAAATTACCCAAATACCCCCAACATTCACCCTAATTACCATACTACCCAAACCCTAAACCTATATAAACACCCAACCCCCCCCAAACCGAACTCACCCAGCTCCACCTCCGGCAAACTCCGGCCACTGGACCGCCGCCAACCCCCTCGTCTTTCCCCCAGCTACCCTCCGACCGACTGCCACCCCCTCCGGCCACCGTCTCCGCCTCCGGCAGCCCCCGCAGCAACCCTTTCTTCCTCCCCACAGCAGCAGCTTCCCACCTCCGACCACCCACCACCGCCACCCTGGCCGTCGTGGACCACCGCCACCACCCCCATCCGCTCCGCCGTGACCCCCTCTACACAACCACCCTGCCCCCACCACCCCACGACGCCCTCCGCCGCCGACAGCTCCCCTACAAACCTCCATCGACTCACCATGCCCACTGCCCCCGAGCCACTCCGACCTCCTCGAACGGCCGCCACCACCGCCTCAGACCTCCGCCACCGCCCCCATCCTCTCTGCCGACCTCTCCTCCTCCTCCCTGACATCCTGCACCACACCCACCGCCGCCGCCTCCGACGTCGGAGCTGCTGCAGCTGCCACTGCTACTGCTGTTGCTGACTGCAGCTACTGCTGCAGTTGCTGCTCCGGTCGGCCGCCTGCCGGACCACCGCCGTCCTCCCGCCGGCGACGACGCCTAGGGGTCCCCACCTGACAGGTATACCCGCCCCCAATTTTAAATACGTATATACGTATATATGTATTAATGTATGTATATATGTATATATATAAGTATATATATCTATATATTTATATATATTATATATATATATATATTATATCATTTATATTACTGTATATATACATTATAATTATACTTTATACATATTTTATTATATATTTAATGTGTATTTAATATATATTTATGTATATATATCTATGTATATTTATACGTATATATTATATATTTAATGTATTATATATTTATATATATATATTGTACATATAATTATTATTATATTTACATTAAATATATATACAGTGTATATATATTTATTATGCATTTTTATTATTTAATATGCATTTATTTATTTATTTATGTATATATATATGCATTGTTATTTCTGTTTTTATATATATATATATATATATATATATATATATATATATATATATATATATATATATATATATATATATATATATATGTGTAGTATATATAAATATATGTATACATATATTTATATATATATTCTATATGTATATTATATTATAGTGCTGGAAAATACAGCATATATATGTATTTATATATATATTTCCATTTCCTGCACTTGTCATTTCAATTTATTATATATATATATGTATATATATATATCTATATATTATCTACATATAATATATACTATATAATATTGCTGGATAATACAGCATATGTATTTATATATGTATTTATTTCCTGCACTTGTCATTTCAATTTATTATATATATATATATATATATATATATATATATATATATATATATATATATATATATATATATATATATATATTATCTACATATAATATATACTATATAATATATCGCTGGATAATACAGCATATGTATTAATATATGTATTTATTTCCTGCACTGTCTTTCAAATTATTATATATATATCTATATATATATATTATCTACATATAATATATACTATATAATATAAATACAGTATATATATTATATATGCACTGTCTTTTATTTATGTATATATATATATATCTATGTATATATATATTATCTATATATAATATATGTTATATATATCTATATATATATACTCTATATATATATGCATCCTATATTATATATATTGTCATAAGTATATTTATACTTTTATATTATACCATGATATTCACGAACCCTGTGTGTTTTAACAGAAAATATCTCCAGCACAGCTAGTGACCCCCTGTCACCAGCACCCTCAAACTTGAATTTGAGAACAGGTTTTTAACACTATCAGGGAGTAGACAAGTATACCTTGCCAAGTTTTTACTGTTTAAATATTAACTGTTGAATGTTCTTTTTAGTAAATTTACATATAAACAGTATGTATCTGAGACTGCCTCGGATACCGTCAACAAATACGTTGACACGTAGTGTAATTAACTTAGTCTATACAGACTTACCATCAACTGTGAGGGTATCCTAATATCCTCTTAGACCCTATCACGGGTACACGCAACAAGGTTGCACTTCATTTTGGGATGCAAGTTTACGTAGTTGATTAGCTACCAGTACGTACGACGTGCATCACGGCTTAGAACAAAATCAGGAAAGTTACGACTTGGCATTAGTTACATTGGGCGGGGAGAACGACTAAAAGACGTATGGGACACCCACCTCTTTATCCCAATGCCGCACTCGACGGAGTGATACGGATGTTATATATATATATATATTCCTGTGACCATACTCATCGTAGATGGAAAATTGTATAGTGCCCTTGAACGGGGGCATATGTGACATATACTAGCCAGTCACTACGGATTGGTGAATTACGTCAGCATATGTCTAGCCACACTTTCCCATACGTACTAGGTTGTCTCAAATTGCATTCACTTAGATGGTTAGCACCCTGTATTTATTTATTCAGTATTTACATACATGGCATGTTATTTTATGTATCTTGTTACGTCCCATTGAGGACCTGGTTCTCTGCTAGGTTTAGATGAGACACTCTATCCCACAGTACATGGACCTGGACAGGAGACTGGATATGCCCCTGAGAAGGAGTTAGAGGAGATGCCATCAGAATCTGCCTGAGTACACCTGGAGTTGGAGCTACATATTTCGAGGACGATGCACTAGTCATCTTATTTCACTTTTGCTTATCTTTTGTAGTGGGTTTGTTCCCACAAGATATTATCTGATTTGTATTATGATATTTCAGACCTAGATTTATATATATTCAGCACTAATTCCCATATTTCATGATATTCCTGTGGATGAGATATATTTACCTGTATTTAGACTCGTAGTATTTTAGGACAGCGTAGCACATCACTTTGGGTCCATTAAATTGGGTAAGCCCCTAGTGACGTGTCAGCTGACCAATGCCACGTGGCCTAGTTCCGTATATTTTTGGGACTGGGACGTGACAATAACTATATATATAAACAACTAAATACATATATATATACACTTATATCTACTCTCTAACACTCACACTAACACACTCACAAACACACTAATACACACACTAAAACACACACACACACAAATATATACATAGCTATATATATATATATATATATATATATAAACACACACATTAATATATATATGCACACATACAAATATATATATATATATATATATACATACCAATACACACACACTCGAAGATATATATATACATACACATACACAAATATATATATATATATATATATATATATATATATATATATATATATATATATATATATATATACATACACATACACAAATATATATATATATATATATATATATATATATATATATATATATATATATATATATATACATATACACACACAAGCACACTTACATATACATATATATATATATATATACACATAGACATATACACACACAAGCACATAGATATAAATACACACATATATATATATATAAATATATATACATAAACACACATACATATAAATATATACATATATATATATATATATATATATATATATATATATAGACACATATACACTAACACAACACAACACAACACACAACAACACACAAACCACACGCCCCACTCACGTCCAACGACCCCGACACTCACCAACACCCTAAAATATATAAAATATAACTCAAAAACTCTAGCACACACTCCCCGATACTAATCCAACGCGCGCACAAGCCCGAAACGAGGAAACCAAGTCGAAATAGCCGTTCGGTTATTTCGACGAACACGTGGTGCGCGGTTCGGAAAACCTCCTGAAATGCACACCAAACGAACTCAGAATCGGCACAAAATTTACCCACGCGCTCTACACGATGCCTAGATCCTAGAAAAAGTGCTCCCGCTTTGATTCTAGGCCCGTGGCGGAAACGCGCACGCACTTAGAATCGACGACGACGAAAAGCCCCAATTTTGCCCGAAACGCCCGTTTCTCCGCGACACGACTTCCCGTGTCCAAACGGAGACACGCACTCACCCTCAAGACACCCGACAACGTCTACCTAGGTCCGTCTAACCTAGGGCATCACCCAAAATTGGGCCAATTTTGGATTCCACCCGAAATCGACACAAAACCTAATGTCAAAGTCTCTAAACTCAACCAAACTAGTTCCAACTTTCTCCTACGGGTAGGCTTAGGGTCTAGGAAGGTTCTACAACACTAATTACACTATATAAAAATAATTAGCAAGGGGAAAGTTAGGATTTACCTCTTGGGAGTTGAAATCCCAAGGCCAAAGTCTCACAACCCCTAGAAATCACCTCCCTCAAGCTCCAAGCCACCAAATCTTGCTTCCACACTAGATCTAAGCTCCTCACACCTAGGTTAGGGAAAATGCAAGATTAGGGCTAGCATAAGGAGAAGGAATGGAAGAAAGAAGGAAGAAAAGTGAAGAAGAACTTACTTTGGAGAAGAAAGAAGAAGAAAGAAGAAGTGGAGAAGAAGAAGTATACAAAGGGAATGGGGGCTGCTGCTGTGTTTGGTCGAATGTAGGTAGGAAATAGGGCCGGCCATGCTAATAAAGGGGTTTCACAAGTTCCAAATGACCAAAATGCCCTTCCGTAACTCGGTTTTGGGTTTTTGGTTCCAAAAGCACTCAAACTAGCTCCAAATCTCTCCCACTAACCTTCTAAAAATATAATAAATATTTCTAAGCCCCAAAATAATTCTCATAAGGGTGTGGGCTGGGTCAGACATGGGTCCACTAGGGTCTGACATGGGTCCAGGCTAGCCAAAACCCTAAAACAATCATTAAAAAAATAAGACAAGCACCAAATAAATATAAATATAATTAATTAAATACAATACACAATTTACCAAATAAAAAAAAACCATATTTTCTAGAATCGGGTAGTGACAAGTAATCCACTAGTGAATTTGTTGAGCATTTCAGGCAGGCAACTCTGAAGTTATCCCTCGGTATTCCAGACTCTGTATTCATTGATACTTGCAAAAAAAACCTACTACCTATAGTAGAGCTCTGGATGGGTCCAACTCAATTTCAAGACTGGACGATGTTTATCATCAGGGCCAAAGCTGCTGAAGGAAACACAAAGATGGCATGTAATTTGGGGTTATAAATTACCATTGTTGAAGGGAAGCTCCCCTACAATAGTGCGAATAATCACAACAGCAAAGAAAATGAGGCCCTGGCGATAAACCTGTCAAAGTGACTCACCTCTCCTCTAGCACAAAAGCCTTCAGAGTGTTTCAAGCTTAAGAAAGAATATTCCTTTGATGAGAACGATATCTACCGCATTTTTGAATGCTTGATAAAAAGCAACAAGTTGCAGTTGCCTGACATCAAGCGACCAAATGAGGCTGATAAAACAGATGACCCAAAATATTGCTTGTACCACCAATATATACATCATCTTACCAAGGCTTGTTATGTCTTGAAAAGAAAGATAAAACAGTTGATAGATGCTAAAGTTATTACCCTTTACAACGAAGAGAAGACAGTCACTACCAATATGGTGTCTCTTCAATTTGGTGACTTTTTAGCACAAGAAGTCCCAAACGGTGTCGTCCCAATACCTCAAGCTACGATGGAAGTGGTAAATCGTTTGCCTCCTAGAATTCAAACAGAAGAATTGGTGCCTCTTATCATAGATCATGGCGAGATTATGTGGATTCTTCCCGACCTGCTTCCAGATTGGAACCAAGGAGAGTATCTTCCAATTCAAAATCCAAGGGTAAGAAGTATAAATCATGCAATATGATTTTTTCATATCCTTATTTAGACGGAGATCAGGACCAACATCAGGAAGATATATCTCTCGAGATCATATTTCCAAATTTGAACATTGCCCCACCAAGTTCTGCTTGCAAGCTTTGCTTAACGCACTGGCAATGGTCCATGATTGGCAGCATTATGCTGTATAGGGCACAATAAATCTTCAGTGCTTATGAAGGTGTTCCTATACAAATTTCTCCTCCTTCTGTAACCATTAGAGCATCGAACTCAGATGCATGAGGAAGATCGTCCCTAATTTCATCGATACAGCCAGAAATCTATACGCTTAATGCAAAACATGGGGTATAATTTTCAAAAAGCTAAATATTTGAACTTTGGCAAGAGATAATGTATTCTTCTACAACTCCGAGGACAGTCCAACAAATCCCATAGTGGATTGGGCTACGACGAGACTAGCCCACAGTATCACGACCCGCACCCGGTATAAGGGTACAAGTCGGAAACAACGCCCAGCCTACGCCGCTGTTTGATAATAAGGAATAAATAAAATTAGGTTTATACAAAACCCTTTCTTAGGTTTACAAACAAGAAGTACTAATAATCCTATACGAGGATGTTAAGTATAAATTTTAATCTGGGTAAATATTGCTATAGAAGTCTGATCTGCAGTCGATCACTTTGTCCCTTGGACCACATGATGATGAAGAAGTGTTGTAGAAGAAAGAGATGCTTCAAAGATTACAAGAGGGAGTGGATGCTCGATGCCAAAATCGTCGATCACTACTCTCTGTCTGAGCTCTCTTCTCTCTGTTCTTCGGTTTTTTGACTTCTCGACCTTAATTCTTCGACTCTAGAGTTTTCGACCTCGGACCTCTGTCAATAGAGGTCTCTATTTATAGGATTTTAGTGACAGTAACCATCTAGTCGGCGTAGAAGCCGGACAGTGGAGAGCATTGCACTTTTTATGTGGCGGTTACAATAACCGCTATCTACGTATAAATGATCTTCTGAACCTGCGTGTGACACGTGTCCCATTAAGAGATAATGCGTATAGCTGCTGCGAAGATCACGACATAAAAGCCACGTAGGTAGCTGTCCCTCGCGTAGAAAAGGTTGGCATAGAAGCCAATAACTGTCACCATGGCGTAGAAGCCAAATAGTTGTCAGGTTGACGTAGAAGCCAAATAGGCGTAGAAGCCTTGTAGGCGTAGAAGCCTGATGCTGCATGGATAGGTGGCTAGCATAAAAGATAGCTGATCTTCCTTCCTTGACTGAGATCTTGAGTTAATTCTGGACCAAATAGCCCTATTATGCACCAATACGAATATAGCCTGAGTTGGCATATTCCGAGGAGATAGCGTACGGCGTACTCCTTATAACTGAAAATAGCCAAATTGGCGTATTTCAAGGAGATAGCGTACAACGTGCTCCTATAGCTGAAAATAGCCTGATGGCGTAGTGTGCAAAGGTGATGATGTTGACGTATTAGCCGTAATGGTGGCTCACCCATTCTTTGAAAATATAACCAAATCTCATGCATTAAATACAAAGATCTGCCCCCATCCTGCGCGTTAACTGCAGAGACGTGTTTCGAGCTCTGTACGAAGATCTGCCACCATTCTGAGCATTAAATGCAGAGACGTGCCTCGAGCTCTGTACAAGAGCAGCTTTTGACGTGGCAGTTCATTTTGTCTTCTGCTGAGCGTAAAAGCTCGCATCTGCCTGTGTAAAACTAGGCAGCATATTCCCTTGTATGCATAAAAGTACTTTGTATTAGGGAAACGTCACTACACGACGGTTTGGGTCTCTGTGCCACACCATCATTACAGCCGTCGTCTGGATAGTCGTGCAGTACTCTTTTGTCAGGAGTCAGGTTCACTGCATGATCTGACAGATTCATTCGAGGAATATGAAGCATTCCTCGTACACTTCCATGCTGCATTAAAAATGGATGAGTCTTATGCCATAAAGGAGATATAACAACCTTTGTACACTGAGGCAGCCTGTAGACACTGCGTTACGCAGGTAGTGTTGGAGCTATATTTTACGCTGCACTAGCGATAAAGCTCTGTTGTACGCCGATGGCTCTGAAGTTATATTTTATGCCACACAGCACTAAAATACTGCGTACAACTCTGTAACGTATTTTTCATGCTTCTACAAGACCCCCTTCAAAGTTTTCAAATTCCTCGTAATTTGAAACACTTTGAATGAAGCATGAAACGGTCAAGTCTGACTCGTTCTTCAAGGCTGATTTCTTGGCAGATTTTTGGAGATTTGTTGGGATTCAGTGTGTTCTCTTTTGCCTATATAAAGGCTGAGGAGTTAACATGTTCTTCCCATATTTCCTTCACTACACAGAGATGGTTGCCGGAGTTCGTCGGTTCGACTTGAGGAAGGAGAAGACCATGTTCTTCCAGCATGTAAGGAGCCGAAAAAGAAGGCGTCTTCGAGCAAATATCCTCTGCAATGATGGATCATGGAAGGATATTATAGCTTCCTTTGCTCGGGATAATCAGCAACTTCATATGGCGATTCGTCCAGGAGAGAGGAAGGGTCACTTTAGACCACACAGCTTACAAGCTGTATTTTCTTCCGTCGTTCGTGGACGAGGGCAGACAAACTAGCCCTGTCTTCGAGTATTGAGTTGGGTCTAAAATCTCAACTCAATCTGTCATGGTGTGTGGAGGATGGGCTTGCGTAATTGATACATGCCCGATTTTGTATCCTCCCGCCATTAATTATTTTTTGTTAATCGGCCGCGGAAATCGACTAACTGCTGAAGAAGACGCGAAAGATCTCCACCAATACGAGAACCTGGCAGAACAGATTCTGGGCGAGATCTTTTAATGAAGATGAGGAAACCCTTTGTAGACGGGATTTTTCTCATATGTAATCATGAAGATGAAGAAAAACCCTTTGTAGACTTGATTTCCCTCATATGTAATCATGATTTAATAAAATCGTCTTTTTTTGCGTATCCGATGATTTTGCCATATATATTTTGCTGTGATGAAGTCTGAATATGTGTAGCTTTGATACGTCTGAATAATTTTATGCCGACTCTGATAAAAAGAGTATTTGGTCCCGTTCTGTCTTTTACGCATAACTGAAGATGTGCAGAAAGTCGCTTAGCATTTAAGTCGAATATTCGAACTGTCCTGCTGTTTGAAATGGGGAACTGCGTAGAATTCTGAACTGTCATTTCTGAGAAGGAGAATTTTTGTTCAGACCATCATCTTCAAGAAAAATCCCTTGAAATAGGGCAAGAAATGGCTATCAAAACTGAGTCACCATCTTGAACTGTAGAGGAAATATTTCGACTGGATTCTAGATGAACTTCCAATCGACCCAAGAAGAAGAGTCATTTTCAAGGTTGAACTCTGTATGCTTTGGGTGCTTGGGATATTTTGAGGCCAAGAAGGAGCATCTTATGTGTGAACCCTTACAATTGACCGACTTGAGATACGCGTACTCTGGCGTGCGTATTTTTAGATATGCGGAAAGTCATAGATCCATAGTATGGATGAGCATGAAATCATAAGTTCGTAGCCTCTCAAGCGTAAAAGCTGCTGAGCATAAGAGCATCCGGGCGTAGAAACTGTAGATTTGTAGCCTCTGACAAGAAAGCTTTCGAACGAGAAGTCGTAGATTTGTTGCTTCTGAGCGTAAAAGCTACCGAGCATAAAATCATAGATTTGTAGCTTCTGAGCGTAAAGTCGTAGGTTTGTAGCCTCTCGAGCGTAAAAGCTACCGAGCATAAAAGCATCCGGGCGTAAAACCATAGACTTATAGCCTCTGAGCGTAAAACCGTAGATTTGTAGCTTCCGAGCGTAAAAAGCTCCTTGGCGTAAAATTATGAATCTGCTCTGCATGAAAAACTTTTTGAATTCGCTGACTGTCCGTCTTTCCTGAGTAATAGGCTGACGTAGTCCCCAATCATAACCGAATATTAAATATCGGATTTGGTTAAGGATTCGAGGAGTCCATCTGAACTCTATAAATATCCCCAGGCTTTCAGAGAGAAGACTCTTCACCCATCTTTTGTAAAAGAAAACTTTTGTCTCTTTGAGTTCTCTCCTTCGTTTTCTCTCTGAGCATTCTGAGTTTTTAGCCATGGCACCAAAACCAATCTCCTTCTTTAAGGGAAAGAAGGTTGCCTCCACTTCTCGCTCCTCTGTCCAAGCAAGAGCGACTCCTGTCGGGCAGGGCGAACCTCACTCTGAACGAAGTGTCCCACCGACGAGCTGTGCACTGGGCGTTATAGGTAAAGCTTTTGGGACGGCAAGAACGAAGAAAACCCTTCCCACACGTTTGTACGTGAACGCGCTAGGTCATCTTCTGTGCTGATAGCCTCTTCGAGGAAGATGATGCACAGAGATGTTTCATCTTTTACGCCCACATTTCTAATGTGTCAGCGTAAAAACTCTATATTTTCGCAGTATGGCGTAAAAGCTTTGACTGTCAAAAATTGGCGTATACTACAAACTTTGAGTGTTACGCTTTGGATGAAAATTCTGGCGTAATAACTCGAACTTTGGCAGTCTGGCATAGAACACAGTCTGTCAGGTTTTTTGTGTATACTGCCAGTCTTGAATTTTATGCCTTGGAATAAGATTCCAGCGTAAAAGATCAAGTTTTTACAGTCTTGGCGTAAAAGCACAGACTGTTGCTTTTTGGCATGGGCTGCAAGATTGTGAGGTCTAGTATAGAAACTGACATATTTTTCTTGCACTTTATAGTTAACTTGCATGTAGGCTGAGGTGATGGGTTCTGCTACTGGGATGCTGCATTCCAATTACCTGGAGGATTTGTTCCATGTGACATTTCCTATTTCTGGACCCTAATATCCTGAAGGAAGGGGAATCCTGATATCATCTCAAGGAGAGCGGATGCTGTTGAGCATGATCAACGGAGAGCCCCTGGCGTATATAGACGGGGCACAATATATAAAGCCGACTTTTCTCTTCGGGGATATGATTGACAAACAATCCCAGACGAAGCCCAAGAAAGAACTCTGGGTTTTTCCTGCCGGGGGCCTGGTCCTGTATCTGCCCAGGATGTTAAGAGACTACCCTATCTCGGCATTCTTCCATGTCACGCATCCGAGGAAGATATCGTGGACTCTGACTCCCAATCTTCACGGCCAGCCGGGGAAGATATTTTACCAGAAAAGATCCGACCAAGGGTCATTTGTAAGCCGCCCTTCCGGCTCTGTAATGCCGTTCAGGGGATTGTATCCGGGCAGTGTCCCGAGTGAAGACACTTCACTGCTCCAACCAGTCCAATTATCGACTTTCTGCAATGACTTCATGGGGCATAGAGGAGTATACCCCAAGGTTAATCCTCGGACAAATGGGTGGGTTACCCCTACAAATCTTCAATGGGCTCGTTTAGCTGACTAGGCCCTGAAGCATTTTCAGACTGAGCTGGAGAGCATTGGTCTGTATGCAGCTGTGAGTGCTACCAGTATTGGATTACCTCTCAATCCTAACATGTTTCTGGCTTTGATGGAGCGATATATCTCGCTCACCGAGACTTTCGCCACTCCACTGGGGGAGTTGGGATTGGCCCTTCACGAAATAGCAGAGAATTCAAGACTGCCAATGGGAGATACTCCTTATGAAGAGTATGTTCCTATAAATTGGGAGCTGGGGGATACAGACCCTCGGGTAGTGGCCGTGTACCAGGAGCTGATGTGCCACTACCTTGCTTGCACTGCCTTTTATAATGAGCCCTCTGATTTGGCTCATACCAATAAATGGGCGTCCTACCTCTTCTTTCACCGGGCCAGGGTGTCACGCCCCAGTCCCAAAATACGTAGGACTAGGAACACGTAAGCATGCCAGCCGCATGGATATGGCAACTCTAATATATGGAACCCAAACCCATACGTACGCTGTACTATGAATATAAAATCCACAAGTGGTATAAACATATGTCACAAGTCACAGGGTACAATCTAAATCTCATCCACAAAAAATCAATATAAATGAATGACCAGCATCTATATAACTAGATCTCAACATAAGTATCTAAGGATGATAGTTGGATGGAAATAAATCCACTACCAACTCGAATGTAAGAGCAAATACAAAATAAGTACAACACAACAACACCATATAAGAATACCAGCTAGCAATCTCGGGCTCGAAGAGAGGACATCCACGAAATATATATAACCATCCAAATCTGTGCTCCTGCAATTACTCAAGAACAGATACACCTGGCAGGGGACCAGGTCCTCAGAGGGACGTAACAAGATACACAAAACACATGCCAATTTGAATACAGTAAACATGTATATAATTTGAAAATAAATAAGTACGCTGTACAAGACAATCTATATAAATGCAAATGAGGACAAATTTTTGACGTATGGGCAAGGGTAGGCTACTCGATCTAATCCTCACAACTCACGCTCGTCAGTGGACATCATCAGCCGACATACCTCTGGGGTAGCGACCCTCGGACTCCATCAATCGACATACCTCTCGGGTAGCGACCATCGGACACGACCACCATAGTGCGTACTAGTTACTATGGTTTATCAGAGTGGTTAAAAGCCCATACGCCTAATGATTGTCCTCTATGATACTAAGTGTCAAGTGTGTGTCAACATATCTAATATATAGTAATGACTGAAAGGAACTACACATGCAATAAATAAACAGAAATGCAATAATTATACAGAAATATACTAAGCATATAAAATACTGTAAATAATTTGGCAAGGTATCTTGCCTGGGGTCCTGCTGCTGGTATGAATCAGAGTCCAAGTCACAGTCCAAATAGCCTATGTATTACAAATTTATCACGTCAAAAGATAATTTATTTTAATTTATTCAATTCTGGAATAATTACTCTAAAATCCTATTTTAATCTTATTATTCTGATTTTTATGTTAATTCTTAAATTTTGTCCAAAGAAACTGAATTTTATTAACTCGAGACTCATGGCACGCAAATCGAGGCGATCTGTTGACCAAAAAGTCAACTGACACAAACTCAACTTTCATGCATGATTTCCTGTAGATTTCAGCGTTAAAAATATGCTGGAATTTATGGCTCGTCCGAATTCAAATTCGTTTGGGAATTATGGCACATACAAATTTGTATTATGCACCGATGGTTAAATTCTAACCTAGAAGTTCTACAGAATTAAAAGTATGTAAATAATTCGAATTAAATTTTGGGAAAAATTTATGTCGATGATCTCGACATTTGCTTTCCGAAACTTCAAACGGTTCATGATTCTGATTCTTGATTCTCCCAGAATCGCGAAAACATCGAAACACATCTATTTTCGGACATGCTGTGCTCTACGAATTTTCTAGAATTTAATACTCATAATTTCGTAAAAAAATTTATATAATCAGAAATGTAACCTCAATATCGTTCTAATAAAAAAAACTAGGTCTTGTTTGGAGTCCGGAGCTATGCGCAATGGCTTCTGGAAGATGAAGGAACCCTAGATGGCAATTCTCCAAAAATTGGCTCAAGAAAAACCCTAGAAATTAATATCTAAACTATTATATATATAGAGGAGAGAGAGAGTGCAGCCGCGGCTCACAACGCGCCACGTGGCAGCAATCCAGGGCTGCCCGCTCAGATCGGACGGTCAGGCACTGACGCGGCTCGGCTCAGCTGAGTCCGAGTCGAACTCTGACTCGGCTCGGCTCGAGGTCGGCTCGGCTTGGCTCGCACCCACTCAGCGGTCACTGACAGGCGGGCCCATCACTGTTCACTGCTGGAGACTGACAGGTGGGCCCCCTGTTTGCTGACTGGGCAGAATTAATTACTTTTTGGGTTTTCTTTTTCAGAAATTAGTTTTTAATTCACTTTTTGATAATTAACTCAAAATAAATGCTAAAAATAATCAGAAAATTCCCAAAAAATTATAGAAAATATATTTTATTATTTAGAACCTAAAATAAAAGTTTGGAATATTTTTATTTAAGTTTGAACATAAAATAAATTCTTCAAAGTCCTAGAAAATTAGTGTTACTAGTTTTTAATTAACTAAAAATTATGGAAAAATCCCAATAATCTAAAATAGCCTAAAATAATTCTAAATAAATATTTATATAAGTAAATATACTAAAAAAATTTATTTTCTAATTAACTAAGAGAATATTCTAAATAAATTCAACATCTATAATAAATATAATAATATAAAATATACATAAAATACCTATTTTGGGTGAGGGAGTTTACAATCTACCCAACTTAAAACAATTTCATCCTCGAAATTAAAATAAGGCATAATTTGTTAAATTCTTCACATTCATACATAAGGTACGTCAATCGCAATCTCTTCCAAAAATTTAAATAACAAAATCTATTCAAATCTATCGCGATCATTTCAAAATTAAGATAATCATTGTTCAAATCAAAATTCAACCTATTGTAATCTCTTCTCACTTTTCCAACTCATCAATATCCAAATTTAAATTGAATTCATATAATATCTTCAAGATTTAAATAATTCATATCAAATTTTACCTCATGATCTCCAAGTATCATAATCTCCTCTAGAAGTAATTCGAGTCCAATATTATTCCTATTTTCACTTATAATTTTTTTTTTGTATTCTTCAACTTTTTAAATTCCATTCACATCCTCAATATTTCAAATAGGTAGTCCAATCATCAAAATTTTTTTTTAAATTTAAATCATCAAATTAAAAAATAATTTAAATGCAGTCCACCAATGTTCAAATCTGAAATTATATATTTATCCTTCAAATTCAAATTGATGATTTTACCTTCAATACTCAAAAATTTAAATTATGTACTTAAGGTATAAATATTGGGTCCTCAATATCAAGATTTTTAAAATTCATTAATCCTCATCATCTTAGTCATTCTTCTAAATTTTTTAAAATTAAATGGCTTGAACCTCTCCCAATCTAATCTTACTCGATCACAATCTAAAAGAAATTCCTCTCGAGTTGCCAATGCACTGCTACCCAACTTAGAATTTACCCATCTATCACAGAAGGCTATATACTTTAAGAAAAATATTCCTTAATTTATTTACTCATGCTATTCAATTATCAAAGTTTTAACACCAAACATATCACCTATGATATACCCTTAATCAATTATAAAAAAGTGTCACTAAGTCATGTGATTAGCCTTATGGGGTATATCTAGTACTATCAGTGTCAACTTATACCAGCACGAGATTTCGTCTTTCCGAAATAGGGGAAGACGGAGAGCAATAATAAAGAATTCAAGGTGAAGGTAACAGAATACGAGTACGAGGTTCAAAGAGATTAAGGAATTCAAAAAGAGAGTTGTCAGGACAGTTGTGGATTGAAATCCTATTTTTGGTAACTTCCTATTTACATGCTCGTATCAGTACAGTTATATAACCGATACGATATGTCAGACGTGTCTAGGGGCAAGTATATCCGTCTACTACCATATATCTCAATCCACGTAAAATAGTCATGCGAAGAGCGAACCAAGCGTACTAAGGTTAGCTAGACCTTAATACACCGATTCTGATTAGGCAATTGTATCATTGTGTGCACCCAATAATACATATGCCATGAGCAAGCTCGATAAAAGAATAAGCTTGCAAAAACTAGGCTATAATAGCAGCATAAATCAAGGTAGTACAGAAAATATAAGTAGGCTGGATTATGATGAAAGAAGGTACAAATTAATTCAAGTTCGCAGAAGCAAAAACAACATAAACAATAATAATAAAAGACCCTACAATCTCTACAGTTGTCATACTAACTCCCTGTCTAAGTCGTTAGTCGACTAAATTGGGGTATGAGCCTCTAAGTCCTATAGTCTGAATAAACACTGTCGTCTTACGCTAGCATACGACAAATGTCATTCAGTTACACTTCAATAATAGGGCAAAAGACTATGTGATGCTAGGTTGTGAGGTATACTACCCAACTTATAATAATAAACTAATACTATAATTGTCTTAAGCATACCGTAGAAACTCCTGTTAAGGTCTACGAGAAGGGGTCTTGGTACTTATTAGGGTATCCTCTATACTAGGTTTAAACATTATGGTAAAACTTCTAACTAACTCTAGTAGTGTCTATACTACTCTCAAGTCTTCATAATACATCAAGGGGTAATGGTAAACCAATCTATAGAAAAGAAATTCTAGGGTTCACTAGATATTCTAAACTTAGTGGTGTGTCTATATTCCCGTTGTATTCTTAATAGGTGTGCTACCATAATCATTATCCTAATAACATGGGTTCCTATATTCTAGCAGGAGGCTATACTCAAAGAACTATTAGGGAAGTACAGGAATCAAGCAGGATACAATTGTTCAAATAGAACAGATAGGAGGAAGATGAATCATAGTCAATTGTGGATGAGATCCTATACTCTAGTTCTAGGTACAGGCTTGTACGGTACAATAACGTAACCGAGACAATATGCTCTCGACCTGCATGGGCCACCACAAAAATATGTCACGCCCCAGTCCCAAAATACGTAGGACTAGGAACACGTAAGCATGCCAGTCGCATGGATATGGCAACTCCAATATATGGAACCCAAACCCATACGTACGCTGTACTATGAATATAAAATCCACAAGTGGTATAAACATATGTCACAAATCACAGGGTACAATCTAAATCTCATCTACAGAAAATCAATATAAATGAATGACCAGCATCTATATAACTAGATCTCAACATAAGTATCTAAGGATGATAGTTGAATGGAAATAAATCCACTACCAACTCGAATGTAAGAGCAAATACAAAATAAGTACAACACAACAACACCATATAAGAATACCAGCTAGCAATCTCGGGCTCGAAGAGAGGACATCCACGAAACATATATAACTATCCAAATCTGCGCTCCTGTAATTACTCAAGAACAGATACACCTGGCAGGGGACCAGGTCCTCAGAGGGACGTAACAAGATACACAAAACACATGCCAATTTGAATACAGTAAACATGTATATAATTTAAAAATAAATAAGTACGCTATACAAGACAATCTATATGAATGCAAACGAGGACAACTTTTCGACTTATGGGCAAGGGTAGGCTACTCGATCTAATCCTCACAACTCACGCTCGTCAGTGGACATCATCAGCCGACATACCTCTGGGGTAGCGACCCTCGGACTCCATCAATCGACATACCTCTCGGGTAGCGACCATCGAACACGACCACCATAGTGCGTACTAGTTACTATGGTTTACCAGAGTGGTTAAAAGCCCATACGCCTAATGATTGTCCTCTATGATACTAAGTGTCAAGTGTGTGTCAACATATCTAATATATAGTAATGACTGAAAGGAACTACACATGCAATAAATAAACAGAAATGCAATAATTATACAGAAATATACTAAGCATGTAAAATACTGTAAACAATTTGACAAGGTATCTTGCCTGGGGTCCTGCTGCTGGTATAAATCAGAGTCCAAGTCACAGTCCAAATAGCCTATGTATTACAAATTTATCACGTAAAAAGATAATTTATTTTAATTTATTTAATTCTGGAATAATTACTCTAAAATCCTATTTTAATCTTATTATTCTGATTTTTATGTTAATTCCTAAATTTTGTCCAAAGAAACTGAATTTTATCAACTCGAGACTCATGGCACGCAAATCGAGGCGATCTGTTGACCAAAAAGTCAACCGACAAAAACTCAACTTTCATGCATGATTTCCTGTAGATTTCAGCGTCAAAAATATATTGGAATTTACGGCTCGTCCGAATTCAAATTCGTTTGGGAATTATGGCACATACAAATTTGTATTGTGCACCGATGGTTAAATTCTAACCTAGAAGTTCTATAGAATTAAAAGTATGTAAATAATTCGAATAAATTCTAGGAAAAATTTACGTCGATGATCTCGACATTAGCTTTCCGAAACTTTAAACGGTTCATGATTCTGATTCCTGGTTCTCCCGAAATCGCAAAAACATCGAAACACATCTATTTTTGGATATACTGTGCTCTACGAAATTTCCAGAATTTAATACTCATAATTTAGTAAAACAATTTATATAATCAGAAATCTAACCTCAATATCGTTCTAATAAAAAAAACTAGGCCTCGTTTGGAGTCCGGAGCTATGCGCAATGGCTTCTGGAAGATGAAGAAACCCTAGATGACAATTCTCCAAAAATCGGCTCAAGAAAAACCCTAGAAATTAATATCTAAACTATTATATATATAGAGGAGAGAGAGAGTGCAGCCGCGGCTCACAGCGCGCCACATGGCAGCAATCCAGGGCTGCCCGCTCAGATCGGACGGTCAGGCACTGACGCGGCTCGGCTCAACTGAGTCCGAGTCGAACTCTGACTCGGCTCGGCTCGAGGTCGGCTCGGCTCGGCTCGCACCCACTCAGCGGTCACTGACAGGCGGGCCCATCACTGTTCACTGCTGGAGGCTGACAGGTGGGCCCCCTGTTTGTTGACTGGGCAGAATTAATTACTTTTTGGTTTTTCTTTTTCAGAAATTAGTTTTTAATTCAGTTTTTGATAATTAACTCAAAATAAATGCTAAAAATAATCAGAAAATTCCCAAAAAATTATAGAAAATATATTTTATTATTTAGAACCTAAAATAAAAGTTTGGGATATTTTTACTTAAGTTTGTACATAAAATAAATTCTTCAAAGTCCTAGAAAATTAGTGTTACTAGTTTTTAATTAACTAAAAATTATGGAAAAATCCCAATAATCTAAAATAGCCTAAAATAATTCTAAATAAATATTTATATAAGTAAATATACTAAAAAAATTTATTTTCTAATTAACTAAGAGAATATTCTAAATAAATTCAACATCTATAATAAATATAATAATATAAAATATACATAAAATACCTATTTTGGGTGAGGAAGTTTACACAGGGCTGCTAAGCCAGACAAAGTCGTGGATAGCAAGGATCAGCCTCTGAGCTTTCTGAGCGTGCTTAGTGCTCAAGTAGTCGATGACCTTATTGAAGACGCTGGGGCTTCAGATCAAATTCTCGACGAAGGGATAGGGAAATATCCTGCGGGCACTAAAGCCTACAGTTATTTGAGGCATTGTCGCAGGCCTCTGTCCAAGGAAGCTCAACTGGCTGGCTTCCTCTCTGTATGGCTGCGCCGATTGGTAGTACCAGGCATTGCATATTCGAATCGCATTCACTGCAATACCTTATGGCCTGCAGTGCGTCTGGTGTTCGGGGCAAGACTGGGCTTGCTCCCTGCCATGGTATGCCGCATACAAGCTGGCCTAAGGGCCATTACCGATGGACTGCTCGCCGATGAAACACGGCGTGACAGCTTTCCCAGGGTGGAATTACCGTTCCTGTATTTGATGGGATGGTTAATTCTCCACAACCCTAGGGTGATGTCTCCTGGCTCTGGCAGTAGTTCGGGGAGTAATTTCTTGTTGAATTACAAGAATTCCACCTGGAACGTGACCACAGTTTTAGACTGTCGGCGAGCGTTAAATTTTGCTCACAGTTAGAAACTCTTCTGCACCGTCCCTCTGTACATCTAAATCAACAGGAGAGCAGGCTTCAAGACTCAGGTGAAGGAAAGACCGCTCTTTCTCCTAAAGCTTTTAATTGGTTGGTCTGTATTAGACCTTCCGATTTATTGTACAGAAGTGAGGACCAATACTTCTTGGAACCCTATCTGCCTAGTCGGTTCGCCAGGCAGTTTGGGTATGACCAATTGTATGTGGGCAATGCCGTCACCAGCTTCAAGTCCAGGGGTGGACTTATTGATGGAGCGAGATGATGGCGATACTTCATAATGGGTTGCACTGGAGCAGCTTTTACTGTGCCCGCGACTTCACTCTCCATGGAGTTGCGTATTCTCCTTTCGTATGCCCAGTTTTATGTGGCAAACAATACCTTCTATCGCAATTTTGATATGCGTAGAAGTTTTAGGATGCCCTCTTCTAAGTCCGCGGGAAGAGACGAAATCCCCTCAGTTTCCTCTGACGAGGGTGAAGATTCTGTCAATCCAGATGAGCCTTTGTTGGCAGTACCGAGAGGCAAAGTACCTCCATCTGCAGGGCCTCTGGTTATCTCTGGTAAGCAAAGGGCTCCTGTTCTGAAGGAGGCTTCCCCTCGCAAGAAGAAGAAGACTGTTGGTGGCCCTGTCAGGGCTTCCAGTCATGGGGCTCCTAGGAGTGAGCCTGCTGTTTCCCCTATTGGGGACGATCTTTTGATTAGAGGTTCTTCGCCTTTTAGAGAGGAAACCTTTACAGTTCCGGCTGGCAGTACCGGAGAATCTTTGTCCGAGGCTGCTGTTGCTGCTACCGCTTCAGGTAGTGGAGCGAGATTGCCTTCGAGGCCAAGAAAAATAAGGATACCTTTATCCAGACCAGTAACGGGAGAAACCCCTGCCGTGTCTGTACGTATACCCAGCGAGATTCTACCTGATGAACCTCGATTGGATCTGGGTGAAGACTTGGATGACTACCCTCAGTCGTCATTTGGTGCACCCTCCTCTCCAGGTATGACAGCTCGCTTAGCATCATTAAGAAATGATTTAGCTGTACTGGCTGCAGATGCGATATATATACCATCGACCATGGGTAAATGTCGTCTTTACGCCTCCTTTAGAAAAATTAACATCATGCTGATATTAACTTTCTCTTGTCTTCTTTTCAGGGGAAGACATCTACGGGGAGAGCAGTGTTGACGCGCCTTTTGGCTCTGTTTCAGCTCCTGCTGATGACATGGAGGTGCCTGACTTCGAAGAGGAAATATTTTCGGGTGCCGGCTCGCCCGAAATGGTTCTGATGTCTCAAGAGGAGGATGAGCCTGTCATTACGACAATGCCTTCTTTGAGTACGTCGGTTACTTCGTTCGTTGTTGACACATCTTCTTTTGTCGCACCATCTATTGAGGCGACGACTGTGGCAACATCGTCTGCAGTCATTCCTGGAGTGAGATTCGCCGATATTGCAGCCACTCCCAGCGTCCATTAGGATCTCGCCATGCTGATTGAGCAGTATACTAGCATCTTCTACACCACTTTGAAAACGTTGATATCAATGGTGCTGGAGAAGAATCTGGCCTTTGAGGCTCTGAGGAGGTCCTCTCAGTTTGCGATAGCGCCGATCAGAGACTTCAACGACGCTGGAAGAGCTGACGCATTAGAGCTGATAGTTAATGGTTTGGAATAACCCATTAACGATTATTTGCAGCTATCCCGAGGCAGCATTGACGGTCTCGTTCAATCTAGGTATGACTCCTTAACTGCAGAGCTCGCTGGGCAAATGGAATCTCTGAACAAATCCGTCCAGGAACAGCAGTAGAAGATGGATCAAGAGCGTGCCGAATTGGAGTATGTCATTCCCCAGCTGACTCAGTGCAAAGTCGAATATGAGGAAGAAGCAGCGAGGGTCCGCAAATTAAAAGATGAACTTGCTCAAGCAGAGGAGAAGGCTCTCTCTTTGTCGACATCTCAAGATGTGCTAAAGAATAGAATGGAGACCGCTCAACAGAACCTGACGCATGTGGGTATCATCCACGCAGGTTTTGTCTATGCTCGGTCCGAGTTGTCTGCTTTGAACAATGAGGCGACAAGGTTGGAGCGGGCTCGCGCTGACATCTTGAGCTCCAGGGATGAGAGAATGGTTACTCTGGCGCAGCAGATTCGCGACTTAACCGCTCCCCCCAAATGATGTACTTTTTTGCTTTTACATGTAATTTTGCTCTTTCTGGGAATAATAAAGAGGCTTTATCTGACTTTGTGGACCCATCATTTTGGAATATAAATGACAGGCTAGGGTGAAAGTGATATCAGAGGTAATATGGACGTGACATACTTTCGGTAAGCTTCAGTTGGACATATCTATTCAGAGGTTATATGGACGTGATAGAATATGCTCCAACTAAAATTTGTACACAAAACACTATCAGAGGTAATATGGACGTGATAGGTTTTGAAGTTCCAAATTAGTTAAATATATCTATTCAGAGGTTATATGGACATGATAGAATATGCTCCAACTAGTTTTGTTTTGGAAGTAGTATTGTCAGAATGAGATCTTCACCATATTCCATTTGAGCAAAGAAGGTTTAAGCATAGTACCTTTTAAGGAATTTGCCGTTGATAGGAGCCATTAATAAGTCTCTATTAGGCTTGGCTAATTTGTAAGCACCGTTTGAGAATGTCGTCTCGATCACATAAGGGCCTTCCCATTTGGGTTGGAATTTACCCTTACTCTTGTGAGTAATAATCATTGGCCTTCTCACAGCTAAAACTAGCTCGCCAACTTTGAACACTCTTTCCTTTACTTTTTGATTAAAAGCTCTGGAAATGCGTGCCTGGTAGAACGCGATGCGCTGTTGAGCTTGGAGGCATTTTTCATTTAATTCTTCTAGCACTTGAAGCCTTAATAGGTCATTCTTTTCTTGAGTCAACTCATTAGCCACTGCTATTCTGAGTGACAGAATTTGGATCTCAATGGGGAGAACTGCTTCGCTCCCGTAAACCAATGAGAATGGGGTATAACCCGTCGGTACTCGTACCGTTGTGCGGTATGCCCAGAGACATTCTCCTAGCTTCTCGTTCCAATCTCTTTTGTTCGACGAGACGAACTTTTTTAAGAGTTTGATAATGGTTTTGTTGAAAGCTTCTGCCAAACCATTAGCAGCAGGATTATATGCCGTAGAGGCCACATTTTGTATCCGATTTTTATCGCAAAATTGATGAAATGCTTGGCTGATGAATTGAGGCCCATTGTCATGAATTATCCTTCGGGGTATCCCAAAGCGATAAATGATATAATACTTGATGAAGCTAATCACATTAGATATCTTCACCTCACCAAGAGGAACTGCCTCTGCCCATTTAGAGAAATAATCCGTGATGGCCAGTATGAACCGGTGACCTCTGGAAGAAGACGGGTGAATAGGCCCAATGATATCCATACCCCATGCTTCGAAAGGCCAGGATGCAACCGTAAGATATAAATGTTCAGAAGGTTGATGTATAAAATCTGCATGAACTTGACAGGCTTTGCATTGTCTTGCATATTTTATTGCATCTGTGATCATAGTAGGCCAGTAATAGCCCATCCTCCTGATACGATCCTGTAGCTTAGGACCGGGTTGATGTGCTCCGTATACGCCGTCGTGAGCTTCACGAATAATCTGCTGTGCCTCGTCCTCGGAGAGACATCTTAATAGCAGTCTGTCGTAGGTCCGGCGATATAGACATTGTGAAGACGCATCAAAATAGAAGCATAATGATCGTCTTTTGACGGATACTGCTTCTTTAGGGTCCTCCGGCAAGATTCTATATGCCACGAAATCTATAAAGGGACTTCTCCAGTCTCTCTTAGGAGGATCTGTGTTCACAGCGTAGCTACGTTCTATGTGAAAGTTAATTTTCACACAGAATAAATCTTTGTTAAGAAGGATCACCGAATTCTGCCTTCTTATAGGAATAACTAAATCTGCAGCTAGACTGGCTAGGGCATCAGTTTCCAGATTATGAGATCGAGGCACATGTTCTAGGAAGAACCCTTTGAAAGATATAGCTATTTTGATCGTTGCTTGGTGATAAGGAATGAGGTCTAGATTACGGACTTCATATATTCCTCTGACTTGATTGACGATCAGCAGAGAATCACCGAAAGCTTCCAGAGATTCGACGTCCAATTCTTTAGCGATTTGGAGCCCGATTAGTAGAGCGTTATACTCTGCCACATTATTAGAACATGGCTCGCTAAGAGAATATGCTCGATAGATGACGAGTTTATCGGGAGTGACCAGGACAATTCCTACTCCTGAAACCACGTTTCCCCTGGGACCAGTCCTGGAGGCATCATCGAAGAATAGTTGCCATGTATCACTTTCTATTACAGAATTACATTCTGCAACTTCGTCGAGAATGTCCTCGTATAGCTTGGAGGTCTCCGGGATCGGATGAGCAGCTAGAAAATCAGCCAACGCTTGACCTTTGATGGACTTCTGAGGAACGTACACCATGTCATACAGTGTTAATAACATCGCCCAAGTCACGAGTCGAGAATTAAGAACACTTGGCTTGTTCATCAATACCCGAAGAGGATTGATCCTGGAGATGATATGAATAGTCTGGCCTGTGACATAATGTCGTATTTTCTGAATAGCGAACATCAGAGCCAAGCATTCTTTTTTTACTGGACTGTACCGGTGTTCAGCTCCGACCATCATCCTACTTAGGTAGTAGATAGCCTGTTCATGACCCACATCGTTCTTTTGTGCGAGAAGAGCTCCCAGAGAATGATCTATCGCTCGAACATACAACAAGAATGGTCTTCCTATGACGGGAGGTACCAGAATCGGAGGATTAGTGAGGTAGCGTTTGATATTATTAAACGCTTGCTGACAAGCTTCGTCCCATACGAAGGATACACCTTTCTTCATGAGACAAGAAAAAGGCTTACATCTCCCAGAGAGGTTAGATATGAATCTCCGAATATAAGCCAGATGACCTTGAAATCCCCTGAGTTCCCTCAGATTACAGGGTGGTCACATTTCTAAGATAGCCTTGACTTTATCAGGGTCCACTTGAATGCCTTTAGCGGTAATGACAAATCCCAGGAATTTGCCACTGGATACACCAAGAAAGGACTTTGTAGGATTCATTTTGAGTTGATGTTGGCGCATCAGCTCAAACACTGTCTTCAAGTCTTGGATGTGATTATCCTTGAGGCAGCTTTTGACAGCTATATCGTCCATATAACATTCTACTGTTTTGCGTAAATGCTCGTGGAATATGTTACTCATAGCCCGTTGGCATGTAGCCCCGGCATTCTTCAATTCGAAGGGCATGACCGTATAGCAATATACCCCCAATGGTGTCCGAAAGGCAGTATGCTTCTCGTCTTCAGGATGCATCTTGATTTGGTTGTATCCTGAAAATCCGCCCATGAAAGACATGCGTTCAAAATCGCATGTATTGTCGATCATGACGTCTGTAATGGGAAGAGAAAACTCATCCTTGGGGCAGGCTGCGTTCAGATCTCGGTAATCGATGCAGACATATACTTTCCTATTTTTCTTCATGACTGGAACTACATTGGCGACCCAGTCAGGATATTGTTCTTCCCGGATGAAGCCACTGGCTATCAACTTCTTGATTTCAGCTTCAATGGCATCCATCATATCCAGGCAAAATTGGCGTTGATGCTGCTTTACAGGCTTCGAATTGGGCAATATATTGATTTATGAGTAGCCACTTTTGGATCAAGACCTGGCATATCCTCATAATTCTACGCAAAGATGTCGATATATTCTTTTATCAGCTGGATTATTTCTTTTCTTTCTTCTTCGGAAAGATTGTTACTGATAAAAATCGACTTTGGAGGAAGTTCATCCCCAACATCAATCTGGATAACTTTATCTTCAGTGGGAGGTTCTCTCTGCTCGAACCGAAGTTCCCACTGTATATGCATTTGCTGAGCCCAAGAGTCATTCTCAAACGGTTCAGATTCTTGTTCATCTGCTTCGAAGGAATCTGCCAATACCGTATTTACTGATAATGCTAGATCAAGAGCATCATATAAGCCGGAGGGCGACAAGCCGTTTTGAGAAGAGGAAAAGATATCCTCATTTGACTCAGAAGTTGCCAGGGAGGTAGTATATCCTAACCCGAAACGAGTTCGTTGACAGTAGGGATCACCGTACAATGGCATTCGTCTGCCTTTCCCGTAGTTGAGGCCTGGTTCCAGCTTCAAGTTATAACCCATACTTTGCATAATTTTCAAAGCTTGCGGGCTGTATCTGTGAACCTATATTTTACCAGCATCATCATCGGGAGAATCTTCTTGTATAGTCGGTTTATTGCGCATACGACCGAAGACTATTGAACGCTGACCGTTGCGAGTAGGCGAGACTATAAAGATAGAATCCTCAAGTGGCCCATATGTTGTGATGACATTCGATGATGACGCTACTTTCCACACATACGGATGATAGGAATCTATAGCTTCCAAGAATTTTTGTGCTATAGGTTCTATATCGTCATGGGAAGAGAATTCCTGATTTGGAATTTGAGCGTCAATGTACTAAAAAAGAGGATCTTTATTATCATCAGAAACTACGTTCCTGGTTATATTTACATCAGCCGGTTGCTTACTGCGACGGTTGATGACCAAGGGTGGAGGCTTCTGGTTCAAAGTGATCACTAGAGGATCACCTCCTTTTCCTGACCTGGTTTTGTTCAGGTGGATAGCCATGGGCTCCATGACTTTCGGACGAGTAGTTCGCCCTTTCACCTTGATTGACAGAGGTTGTTTGGTAGAGGGTTCTTCTAGCTCCCGGTGGGATTCCTTTTCTATCTCTCCTGATACCTCCTCCATGTAGTCTTGAGTGTACAACATAGCATCGGAGTAGTAGGATTCTACTCCTTTAAACGGGTTCAGGTCAGCAAACTCCGTTTGTACTGTTCCTTGGGCATCTACATATTTAAAGCATTGATGTAGAGTCGAAGGAACGATGTTGTGGTCGTGGATCCAAGGTCTGTCCAGCAGAATATTGTAGGACACCTCTGAATCAATGACATAACATGTAGCCACTGATCTGAGGTCGCCAATCTGGATCCTCAGACGAATCTTCCCTAACGGCTTACTTTTCCTGGCGTTGAAACCCACGATTGTAGTGGTGGTATAAGCCAGTTCGCTGGTAGGAATCCTCAGTGGTCTGAGCAGACTATGAGGAATGATGCTGATCGATGATCCCGGATATATGTGAATCCGGTCAACCTCCATGGATTCGACGTATCCGGTATAATAGAGGGGTCTGTCATGCATGTTATATTTTAACAGCATGTCATCTTGAGTGAAAGTGATATTCGGGACCACCTCCATCATACTATGGCATTGAGGACATGCCACAGGTTCTTCATCAGGGAACTTGAGCTGGGTCAAGTATGCATCCGCCTGCATTAATACTTCACTCAAGGCTTGACGAGTGTCTTTAGAAAGCCTGAGTAATTCGAATATGGACAACCTGGCTGGTGTATTAGCCAATTGGGCCAGGATGTCGAAGTTGTATGGCTTCTCTAAACCTTTGTTTTGAATATTCTTCAAAGGTTTATCGAAGCGTACTTCTTTTTGCTTCCCTTTGTCCACCGAAGTTGGTCTCGAATGACCGGCCTCTGGTATGGCGGGTTCCAGTTCTGAAGGCTTGGCAGCTAAAGCGTCTGCCGATGCATCTTCCTGACTTGCTCCATAGTCCTTGAGGTAAGCTTTCCCTGATCGGGTTCCAGTAGCCAAAATCTCATCTTCTGATGTTGAGTGTACCGTAACCATGTGACATGGTTTACGCTTCGAGTTCTTCTTAGACTTAGCCTTAGCAGCTTGAGTCTCTTCCTCGATCTCTGACACCAGATCTGGATGAACCCACATAATCTCGCCCCGCTGGATAGTTAGGGGTACCAGGTCATAATTTTGACCCTGGCTGGAGAGAGATTAACGATGTTCATCGTTGTCCGGGAAATAGCTATAACACCATCCGGGACTTCTTGGGGAGGCAGATTGCCAAATTACAGAAAGATCATGCTGGTTGTGACCGTCTTCTCGCTGTTGCGCAGAGTGATGGCCTTAGCATCGATCAGCTCCTGGATCTTCCTCTTTAGTACATAATACGCCTTTGTGGGGTGGTGTATATACCTATGGAAGATGTAGTACTTGGGGTTATTGGTACTGCCGACTTCATTAGGCCGCTTTACCTCTGAGAGGGTAATCTTGCCGCTTTTGACGAGACACTCGAATATGCTCGGAATATTGTCGTCGTCGAAAGAGTACACTTCAACGGGCCTGGAAGTCCCAGGTTTCGTCTGTGTGGTTGCCACAGTCTTTTTCCTGGACGTATTGATCGCCAAAGCTTCTTTTCCTTTGGCATCACAAGGATGGTCGCTGTTGGAGGATGACCTCTTGCCTCTATCAGAGGCAGATATCATAATTCCGTTATCACATGCCTTCCAACTGTTGTCCTCAGCGGCTACCGCTGAGACGATAAAAGAGGGCCAATCATGGAACTGATATGGTCATGTGAACACCGAGATCACGGAAAGAAAGTTCTTCCTACAGATGTCCACCAATGCCGAGTCTGGAACTCCGGGAGGCATTTGCAAAGTGGCTTGACGAAAATGTTCGATGAAAGTGCGAACGTTCTCTTTTTCTTTCTGCTTCACTTCGATGAGAGAGGACATAGACATGTCCAGCCCTCCTTCGTAGAATCGCGCGAAGAATAAAGTCTTAAAAATACAGTTGTCCGTAAGGCTACAGTACCACTGATAAGCCACTCTCGAGAGACAGCCCTTGAACACCCGAGTGAGGAGGGCGTCATTCCCTTGCAATAACACCGTCATCATAATGAAGTAGTTCATGTACTGACTCGGTGATGTCTTTTCCTCAAACAAAGCCATAGTCTGTGGTTTGTATTTAGGAGGGAAAGGGACCTCATTCCAGATAGCCGGGTAAGGCTGGTTGATTCCCAATTTCTTGAGCTGATCTTTGTGCTTCAAGGCATCAAATTGGGCTTTCAACTTCCGCATTGCCTGCATCGGATCTTCAGCCGGTGGAAGGACCGCGGAGTGGTGAGGGATCGCGACTCCAACAGGAGGTAATACATTCTCTGAGTGGGAAAGCGGAAGAGCTGCTGACTCCTGATCTAGAGTAGGTTCTTGGATCGTGTTGGATGGTGGTAAGTCTACCCCCACACGTATCTGAGTTGGAGGGACCGATGCTTGAGCCATAGCAGCTGTGTGTTGAGTCAGCATCATCTGGTGCATATTCTCCATCATGGACTGTATCTCCTTCAGAGATGTCTCCAGTACAGCAATGCGTTGCTCAGTGGTTCCTGACGGGGAAGCATCCTCGCGTTCATCTCCAATGGCATAGACTCCCATTTCCCTGGGTGTCATTGAAGGGTTAGTATAGGTCTCTGTAGAAGTTGACTCTATACTTTCAGTATCTGATTCGGGAAACTGGCGACCCCCAGTATCAAAATTAGAAGAGTACGAAGCCGGTTGTCGTGACCTCGAACGGGTGTTTCAGAATACCCCAGCTTCAGTATTCTTAAGGAGTTTGTCGAATCTCCTTTGGCTTGGAGTTCTAGAGGGATGACGTCTTGAATTCGACCTTCCTCTATGTACGTGTGAAGCCATGTTCACTGATGCATATGTAGGTTCTTCTTCCTGGAAAGACAGAGAGTAGTTCAATCGGTCAAAAACCGACCGTTTTGCTTCAGAGCAGCAATAATTAACTACAATCCTATGACTATTACAATAGTGCTCCCTAGGAGGCGTAATAGACAGGCTGGGAGATCCCCTCTTCTTGCATTTTTGGATCAGGTACTCACGCAAGTCAGGAGGATTTACAGAAGAAGAAGAAGAAGATGGCTTGTTCCTCTTTTTTATATCAGTTGGCATGCGGATATTGGGAACCATAACTTTTCCCCTGCCACCCATATAAAACAGGTTAGCCATCTGAGTAGCAGAAGATCCCCGATGAGTGTGCCTTTCCGCAAACTGAGCCTTCTTTACGCTGAGGGGCTTCACCTGACGTATTTTGGAGCTCTGCTCAGGCTGGCGTAAAACTGAGGAGGTCCTCAATCGGCCATCAGCTTCTCGCGTAATCCGGAGGGCGGGCAGATTCTTCTCTTGCTGGCGTAAAGGCCGAGAAGTTGAGAATTTCGCCACTTGTGTTCCCTTGCATAAGTTGCAGGGATCATTTGTATTTCTGCGGAGGGCAGTTACATTTTTATGCGTGGAGCGTGTTTGGGATTTCTAATTTGGCGCTAAGTCATTATCAGAAATCTTGTCTGCCACGTCACCGACGGGAGACTGAATTTTACGCGCAGAGCGCGGAGTAGACTTCTGGACTAGCACTAAGGCATCACCAGAAGTTTTGTCTACCACGTCATGGACGGGAGACAGAGCTTTACGTGGGGAGCGCGAAGTAGACTTCTGGACTAGCACTGAGACATTGTCAGAAGTTTTGTCTGCCACGTTACAGACGGGAGACAGAGCTTTACGCGCAGAGCGCGAAGGTTGTACAGCTATAACCTGGCTGGTCGGAGAAACTGGAGAGTCGGCAGGAATGGTAGGGGATGTCCTGGGCATCCAGACCTTACGCAGCTTCCTGTTGTCTTGGATAGAGAGAGAGTGAGAGCTACCCCCTGCTCGAAGCATATCTTTGTAGGCAGACTGGTCGAACTGGACGACCAAGGTCTTCTTCATGGATCCTACTGATACTTCATCGTGTTGAGAAATTGCTTTCTCGTCAGATAAGAAAGAAGTCCCCAGTAGAGTCGCCATCTTGTGTTTGATAATAAACGAAAGAAATAAAACTAGGTTTATACAAAACCCTTTCTTAGGTTTACAAACAAGAAGTACTATTAATCCTATACGAGGATGTTAAGTACAAATTTTAATCTGGGTAAATATTGCTATAGTAGTTGATCTGCAGTCGATCACTTTGTCCCTTGGACCACACGATGATGAAGAAGTGCTGTAGAAGAAGAAGATGCTTCAAAGATTGCAAGAGAGAGTGGATGCTCGATGCCAAAATCGTCGATCATTACTCTCTGTCTGAGCTCTCTTCTCTCTGTTCTTCGATATTTTGACTTCTCGACCTTAATTCTTCGACTCTGGAGTTTTTAACCTCGGACCTCTGTCAATAGAGGTCTCTATTTATAGGGTTTTAGTGACAGTAACCATCCAGTCGGCGTAGAAGCCGGACAGTGGAGAGCATGGCACTTTTTACATGGCGGTTACAATAACCGCTACCCACGTATAAATGATCTTCTGAACCTGCATGTGACGCGTGTCCCATTAAGAGATAATGCGTATAACTGCTGCAAAGATCACGACATAAAAGTCACGTAGGTAGCTGTCCCTTGCGTAGAAAAGGTTGGCGTAGAAGCCAATAACTGTCACCATGGCGTAGAAGCCAAATAGTTGTCAGGTTGGCGTAGAAGCCAAATAGGCGTAGAAGCCTTGTAGGTGTAGAAGCCTGATGCTGCATGGATAGGTGGCTAGCGTAAAAGATAGCTGATCCTCCTTCCTTGACTGAGGTCTTGAGTTAATTCTGGACTAAATAGCCCTATTACGCACCAATGCGAATATAGCCTGAGTTGGCGTATTCCGAGGAGATAGCGTACGGCGTA
>JAYESA010000020.1:73004333-73204333 GCA_036927795.1 Iris macrosiphon
TGGACCTGATATTGGTTTTCTTGACCAATTTTTTGACCTCGTTCCTCATTGATAGAGGTCTCTATTTATAGAGTTTTAGTGACAGTGACCACTCCGTCGGTGTAGAAACCGAGGAGTAGAAAGTACAGCACCCTTTTACACAACGGTTAAAATAACCAATGCCTACGTATAGATGATCCTTTGAATGAGCGTGTGACGCGGGTCCAACTAAGGGACAAAATGCGTATAATCGCTATGAAGATCACGGCGTAGAAGCCACGTAGGTAGGTATCCCTCGTGTAGAAGAGGTGGGCCTAGAAGCTAATGTCTGTCACCATGGCGTAGAAGCCAAGTAGGCATAGGAGCCAAAAATAGGCATAGAAGCCGAGTGGTCATAGAGGCCGAGTGGGCGTAGAAGCCGAGTGGTCATAAAGGCCGAGTGGGCGTAGTAGCTAAATGGTCGTAGAGGCCGAGTGGGCGTAGAAGCCAAGTGAGCACAGGAGTTGAATTGGAGTAGAAGCCGCTGCGCACCGTGCCAGAGTGCTGATGTGGACGTCTTAGCCGGAATTACGGCTTTTGAAGATATAATCAAATCTCTTGCATTAAATACAGAGATTTGCCACCATCCTGTGCATTAAATATGGAGGCGTATTTTTGAAGGTCTGCAGCCCTTCTGCGCATCAGTCGCAGAGACGTGTCTTGAGAAACTGTCACCGCTCTGTGTAGAGACGTGCCTCGAGCAACTGTCATCGCTCTGTGGATTAGACGTAGAGACGTGCCTCGAGCAACTGTCATCGTTCTGTGCATTGGTCGTAGAGACGTGCCTTGAGCCCCGTACAGAGTACAGCTTTTGATGTGGCAGGTGTGTTTTTAAAGGTATGCAGCCCTTCTACGCATCAGTCGCAGAGACATGTCTTGAGAAACTGTCACCGCTCTGTGCTTTAAACGTAGAGACGTGCCTCGAGCAACTGTCATCGCTCTGTGCATTGGTCGTAGAGACGGGCCTCGAGCACCGTACGGAGTGCAGCTTTTGATGTGGCAGGTGGTTTGTCTACGGCAGAGCATAAATAGCTCATGTCTGCTTGTGTAAAACAAGGCAGCGTATCCCTTCGTGCACGTAAAAGCAATTTACGCAAAGGAGATGGCGGTAAATGATAGCCTGGGTCGCAGTGCCGTGCCATCATTATAGCCGTCGTCTGGGTAGTCGAGCAGTATCCCTGGGTAGTCGAGCAGTATCCCTTTGTCAGAAGTCCAGACGTCAGGTTCATTGCAGGATCTGACAGGCCTAAAGGCGTAAACAGCTCATGTCTGCTTGATGGCTCTGAAGGCCTCTGTTTACGCTACTCTGCATCAATATGCTGCGTATAGCCATCCAGCGTATTTTTCATGCTTCTACAAGAACCCCTTCAAAGCTTTTAAATTCCTCAGAATTTGAAACACTTTGAATGAAGCATGAACCGCTCCTCGTAACTCGAAACATTTTCGAATGGAGCGTTAAAACGGTCGATGCTGACTTTATGGCAGATTTATTAGGGACCGGTGTGATCTCTTTCGCCTATAAAAAGGCTGGGGGGTTAACCCGTTCTCCCCACATTCCCATCACCACGCATAGATGATCGCCGGAGTTCGTCGGGTCGACCTGAGGAAGAAGGAGATCATGTTCTTCCAGCGTGTAAGGAGCCAAAAAAGACGGCGTCTTCGAGCAAGTGTCTACTGCAACGATGGATCATGGAAGGATATCTTAGCCTCCCTTGCTCGGGATAATCAGCAACTTTATATGGCGGTTCTTCCAGGAGAAGGGAAGGGTCGTATTAGACCACACGGCTTGCAAGCGGTGTCTTCTCCTGTTACCTCCGGGGATGAGAGCAGCAACTAGCTCTGACCTTGGGCATTGAGTTGGGTGGAATATATTAACTCAATCTGTCACGGCACACGGAGCATAGGATCTGCATAATTTATGCAAGCCCCAACTCTGTATTCTCCTACCGTTGATCATTGCCATGTCAGTTAGTTTGCTGGAACTGACTGACTGCTGGAGAAGATGGATGAAGAATTGTGCCCATGCGAGAACCTGTCAGAACAGCTTCTGGGCGATCTTCAGACGACGATGGAGAAATCCTTTGTAGACGGAGTTTCCCTCAGATGTAATCACGAAAATGAAGAAAAACCCTTGTAGATTGGATTTCCCTCATATGTAATCATGACTTTAATTTTTTAATAAAATCGTCTTGCTCCTTCATATGATCATCTTGCCATACGTTGCTGTGAAGTCTGAATATGTGTAGCTTTGACATGTCTGATTCTTTACGCCGACTCTGATAGCAAGAGTATTTAGGCCCTGTCCTGTGTAGAAAGCCGTTTTAGCGTTCGAGTGTTCGAACTATTCTATTGTCAGGAATGAGGAACCGCATAGAATTCTGAACTGTTGTTTTCACTTATGTGTAAACAGAATTCTTGTTTCAGACTTCATCTTCAAGAATGGCTTCTCGAAAAATCTCTTGGAATAAGGTCAAGAAATGGCTGTCAAACTGAGTTACCATCTTGATAGATGAAATATTCGGACTGGAATCTGGATGAACCTCCAATTGACCCGAGAAGAGTAATTTCTCAATGTTTGAACTCTGTATGTTTTGGGTACTTGGGATATCTTGAGGTCAAGAAGGAGTATCTTCTGTGTGAACTCCTGTAATCGACCGCCTCGAGGACTGTTCGGATATGCGGAAAGTCAGAGATCCGTAGTGTAGATGAGCTAAAAATCCTGAGTTCGTAGCCTATTGAGCGTAGAAAGCCACCGAGCGTGAGATCATCGATTTGGTATCTGCTGAGCGTAAAGTCGTAGGTTTGTATCCTCTCGAGCATAAAAGCTATCGAGCACAAAGGCATCCGGACATAAAACCATAGACTTGCAGCTTGCGAGTGTAAAACCGTAGATCTGTAGTTGTCGAGCGTAGAAAGCTCCTTAGCCTAGAACTGTAGATTTGTAGCCTGTGAATAAAAGAAATCTTCTGAGCGTAAGGTTGTGGATCCATTGCCTCCGAGCGTAAACTAAATGCCACCGATCGTGAGATCATCGATTTGGTATCTGTTGAGCGTAAAGTCGTAGGTTTGTAGCCTCTCGAGCATAAAAGCTACCGAGCACAAAGGCATCCGGGCATAAAACCATAGACTTGTAGCTTGCGAGCGTAAAACCGTAGATCTGTTGCTGTCGAGCGTAGAAAACTCCTTAGCGTAGGAACCACTGACCTATTTTTGCACGAAAAACTCTTCGAATTTACTGACTGTCCGCCTTCTCTGAATAATAGGCTGACGTAGGACCCAATAATAACCAAATATTAATTAGGAGATTTGGTTCGGGTTTCGAGGAGTCCGTCCGAGGATTCGAGGAGTCGACCCGAACTCTATATATATCCCACGCTTTTGAGAGAAAAACTTTTCATCTGTCTTCTGCGAAAGAGAGCCTTCGACTGTTTGAGTTTTTTCTCTCGTTCTTTCTTCGAGCATTCCGAGTTTTCAGAAATGGCACCAAAACAAATCCCCTCCGCTAAGGGAAAGAGTATAGGTTCTTCTTCTTGTTCTTCTGCCCTAGCGAGAGAGTCTTCGGTCGGGCAAGTTGAACGTTCTTCTGAGCGAAGTATCCCGCCGACGAGTAGCGCACCCGGCCTTAGAGGTAGAGCCTTTGGGATGACAAAGAATGACGAAAAATCCTTCGCACACGTTGAACATGACCGCGCTAGATCGTCTTCTGTGCTGATAGCCTCTTTGAGGAAGATGACGCACGGAGATATTTTTATTGTTTACGCCCACATTTCTAATGTGCCAGCATAAAAACTCCATGTTTTTCGCAGTTTTGAGCGTAAAAGCTCTGACTGCCGAAAACTTGGTGTATACTATAAAATTTTAGTTTTACGCTTGTGGATGGGACCTCCGGCGTAATAACTAGAATTTTGGCAGTCTGGCGTAAAGTACGGACTGTAGTTTCTTGGTCTTTATGTTGCAAGATTTGTAATAACGTGTTTCCCTTGCACTTTTGCAGTTAACTTGCATGAGTCTCCTCTGGCCGAGGTGATGGGTTTTGCTGCCGGGATGCTGCACTCAAACTATCTGGAGGATCTGTCCCACGTGACATTTTCTATCTCCGGACCCCAGTATCCTGAAGGAAGGGAGATCTTGATATCGGCTCAGGGCGAGCGGACGTTGCTGAACATGATTAACGGGGAGCCCCTGACGTACATAGACGGGGACCAGTACATCAAGCTGGCTTTTCTTTTTGGGGAAATGATTGACAAACAGTCCCAGACGAAGCCCAAGAAAGAACCCTAGGTTTTCCCCGCTGAGAGTGTGGTCGTGTACCTGCCAACGATGCCGAGAGATTATCCCATCTCAGCTTTCTCCCATGCGACACATTCCAGGAGGATGTCATGGACGCTGACTCCCGATCTTCACGGCAAGCCGGGGAAGATCTTTCATCTGAAAGGAGCTAACCAGGGGTCGTTTGTCAGCCGCCCTTCCGGCGTTGTAACGCTGTTCAGGGGACTGTGCCCGGGCAGCGTCCCGAGTGAAGACAGTTCTGTGATCCAGCCTGTCCAGTTGTCGACTTTCTGTAATGACTTCATAGGGCGAGGGGGTGTATATCCCAAGGAGAATCCTCGGTGCAATGGGTGGATCACCCCAACAAACCTCCGATGGGCTTGCCTAGTTGACTGGGCCTTGAAGCATTTTCGGAGAGAGCTGGAGGTCATCGGACTGTATGCTGCTGTGAGTGCGACGAGTGTTGGGTTGCCTCCCAACCCTAACCTGTTTCTGGCACTGATGGAGCGGTACATTTCGCTCACCGGGACCTTTGCCACTCCACTAGGGGAGTTGGGGTTGGCCCTCCATAAGATGGCAGTGATATCGAGACTGCCGATGGAGGACACCCCATATGAAGAGTATGTTCCCACCAACCGGGAGTTGGAGGACTCGGACCCTCGGGTTGTGGAGGTGTATCAGGAGCTGATGTGCCACTACTTCACGTGCACTGCTTTTTATGATGAGCCTTCTGATTTGGCTCATACCACTAAGTGGATATCCTACCTCTTCTTCCACCGGGCCAGGGCCGTCAAGTTGGAGAAAGTTTCGGGGGGCAAGAATGAGCCCGTGAACTGTTTGGGCGTGCTCAGTACCCAGGTCGTCGAGGATCTTATGGAGGATGCTAAAGCTCCAGATTAGATTCTCAATGATGGGGTAGGAAAGTACCCTGAAGGCACTAAGGCCTACAGTTACTTGAGGCGCTGCCGCAGGCCTCTGTCTAAGGAAGCCCGGCTGGCTGGCTTTCTCTCCATATGGCTGCGTCGAGTAGTAGTGCCCGGTATCACGTCCGCGGACCGCATTCACCGAAACATCCTGTGGCCTACCATGCGCCTGGTGTTCGGGGCAAGACTAGGCTTGCTCCCTGCCATGGTGTGCCGTATACAGGCTGGCTTGAGAGCCATGACTGATGGGCTGCTCGTCGATGAAGCTCGGCGTGATAGCTTTCCCAGGGTAGATTACCATACCTGTACTTGATGGGATGGTTAATTCTCCACAACCCCCGGGTGATGTCTCCCGGCCCTGGTAGTAGCTCGGGGGGTAGTTTCTTGCTGAACTACAAGGACTCTCCCTGGAACGTGAACACAGTTTTAGACTGTCGGCTGGTGCTGAGCCTCGGTCATTGCTGGAAGCTTCTCTGCACTGTCCCCTCTATACATCGCAATCAGTTGGGGATTAGGCTTGAGGATATAGGTGGAGAGAAGACCAATCTTTCTCCGGAAGCTTTTAATTGGTTGGTCTGCATCAGACCCTCCCATTTGCTGTACAGAAGCGAAGATCATTATTTCTTCGAGCCCTACTTGCCCAGTCGGTTCGCCAGGCAGTTTGGGTACGATCAGCTGCACGTGGGCAATGCCGTCACCAGCTTCAAGTCCAGGGGCGGACTCATTGATGGAGCCAGAGGATGGCGGTATTTTATCATGGGTTGCACGGGAGCAATCTTCATCGTGCCGGTCGTCACACTCTCCACGGAGCTGCGCATCCTCCATTCGTATGCCCAGTTCTACGTGGCGATCAATACCTTCCATCGCGATTTTGATATGCGTAGAAGCTTTAGGGTGCCTTCTCCCAAGTCTGGGGGAAGAGTCGAAGTCTCCTCGGTTTCGTCTAACGAGGGTGAGGGGTCCGTCACTCCGGATGAGCCTCTGTTGTCGGTGCCGAGGTGTGAAGTGCCTCCTCATGCGGGGGCTTTGGCAGTCTCTAGGAAGCGAAGGGCTCCTGCTTCGAAGCAGACTTCCCCTCGCAAGAGGAAGAAGAAGACGGTTGCTCGTTCTCTCCGAATTCCTGGTATTAAGGCTCCTAGAGAGGAACCTGCTATCTCCCCTGTTGGGGATGTCTCTTTGATTGGAGGTTCCTCGCCTTTCGGAGAGGGACCCTTAGTTTCGGCTGGCGATGCCGGAGAACTCCTGCCTGAGGCTGCCGTTGCTGCCACCGCCTCCGGTAGTGGAACGAAATCGCCTGCGTGGCCGAGGCAAATGAGAGAATCTTTTCCTGGACCAGCCACAGATAAAACTTCTGCCGCGTTTGTGAGCATGCCTAGCGAGATTCCGGCTGACGAGCCTCGACTGCGTCTTGGTGAAGGCTTGGTAGAGCACCTGGCGGTGTCGGTGGACCCATCCCCTACTCCAGGTATGACAGTTCGTATTGCGTCATTATGGCGTGATTTAGCTATGTGGGCTGCAGATGCGACATATATACCGTTGGCTACGGGTAAATGTTATCTTTATGTCTCCTCTTAGAAAGATTACCATCATACTGATATCAACTTTCTTGTCCTCTTCTCAGGGGACGGCGTCCACGGGGAGTATAGCGTTGAAGCGCCTTCTGGCTCTGCTCGGGCTCTTGGCGATGACACGGAGGCGCCCGACTTCGAGGAGGAAATATCTTCGGGGGCCAGCTCGCCCGGAGTGGTTTCGTCACCTCAAGAGGAGGACGAACCCATTGTCGTGACCTCGCCTCTCGCGAGGATGTCGATGACTTCGACCGTTGTTGTCGTACCTCCTTCAGTCGTACCACCCGTCGAGGCGGCGGCTGTGGCCACCTCGTCTGCAATCATTCCTGGAGGGGGACTCGCCAATATCGCGGCCACTCCTGGCGTCCAATTGGATCTAGTCGCGCTGACCGAGCAATACACCAGCCTCTTTTACACCAGTCTGAAAACGCTGATATCAATGGTGTTGACGAAGAACCTAGACTTCGAGCGTTTGAAGAAGGCTTCTCAGTTTTCGATCGGGGTGGTCAGGGAGTTCGACGATTCTGGGGTAGCTGACGCCCTGGAGGCGATGGTTAATGGTTTGGAGCAACCTATTAACGAATACTTGCAGCTGGCTTGGGGTAGCCTTGAAGCTGAGGTCCAGGCCAGATATGACCTCATGACTGCACGGCTTACTAAATAGCTGGAAAGCCTTGATGACTCCATCAAAGCACATAAGCTGGAGATGGATGAAAGAAAAGCTGTCGTGCAGGAGGCTCTTGCTCTTCAGACGAAGTGCCAATCCGAGCATGAAGGGAATGTAGCGAGGGCCCGCAAGTTGAAGGAAAAACTCGCTCTGGCAGAGGAGTGGGCTTCTCAGTCGTTGGCAGGTCTAGATGCAGCGACTGGTCGACTGAGCACGGCACGACAGGATCTGGAGCGCGCAGAAGCTGCCCGTGCTGGCTCTCTTCGGGCAAGGACCGAGCTGTCCTTTATGAACAATCCTGAGGCACGGCTGGAGCGGGCCCGTGCTGATGCCTTGGTTTCTAGGGATGAGAGGATAGCTGCACTGGTACAGCTGATTCGCGATCTAACCGCTCCCCCACAATGATGTACCCTTTCTTCTTTTTGCTTCCCAAATATTATTCTGCTCTTTTTGGAAATAAATAAAAGCGACTCTTTTCTGACTTTGTGGACCCATCATTTCGGAATATAAATGACAGATTTGGGCGAGAGTGATATCAGAGGTAGTATGAACATGATAGACTCTTGATAACCTTTTAGCAGGACATATCTATTCAGAGGTCATACGGACATAATAGAATATGACCCAACTAGTTTCGTTTTGGAAGTAGTTTTGTCAGAATTTAGATTCTCGCTATATTCCACTTGAGCAGAGTAGGTTAAGCATAGTACCTTTTCAGGAATTTACCGTTGATAGGAGCCATTAACAGGTCTCCATTAGGCTGGGCTAACCGGTAAGCACCGTTTGAGAACGTTGTCTCGATCACATAAGGGCCTTCCCACTTGGGCTGGAATTTGCCTTTACTTCTGTAAGTAAGGATCATCGGCCTTCTCACGGCTAAAACTAGCTCGCCGACTTTGAACACTCTTTCCTTTACTATATGATTGAAAGCTTTGGAAATGCGTGCTTGGTAGAGCGCGATGCGCTGTTGAGCTTGGAGGCGTTTCTCGTCTAATCCTTCTAGCTCTTGAAGTCTTAACAGGTCATTCTTTTCTTGAGTCAGCTCATTAGTCACGACTATCCTGAGCGACGGGATCTGGATTTCAATGAGGAGAACTGCTTCGCTCCCGTAGACCAGTAAAAATAGGGTACAACCTGTCGGTGTTCGTACCGTTGTGCGGTATGCCCAGAGGCATTCGCCCAGCTTCTCATTCCAATCTCTTTTATTTGAAGAGATGAATTTCTTCAAGAGTTTGATAATGGTTTTGTTGAAAGCTTCCGCCAAACCATTAGCAGCTGGATAATACGCCGTAGAGGCAATATTATGTATCCGATTTTTATCACAAAATCGATGAAACGCTTGGCTGATGAACTGAGGCCCATTGTCATAGATTATCCTTCGGGGAATCCCAAAGCGATAAATAATGTGATGCTTGATGAAGCTGATTACATTAGATGTCTTTACCTCAGCAAGAGGGATTGCCTCTGCCCATTTGGAGAAGTAATCCATAATGGTTTAATTTTGGTTTAATTATTAATTAGTTTTTAGGGCTTTAAAAATGTTTTCGGGGTCCAATAAATTCCCGGAAAATTACCCTATGTCTAGTTTTTTATTTTACACCAGAAAATATTATTTTCATAATATTTTAATATTATTTAATAACATTTAAAAATTATTTAAATTCAAAATACCTAAGTTTTATTTATAGAAAAATTCCAGAAAATTACAGAAAATTGTGAAAAATCTATTTTAAAAATCTGAAAAATTAGGGGGTTTACAAACTACCCCCTTAAGAGGATTGCGTCCTCGCAATCAAAGAATAACCGGTCAACAGAGATGACATGGTTGCAACATTATTCGAAGCACATCACTATCAAGAAGAATCAAGGTTGAGGGTTTTAAAACACATAGGGAAAATTATTTCCCTAAGCAATGGAAGTTATAAATTTTCTCGAATGAAGGAAATCTAGAAAATTATAGTTTTTAGAAAACCAGTTTATCATTTATAAAAACATATTAGGTTAACATTTATAAAACATTCTAGGTTATCAATAGGTTATCTATTATTAGCAAGTTAAAACTGTCAGGTTAAGTCTAAGGTCACGAACCAACGGGCACGAACTAAAGCAATACTAGAAATGATAGCTATGAATCACTTACGCGCATTAGCTACTCCACGAGTTTGCGCGTTCTCCAAGGTCATCGCCAGAGCTTATCCGCGTCCTTGTAGTCGATTCCTCTGCTGCTGCTGAGCCTGCTGGAAGAGTAGTGCCTGGGGTATCAAAGGTGGCCTCGGCTGATACCCTCCTGGAGCTGGTGTTAGGACTCCTTCAACTCCCGTTTGCGGTGCTCCCAATGCTGGATAGGCTGGCCTCGGTACTGGTACCGCTTGTTGGTTAACCATTGGTGCTCCTTCTCGACACTTAGGGCATTCCCTCAATAAATGCTGACTAGATCCGCAAGCTAAACATAATCTCCTTTTTCGTCTGCACCCGTTCTCTATATGGCCTCGCTTGCGACAATATTGACAGACAGGTAGTGCCTGTGGAGATGCTCCTGGTGGCTGGTGCATGTGAGGTCTTTTTGTAACTTTTTCCTGTGGTGCTCCGGCTGGTGCTGATGTGGATGGCCGCTTCAAATTGGTCTCTCCTGATGACGCGCTCCATGCGTCGTGCTGCAGCAAGGACGTCCGGGTAAGATGTAGGAGCAATGGATCCAATTAGTTTTTGTAGCTCAAAGTTTAATCCGTCGAAGAACTTCTCAGCCTTCTCTTTTTCTATCTGAATCAAGGTTGGGGCGAAGCGACTCAGACGAATGAACTCCGCGTTGTATTCTTCCACTGTCATACTGTCTTGAGTGAGACGATTGAACTTGTCCCGAAGTTCTGATCGAGCGATAGCTGGAATGTACATCTCCTGAAAGAGTCTAGAGAACTCTTCCCAAGTAACTCGGTCTGGTCCGAGCCGTGTCTCCTCAGATAGCCACTAGTGATCTGCATTGTCCGTCAATTGCATTCTGACTGCAGTCATCCAACGTTCTCGTGGAAGCTCAGCTGCTTCTAATTGATATTGAGTGTTGGTGAGCCATTCATGAACTTCTGTGGGCTTTTCTTTTCCTGAGAAGGTACGAGGCTTCAGTTGGCAAAAATTGGCGATAGAGCCCGTCGTTGGCCGTCGTGCTGATAACTCTGCCTGCTCCAGTACGGTTACTAGGCTGCTCCTCAAGTTCTCTTACTCATGACGCAGAGCCTCTTGTTGAATTTGTTGTTGATCTTGCATCATTGCGTAGATCAATAAAAATATCTGTTGTCCATCCATGGCCTGCCCTTATGGAATTACGGGCATTTGTGGAGTAAATTGCGTCAATGGTGGAATGTTATCTTGCTGGATTCCCGAGACATGCTGATTTGCTTGACTACATTGTTGAGCGGATTGACCTTCTTCTACTGGTGTTACTTCCTCTTCGTTGGTTACCACAGCATCTCGTGGTGATCTTGCAGGAGTCTTATCGTTTGCTCGAGGATCCATTACTCTGCATCCAAAATAAACTATAAGAGGTGAACAGGAATCAAGGCAGGATGCAAGTCAAGAAATTGATTCGAATCCGATATAGATATCAAGAATGATTCAAGCAAGTGGATGAGATCCTAATAACTTATCCTATTTTTATTGCAGGCTTGCTCGGTCCCTAAGTTGAAACCGAACAATTTAGTCGCTGACCTGCATGGGCCACCACAAAAACTATGTCACGCCTCAGTCCCAAAATATCGAGGGACTAGCCACGTGGCAATGGCCATCAGCACACACTGATGGACAAACCCAATTTAATGGATCCACCAGGGCATACTTAAGCTGTAGAATAATAATCAGGGTCTGCTATACTAGTCTCTTCCATAGAATGAATATATCAATAACAACAAAAGGAAACAATATCATCATCAAATCATAAGTAATTAAATCGGGGAACAAGCCCGATATAAGTCTGATACAACTGTCAAGATACAAGAATAAAGATATCAACAACAATACTGAGTATGGAAACAGTATATACTCCGAAGATAACCTTGGTGATCACTCGACTACTGGATCTGGTACTGCTCCAGTGCCTGCTACTGTTCCTGCTCCTGCTAATGCTCATGTTCTGTGTACCTCGGGGTCGATCTCGTCTGCTAATCCTGGGGACATAATCCGGATCCAGGTCCTCAGGGGACATAGCAAGGTACAAAATAACTCATACAAAAATAAATACAGTACAGCAAATAAATAAGTAAATAGGGTAATACTATATAACCAGCTAAGTGATATGCAAGATGAGAGCATCACTAGAACTCAGGCTGAAACTACTACAAGCTCTGTGTCGGGGAGCCAGTAGCAGTGATATCATGTGGTTTGTCTAGCTCAAAAGGGAGACTACGATACCGTCATAATATAATCAACCTGTAGCCTGTGTGTCTCTCCCCACCCAATGTAATCATATGTCTCATGTCCACGATGTCTCATGTCTATGCCATGCAGGATCATAACTAATGCATCAAGTCATACAATATCTAAGAAAAAGAATATGTCATGAAACCTGTAACCTATACAGAATCACCATGAATATCTCAGGAAGATTCTGTCTCATGAATAGTATCAAGTGTCATGGGTTATGTCGTACTTGATAATGCAAGTACGAGAAGTATAGGGTTTCGGTTTCCATGTCTAGGTGACGTTACACAACTCCGCGTACGGGGTTGGCACCCGACTATTAATCGGACGCTAAGTAAAGTCACACGGTCCTAGGTCAAGCATGTACAATTTATAAATAAATCAAGGAAATATGTAACAAGAACTGCAATGTTGGCAAGGTACACTTGCCTGGGGTTCTGGCTCCAACTGTAGCTCTGACCTCAGTGGGATTTGTAGGCACTCCTTCGGTTGCTGAAATAGACATCACCATCAGATTCAGAAAATATCAAATAGCTAGAAACGCCTGTCCTTGAGTCCAATTTAGACACAGGGGCAAAATGACAGTTTCTGGTCAAAGCGGGGTCCACATGTGGGCCACTTCGCACCAAAAAATGTGTCAGGATCAAAGGTCTCCAAATCTATCAAACTTAGTGTCAACAAGTCCAGAACGATGATACGAACCCAACAAAACTTCCAGAATTGGATTTCGATGAGCCGATCACAAAATCGCCCGTCAAGTGGAGCCGTGGGGCCTATGATACGCAATTTTGTCAACGTTCTCAGAATCGAACCAAACTTGGGTCACAGGACCAGCGTATTGCTACGATTCCGATGACGTAAGTTTCGTTTCGATCCGACATGTGTACACAAAGTTACAACGAGATTCAGTACAAGCGGATACAGGACGTTGTCGGCGGATACGCGTTGATTTCGGTGTGCACGCACATCCAAATCAACTTCTGCGAAACCCTGCACGTCCGTATCAACGGCGCGCACCTTTCGATAAAGAATGCACACGACCAATTCGTCCCGTTTGGCGGGGCGTACTTAGTCCCGGGTGAAAACGGGGTGTTATTTTTCCTGTTTTTGGATCACGGTTCGCGATCGCCACAGGACGCGATGCACCGAGCGGGTTGTACGGGCATCGAGAGGGTCATGCAGGCTACGCGTCACAACTGACGGAATGGAAAATAGAGCAACAAGGAGAGAGAATGGGTTACCTGAACAGGGCTTCGCAAAATCCAATTTTTGTGTCCGCAAGGCGACTCGGCTCGACACGACACAGGGGACACGATACGCACTGTAGCTAGGGTTTAGGGCTTGCTGCTCGAGTCGCCGGATCTAGTACGCCAGAGGAGGCTGAGGCGAAGGCGGTTCGTCAGCATCGTCGGAGGCGAGGCTGTCCAGGTACGGCGCCGAGGCTACGGCTGGAGGTTCAGCTGCTGGTGGTGTTGAGTCGGCCGGGCTTCTCACGGTGCTGCGGGTACGATGGGGAGGCAGGGTTTTCCACAGAGGGGTCGTGGTGCTGGGATGATGGTTGTCGAGGGTGAGCTGGAGGAGGGAGGCGAGCGTCGGGCAGCAGCGGTCGCCGAAGAAGCGGAGCGAAGGCAGCGGAGACGGAGGCGGGGGCAGTTTTTATAGGGGACCGAGGGAGAGGGAGAGGCGGCCGGTGCGGGGAGGGGAACTGGAGCGGCGGGCGGTTGCGGGGAGCTGAAGCGGAGCAGCGGGGACGCGATGCGACGGCCAGTGGCGTAACGGCCGGCAGCGGGGAGACGAGGGGTCGGGGAAGAGAGAGGCACTGTAGCTAACGGGTCGGGTCGACGGGTCGGGCGACGGATCCGGCCCGATCCGCTAAAGCTTGGAAGCGGGTTCGGGTATGCTGGTTTCATGTCGCGGGTTTTACCCGGATCCGACCCGCTTGATTGAGTTTGCTAAACTGGTCCGGTTTGGGTTGGTTTGGTTCAATTGAACCGGGTTTATATCAGGGTTCATTTTGGTTTAATTATTAATTAGTTTTTAGGGATTTAAAAATATTTCCGGGGTCCAATAAATTTCCGGAAAATTATCCTATGTCTAGTTTTTCATTTTACACCAAAAAATATTATTTTCATAATATTTTAATATTATTTAATAACATTTAAAAATCATTTAAATTCAAAATACCTTAGTTTTAATTAGAGAAAAATTCTAAAAATTACAGAAAATTATGAAAAATCTATTTTAAAAATCCTAAAAAATCAGGGGATTTACAGAGGAGCTAGACGTTCCAGCACGACTATACCAGCCAGAGCACAACCAGAAGCAGGAGGACCGATCCGATATCCCGGAGCACAGACCCAGCAGAGGACAACGCCATACCAGCAAAAAGAGCTTTCGACTTGCTACCACTGTGGTAAGAGAGGACATTACGAGAAGGACTGCAGAAGAAGACTGAGAACATGTCTGATTTGTGGGTCAGACCAGCACCAAGTTCAAGACTTCCCGCAACGCAGAGAGACAGCACCGTCGGCCGGACAGAGGCCAACCGCACCAGCTCCGAGAATACTACCACCACCAGGAGGCCAGCGCCCACCAGTACCCGAAGGATTTCATAGGGGACCACCCTTGGCCCCACAGGAGGCAGTTTGACCGAGCTCGACAGCAGACCAGAGGACAGAGGCACGGACAGGCCTTTGCATTAGCAGCTACCGAAGAGGAAACAGAAGGAGAAGCTATCACATGTACCATCTTAGTTGTATCATTACCTGCAACTGCATTATTTGATTCTGGAGCTACATTATCATTTATATCTAGTAGATTTGTAGCAATGCATAGAGTAGCGACTTCCCCCTTACCTAAGAGCTGGAAGATTCTTACCGGAGGAGGTATTGTGCCGGTTACCAGTACTATCAGAACGTGCTCAGTAATTGTATATGGTAGAGAGATGAGAGCACGATTCTTGGTATTGCCTATGCCGTACTTTGATGTTGTGCTAGGCATGGACTGGTTAAGCCAGTATAATGCTGTACTGAACTGCCGGAAGGGTAGCGTCACTTTTAGACCACCAGATCAATCGGAGTTTGAGTACATACGAGGGACCGTCGAACAAGGAGTAGGACAGATAGCGGGAGCTTGCATGGCTATGGAGATTGCACCACCACCAATAGTTGCAGAATTCGAGGATGTTTTTCCTAAAGACTTGCCAGGCTTACCGCCAGATAGAGACGTAGAGTTCACCATCGATCTAGTACCCGGAGCAGCACCGGTATCTTCTAATGTATACCGATTGGCGAAGAAGGAGCTAGATGAGCTGAAGTTACAATTAGAGGAGTTGCAGAGCAAGGGATTTATCCGTCCTAGTGCATCACTATAGAGAGCACCAGTATTTTTTGTGCCTAAGAAGGATGGAACAGTACATTTTTGCATTGATAACAGAGCCCTTAATGCTTTGACTATCAAGAACAAGTACCCCCTGCCGTGGATTGACGATTTATTCGACCAGTTGACAGAAGAAGTGGTGTTCACAAAGATCGACTTGAGATCGGGTTATCATCAAGTAAAGGTGCGAAGAGAAGACATTCAAAAGACAGCATTCAGGACTCGTTATGGCCACTATGAGTTCTTAGTGCCTTTTGGACTAACGAATGCACCTGCTGTATTTATGAACTTGATGAACAGAGTATTCCACCAATACTTAGACCAGTTCGTGGTAGTCTTCATCGATAACATCTTGGTGTATTCGAAGAGCCACGAGGAGCACAAAGAGCATCTGAGACTAGTATTAGAGACGCTGAGGAGAGAGAGGCTTTATGCTAAGCTGAGCAAGTATGAGTTTCTCCTAGATCGTGTCGCTTTTCTTGGACACATCATCTCAGGAGATGGAATTTTAGTAGATCCGGCGAAGATTTCATCTGTAGAGACATGGCCAACCCCTAACAATATCTCAGAAGTGAGGAGCTTTCTAGGACTTGCCGAATATTACCGGAGGTTCGTAGAGAACTTTGCGAAGATTGCAGAGTCGATGACCCGCTTGACCCGAAAGGAGCAGGAGTTCACTTGGACAGAGGAGTGTCAGAAGGCATTCGATAAGTTGAAGAAACGCTTGACTATATCACCCATCTTGACCATACCATCTGGACCCGGAGGATTAGTGATCTATAGCGATGCATCCGGGAAAGGATTAGGATGTGTCTTGATACAGCAGGGAAAGGTTGTAGCTTATGCTTCTAGACAGTTGAGGACACATGAGAACAACTATCCCACCCACGACTTGGAGCTTGCCGCGATGATTTTTGCCTTGAAGCTTTGGAGGCACTATTTATATGGAGAAAGGGTGGAAATATTCACTCATCATAAGAGCCTAAAGTACATCTTCACCCAGAAGGAGCTGAACCAGAGGCAGAGACATTGGCTCGAGGTAATGACAGACTTCGAGATCGAGCTACAGTACCATCCGGGAAAGGCCAACGTAGTAGCTGACGCGTTGAGCAGAAGACCCATGGCATTCTTCATGACTACCCAATAACATCTGTTGAGAGAGCTAGAGCAGATGGGTATAGAGGTCGTTATGCCCGGAGTGGACGGACAGTTATCGAGTTTCCAATTGCAATCGACAATAGTGGAGATTATCAAGGCTGCCTTGCCGACAGACGCCAGATTTCAAAGGTTTAGACAGAGGACAGAGGCTAGATTACAAACAGGACTGCGAATACATGAAGACGGAACCTTGAGATGTGGAGATCGTCTCTATGTTCCAAATGGAGAACTTCGTCAGGAGTTGATAGCAGAAGCACACAGTTTAACCTATTCTATTCATCCAGGAGGCACGAAGATGTACAGGGACTTGAGACAGTACTACTAGTGGCACGGAATAAAGAGAGAGACAGCACGCTTTGTGGCCAAGTGCCTGGTGTGTCAGCAAGTCAAGGCTGAGCATCAGAGATCTGCAGGATTGCTTCAACCACTCCCTATACCAGAGTAGAAATGGGAACACATCACCATGGACTTTGTTACAGGCTTTTCGAGGAGTCCTAGTGGTCGCAATGCAGTATGGGTAATTGTGGATAGACTCACCAAGTCCGCATACTTTTTACCCTTCAGAGTGGGACAATCGATGGAGGCCTTAGCAGATATATACATGAGGGAGATTGTGTGCCTACATGGAGTACTATTTAGCATCGTGTCTGACAGGAATACGAGGTTTACGTCTTACTTTTGGCAGAGTATGCAAGAAAGTCTTGGTACTCGCCTGAAGTTTAGCACAACGTATCACCCACAGACAGATGGCCAGTCGGAATACACCATTCAGACGTTGGAAGATATGTTAAGAGCGTGCATGCTAGATTTCGGAGGATCATGGGAGGATCATTTGCATTTGGTCAAATTTTCCTACAACAACAGCTATCAAGCGAGCATCCAGATGGCTCCTTATGAAGCATTGTACGAAAGATAATGTTGTTCTCCAGTATATTGGAGTGATAGAGGCGAGCGACAGATTCTCAGACCAGAGTTGGTTGTTCGTACAGTAGAGAAGGTAAAGAAGATCCGAGGACACCTGCGAGCAACACAGGACAGGCAGAAGCATTGGGCAAATGCTCATCGACGACCCTTAGAGTTCCAGGTTGGAGATCACGTATTCCTAAAGATCTCGCCTACTCGAGGGACTATCAGATTCGGAGGCAGAGGAAAGCTGAGTCCGAGGTACATCGGGCCATTCGTTGTGTTAGAACGTGTCGGAGAGGTTGCTTACAGATTAGCCTTGCCGCAGACTTTAGAAGGAGTCCATGACGTCTTCCACGTATCTCAGCTGAGGAGATACATATCGGATCCGAGTCATATACTTGACCATTCAGAGATCACAGTCGGCCCGAGCTTGTCGTACCAGGAGGAACCTATTGAGATTCTGGACAGAAGTGAGAAGGTACTGCAAGGTCAGACCATTCCCTTAGTCCGCGTCGTATGGAGACATCATGCACCAGGCGAATCGACTTGGGAACGCGAGGAGGATTTTAGACAATGCTATCCCCACCTTTTTGAAGGACTAGGTACGTATTAGCACCTTATTTATTCAGTTAAGGAATTCTTGTTATACGTACGTTTAATTTCGAGGACGAAATGCTCTAAGGAGGGTAGATTGTAAACCCCCTCAACCAATTTAGGGAATTAGGTGTAATTTTAAAAACTGATACTAGGGACAAACCGAGATAATTAAAATTTTGTAAGACGATTTTAAGTACCCTCTGCCCATAGTGCAACCGTAGTTATACAATGGGAATTAACATCCCCTTGCACAAATAAGTATTAATTTAGTTAATTAATTCATGGCTAATTTTACCTCAACTGGACCTGACCGAACCAGATCCTTGGACCCTAGCCGGCCCAAACCCCGAGACCAACCCCAAATCCCATCCCCTATATAAATACATAACTTCCTCCACATAAAACCCTAAACCAACAAAGCCTCACCAAAACCCTAACCCTAGCCGAATACTCCCCTCTCCCTTACACCAACCCATCACCACCACCGGCTGCCCTTACATCCGCCGACCGCTGCCCCCTTACACCCCCCGACCGCTGCTATTACAGCCGACTGCTGCCCCCTTACATCCCCCGACCGCTGCCCTACAGCCGACCGACTGCCCTTCAGCTGACCCACTGCCCTTCCATCGACCCGACCCCCCCCCCCCCCGTGCATTGCTATCGCTGCCGCGCCTGCTGCAGTGCCGCCGCCGCTGCTGCAGTCCCACCGCAGCTTCTGCCATCTCGCCGGAGCTGCTGCCACCTCGTCGGAGTATGCCTCGACGAGAGCAGATCCTGTTCGAGCAAGCCGCATAGAGGTAACCACATCAAACCCCGCTTCTTCATGTGAATATCGTAGCATCATATCGACGTGTCAATAATTGTTGATATCAGACACAACCCTAATCATGTGCATAGTAGATTAATGACTAATAAGAATTAGAATCTGTATATTTACTATCAAACCCTAATTCGTGAGGCATAACACCAAGGACTTGCCTCTCCACCCTAAAACCTGTACATAAACCATGTGTAATGAACATAGAAACCAAGGATCATGTGTTCGCGTAGATTAAAGATCGTGGTCAAACCATAACTTGAAATTATTATCTCAAGGGCCAGGATGATCGAGCATAGAACACGTGTGCACCTTAGCTAAGCGCACATGTGACGCTGTATTCGAACAGACGGGAACTTGCGATAATATTCAAGCAACGCGTTATAGTTGTGTACATTTAATGTTAGCGTCTGATATTAAATTGTTATATTATATTTGTGTTTAGGACCTTTGGATCAGCCAGAAGATACTGCAGGAACCGGCTTCTGGCATTCACAGCTTCAGGACCCAGGCAAGATAGCTTGCCATATTTACTGTCTAATTTAAATATTGCATATGTTGTATTGTATTCTTGTTGCTTTTACTTTATACAACTGTGCGCGTCCGAGATTGTTCGGGTGCATTCGACGGATACGTCGATGATTTGTATACTTGGCCTAGTCATTAGCAGACCCACCCATTGGATGATACCCTATTATCATCTGAGACCTGACACCTTACACGTTCACAGAGACATATATATATTGGGATACGGGTTTGCGTACTCGACTAGATATCGTTACGTGTAACCTACATCACGGCTAGTATGAAGTTCAGTTTATATTTTATTGATAGAGACTTGGCATATAGATACGGGGTATGCACGTCGAGTAGTCGACTTGCGTATCTATATTGGGTGGGAAGGACATTAATAGGAGTATGGGATACACCCATTGGATTTCGTAGTATCCAGAGGAACCACGGAACCAATGACTCCCTTTACACTGCTGCCACGTTCTTCGGAGCGATATGGACGATATACTGTACTGCTGCCACGTTCTTCGGAGCGATATGGCCGATATACTGCACTGTTGCCACGCTCTTCGGGGTGTTGGACGTTATGCCTACGCCTACCCATACGTACCAAAGTTGTCCTCATATTGCATTCACGTAGATGATTAGCACACCCTTTATTGTATTTATTTTATTCAGTATTTATATATGGTATGTCTCTATGTATCTTGTTACGTCCCTCTGAGGACCTGGTTCCCTTCCAGATTTGGACGAGGCTTACTACCCCACAGTATACGGCCCAGGACATGAGATGAGATTTGCTTCTGCAGAGGAGTTAGAAGTTCTACCGTCAGAGTTTCCGTGATCACTTGGTAGGCCTTCCGCCTAGATTGGGTGCATCATTATCTAGCCAGCTGATGCCTTAGTCTTCATCTTTCATTTCAGTACTTTATTTCGTCATAGTAGTGGGTTTGTTCCCATCAGACATTCTTGGTTGTACTATGATATTTGAGACTGGCGTTTATCTTCCAGCAGTTTATGTAGTACTTCTTGCTGTTTATATTATGGATGAGATTAGTTACCTGTTATTGACTGATGTTGGACATGTTAGTATTTTAGGACAGCGTAGCACTCTTCGTGGATCCATTAAATTGGGATATCCTCGGAGACGTGTCAGCTGACTATTGCCACGTGGCCTAGTTCCATGTATTTTGGGACTGGAGCGTGACAGTCGTCCCCGGGGCATGATGCCGTGCGGGCCTAGGTTGCGCAGCGCACAAGGCTAATTTATTTTGCATAACGAGCACATATTCAGAGTACACAGATAAATTAAAACACAGATTTGAAACATGGAAAAGTTCTCTTTATTGATATATGAACATCTATTACAAACTCTTGAACGAGTCAGCTAATTGCCGCACGGGCTTACAAAAGTTGACACAAAATGAGATAGCAGTCATGTACATTATATCCCTTTACTAGACTTCAAAATATAAAGACCTCCTGGAGGGATGACGGCTTTCCCTCTGAGCTGTATTATGTTTGGGTTGCAGGCTCTTGCTTCAAAATGCTTCAAAGGGTGTGATCTGAATACGCCGTCAGCTGGACTGGATCGGAAAGACGACTTCAGCTCCTCGCTCGGATCTCCTTTGTTCGGGGAACTTGTTTCAACGAGGGTCATTACATCAAAATATACTAGTGAAGGCGAGCTAACCCAACTATACCAATCAATACATTATTTATATGAAGCATGCTTATTATTTGTGATCTTTCTATCTTACCTTAGTTCATTTTATAGCAAGCAATAGATATAGAAATCAATAAAATAATATGCCACCGTTCGGTACATTTACCTGCCCGTCTGAACCACCTGCACAATACTTACCATGTCCTTTCCTGCCAAGAAGACACAAGTTAGCTAGCAACAGGTTTAAATATACAAGGGGATCACTGGCGTATGCCATAATGGATGAGTTATAGTCTTGGGTGAGAGTGGTATGCGACGTTAGGATCTCGAGGCGAAGCATGCCAACCCACCCGCTCGAGAGACTAACTTGAAGTTCCACCCGGATCGGATCGGTGCCAGTGCCCCAGCGACCGTCCGCAGGAACCATTGACCTTATGCACAAGTTGTCCGTGATCAAACGGTCTGTTTACTAAGTTAACAATTCATGCAGTTGAGGCAACACGAGTACAAGACAAGTAGCATTGCATGATTCATTTTGTATAGTCTCCCTGAACAGTTTGTTGCATGGCAGGATGAGTTCTATACATAGCATATTTTAAACAAGAAGTATACATTATAACTTGTATTTATGCATATGATAAACACTTCTAAATGAACAAGCATGCAGTATAAATAATCGTTCCCGAGTTGAATAAAAAGTACAATAATCTAAGTCTATTCCCTTTTTATCTTGAAATCTTTTAGTTATTACTTGGTATCGTTTGATCGGATAAACAAGAATGCAAGATTTTTAGGTGTGAAGGCTTGGAAGAAGGGCCAACTGAATCGAATATAAGTCACTCACTTAGTTGGTTGGAAGGGAGAAGAAAGCGGTGCTTCAGGACTTCGCTCGCGCGTTGTCTACTGCTCGTTCACCTGCATTGCCACGAACAGCTTGATCAATACCTCTTCCACTCTTTCTAATCTCGGAATTGAAGTGCATTTCAACGAACGAAAATAATGAAATCCATCAAAATTATTCAAGAAAATGCAAGCAAATCTGAAAACTAACTCAAGGCACAAAAGCAACAAGTGACAGCAAAAACTAGGCAACAAAAGATGCAGCGGAGAGGTCCCTCCTGACTCTGCCGCTAAGTCGATCCTGGGTTTGCGGTCCACTGAATATGGAAATCGATTTCGAAGAAGCAAATCCATAATGAGGACGAGTTCTTGTTTCAATCTATCCCGATCGAACGATACCATCTTGTATTTCTTAGCCGCGCTCCCCGAATAGGGGAAACGGGGCACCACATCCTACCCAACTAATTGGAAGTTTTGTCCACGAAACTTAGGAATAGAACCTACCGCTAGGAAAAATTATATTGAGGGCGGCAATGAGATGAGCGCGGATACTCATTTATCTTATGGTCTGATTTGCCGCATACTAAGCATAGCCCAAGCTTTCTGCGACATTTATCGATCGTGTGCCCCAACCGCCTGCAGAAGTGACATAGCCTGTCTAAATTTTCGCTTTGCTTGCCACCATTGTTTGGACGCTTCGTAGCGTTATTTCCTTTCTCGTTGCTATGGCGTTTATGATTGGAGGTATGCACAGCACCGGTAGGAACGTAAGGATACTGCGGTTCAAGAGATGGAGCATGATTCATGACTCCCCGCATAGTCTCGTACTGATGAACGACTACGTGCGCATGGATGGTAGGGCGCAGACCTCCTTCGAATCTTCTGGCATGACTCGCTGCATCCGGTAGATAGGAGCTGGCAAACTTAGCAAGCCTGTTGAACTCGGCAGAGTATTGCTTAACTGTCATGCTGCCTTGCCGTAGTTGTACGAACTCGTTCTCCTTCTGACGATGTACGGGAGGGGGTATGAAATCCTCTTCAAACGCGGCACAAAAAGTAGCCCACGTGATCGCCTCCTCTCCATGGTCAACTTGAAGAGATCGTCGATGTACGTCCCACCAATCGTGCATGTTAAGACGAAGCTGCAGTTGAGTGCATGCGACGCGCTTCTCTTTGGGGACCTTTAGCAGGGAGAAATGGTCTTCAAGTTCGGCCAACCAATCTATAGCCACGATTGGGTCCTCAGTCCCGTTGAATGGTGTATTGCAGACTTTCTCGAAGTCGCCAAAGTCGAAGGCAGTTACATCCCTCTTCCTTGGAGTTTGAGGCATCTCGACTTCAAGCGCAGGTTGCTCCACCGTAGTCGTCGTTGTTGCCGCGGAATGGTTGGAGGCCAAAGTCTGCACGATCTGTTATAAGGTATCTACATGTCACGCCCCAGTCCCAAAATACGTAGGACCAGAATACGTAATCATGCCAGACGTATGAATATGGCACTCCAATATATAGAAACCATAACACACGTACGCTGTACTATGAATAACAATATCTGCAAGTGGTATAACTCCATCATAAGTCACATGGTATAATCTAGATCTCATCCAAAGAATCAATATAAATAAATATCCAGTATCTATGAGCTAGATATCAATGTGAGGTATCTCAAAAAAAATGACAGTCGAATGGAAACAAATCCACTGCCGAACTGGAGTATAGAATAAACGAGATAAACACAATATAAGTACAACAACTACCAACTACTGAGACTCGAAGAAAGGACCTGCTCGAAGTATAGGTAACCAGTCCGGATCTGCGCTCCTACAAACACTCGTGAACAATGCACCTGGAAGGGGACCAGGTCCTCCGAGGAACGTAACATGATACATAAAAGCATGCCATAAAGTAAATACTGAATAAATAACTCCGGGTGACCTAACCATCTAAGTGGAATGCAATTTTAGGACAACTGTGTGTATATGGAAAGGTGTAGGCTAGACATATGCTGACGTAAATCACCAGTCGTGACAACCGGCTAGTATATGCCACACATGCCCCCTATAACACGGGCGCAGGAATACAGTAACGTCCAACGTTCTATAGAGTGTGGTATCTGTAATATCACCAAGTAACGTCCAACACTCTACAGAATGTGGTATCAGTAATATATATACGTCCGTATCACTCCGTCAAGTGCGGTATCAGTGTAAAGGAGTGGGGTGTCCCTGTCACGATCCGCACCCGGTGTAAGGGTACTAGTCGGAAATAACGCCCAGCCTACGCCGCAGAATCGGCGGTAGAACGCTGTCTAGATAGTCTATCTAACAATATAATGAACCACCAATAATGATAGTATACTCAATCACAGATCTAAGGTAGAAATAAGCACGAATCAGATAAGAATAGAATAGTCATCAACTCATGAGTTTAAAATAATACATCAATGAGTCTGAAGAGTAACAAAAAATAAGCTGGAGACAAATCCAGTACAAATGAATACTATCATGCTACAAAGCTACACTCCAGGGTCAACTGTCTCAGTTGGGATAAGTCCCTCTTGAGCCAGGGTCTCCGAATCTAAACCCACAATATCCTGGGGTCCATAATAGGTAGGGTACTCCTCAGTGTCATCTGGAAAAATATATCCAGTCAGGAAAGGAGCAGAGTACATCTCTAACAGCAGTTCTAATCCATGATAAAAACTATGTAACAGTAAATAGCTGTGGATAAACAGGATGCACAAAATAGATACAAGAGATATATAGACAATAAGGAAATACTGGAAAGAAATACAATAATGAACAATATGCCAATAAAATAATAATACTAATGACTAAGTGTGTGAGTACTAGCTTAACATGTGATCGGCTTGGGCAAGATACAATGCGGCCTGGCTAATCATACGTGCGGTACATGATCAACACTATTCGCTTACCAATACTTTATTCAATAGGGATTTGATCACATATCTATACTAATACTCCCCACCCCCAACTGGTATAATATATCCAACCACGGTATGCTATGGCACTAGATTCCCCAAGAAGATAGCTAGTCTCCCCAAGAATCGGTGTCTGTACATGTACAAGATAACCAATAAAACAATACTTGCACCATGTACACCATATACCAAGGAATAATATCTCATGACGAGATCCGGATATACCAATCCGTGTAACCATAGTGTCAAGAGAACCTGGATATCTACACTAGATACAGTGAACATAGAGGATATCATAAATGAGAAACTATCAGAGAATGTACTCGCCTGAAGTCCAATAAAAAAGTCTCACAGATGTCTGACTCGGTGCCTCGAAGACCTAGATATGGAATACCACATTAATACAAGGTCCCGGAAAGAGAACAAGTCAAACTAGTCAACTTCTAGGTCAATAAATAAATTATAAGTCAAAAGTCAACTATGGTCAACTCTAAAGTCAAACATGGTCAAACCAAGGTCAACCTCACAAGACCTCTATATAAACAATATAGAAATAAAATACAACAATTTAGGAATCAAAATTAGATCCCAAATGATACCCACATAAGAATACTAATAATACAAATAATGCACACTCTAAATAATGTATATACAAACCAAATAAAATAATATATTATTATTAGTATTATACCTCACAAAATACTTATATATATACATATATATATATATACAAATATAATATATAATATATAAATTAAATCTGCCAAATCGTCACTGAAAACAGTGAGCTAAAATATAAATTAAATAAAATAGGCTTTCAGTGACAGTTCCTACTGTCACTGAAACCACCGTCGCCAAAGCCGCTGTGCAAACTGCACTGCTGTCACCCATTGGTGACAGTTCTCAACTGTCACAGAAGAATCCGTCACTGCTGCTGTGAATCCCGCTCACTGCATGGGTTAATGACAATGGCGGCTCTGTCATTAATACCCGCCGCCACTGCTACAGCGGCTGCTGCTGACCCGTCTAATTAGCGACAGTTTCACTGTCACAAACCTACTGTCACTAAAACACAGAAATATATATATATATAAATATATATATATATAAATCTATATATAAATCAATATATATATAAAAATATACATAAAACAATTAGATAAATATATATACTTATATATATACAATCAAATACTATTAGTTACAAAACACAATGCACATATTAATGTACGTATTTTACATGGCTAGAAGCACACATAAAAATACATTCATTAAATCCAAATAATTAAATATATAATAATTATAAATAATATAATCACACATTTAAACACATAAATATATTTTACAAACCTTTATGTATAAAATATTTTATTAACATAAGTACATATATAATTGCATGCAAGAAAGCTACATACATATATTTATACATCATATTAAAATACATAAAAATATAGATCTATGCTACAAAATCATAATAAATACACTAAAATGAATATATAATATCTATATATATTTACTAATTATAAATGAAGAATTTAAAGCATAAATAGTTAGATCTACACATAAACACACCAAATTGGAAAGTTTTACACCGTATCCCACTAGATCTAGGATACGCATGTGACACGAGTCCAACACACAACCAATTGCATCCCGAAGGACACAAACAAGTCACAAATAATATTTATGAACAAATTAAAGTGTCAAAAGTAGATCTATGTGTCCGTGTCAAAATACGACATGTTCAAAGTCCCGTGTCGGAGGGAAAACTCCCAAAATGACACGTATCACCAAATAGTTGGGATACGAACCACATGTACCCAAATATGGACACGACACAAGCCCCAAACACATAATCACATGCCCAACTGATCTATAGGATCAATTGACACACACAACAAAATGTAAATTCGGAATTCCAACAAAATTGACACAAAAAGCACCATAACTTTCTCCATGGGTCTCCTATGAACATAAAACAAAGTCCTATGGGTAGTACATACATATGGGTTGATTTTACATGATTAAATCTCAGATTTAGAAGCTATTTTAATGAGAAAAACTGAATTATACCTATTGGGAGATAGATTCCCAATGAAATCTCCAATTGAGATGAACTTGCTTCCAAATTGTAGATCCTTGCTCCTCTTTCTAGATCCTTGCTTCCTCCTTCTAGATCCTTGCTTCTTAACTTTCTAATGGTGAATTGGAAAGAATTTGGAATAAATTTGGTGGAGAATTGGAATGGGAATGGAGGGAATTTGGTAGTGGGAAATTCTAGATCTAGATTGGAAATGAGAATGAGAGGAGAGAGAAATTCCCCCCTCCTAATATAGGCCGGCCATGCCCCCCTCCCCAAGCAATTTTAAAATGTCCAATGTACCCCTTGGGGCCTCTCATGAAGAAATAATTAAGGAAGGAAGCTTCTAGTCTAATCACTTAATTAATTTAATCCATCTCCTTAACCATGGGCCTTCTAAATGGGCCAAGTCTAACTATTTAATTCATGTTGGTCCATGGGTCCAAACTAAACTAGTTGGGTCCACTAAAATAAGTCCAAAATAATTAAATAACATCTAACAATAATTAAATAATACAACAAAAATTATTTACCATGCACAAAATTTATTTAAATAGGAAATTACTAAAATACCCTTTTTCCTAAAATATGGTAGTGACAATCCCATATGCCTACTAGTCGTCCTCCCTGCCTAATGATCTAAGCATGTTGTATCCACAACACGCGTCAGCTACTACGCCTCGGCGTCGTAACTCTGGCTCATAGACTATCGTTAGAGCAAGGGTCCATCCTTACAACCAAACAAGGACAGGGATGGGACCATCGTACCATGCTAGTCTATGCTCCACCTACTAATAACTGCTAAGTCTTCTAACATGCATCACTATTAGCAGTTATACCCTATCCGTCGCACGCCTACACGTACAGGTGGACAACCACATACGCAGGACCGTGCCCTACATGAGACTCACAACACGTGTACGAAATATGTCAAGGCCTGGGAGTCATACCAATAACTCCACAACTTTAGGTGGGTCTACTAGACACTAGGTCAGACACAAGTCCTAACGTCAACGCCTCCGTTGACTGCACCCGAGTCTCTCTCGGACGTGCATAATTAAATAATAAATATGCACCTAATAACACAGAATTTAAACAGTACAACAAGGCAAGGTATACTTGCCTGGCAAGAGGGCTGCATAGCACCAATAATCTGCTCCTGAAGTCACACAGGTAAATCCAACAGGTCTCCGGGGTCAGCGTGCACAGTTACGAAAATCAGGGGTGACTGCTGTGGGTTGTCTGGCAAGGGTGACGGTGATTGAGGTTGCTAGAGTGATGGTTAAGGGTGATACTGATTATGGCGATTAGGTGAGATGGTGAGGAGGAGGATGCAGAGGGTGACTGGAATGATAGTGATGATGATGGTGAAGGTGCTGACTATGATGACGATGATGATAACAATATGGATGATGGTGGCAATGGAAGCGATGATGATGGTTACAGATGACGAAGATGGTGATGTGTATGATGGTGATAACAAGGATGGTGATGTGTATGATGGTGATGACGAGGATGATGGTGCTAATGAAGGTGACAAGGCAATTATTAGGGTTTTATGTGTTGAGAATGAGAGATGATGATAATGGTTTGAGATGACGGTGATGACAATGTTAAGGATGATAGGAATGATGATAATATTGATGATCCTGATGATGACGATGTCGGCGACGATGGCTATGGTGCTGACGATGAGGACGGTGACTAAGGGTGATGAGGACAACGTTGTTAGTGACGACGCTGGCGAGGATGATGACGTGGACGATGGTGATGATGACTAGGATGACGAGGGTGATGACGATGTTAGGGTCGATGATGAGGATGATAATGGTGACGAGGGTGGTTATGGTGATAACAACGACGACGATGGTAATGATGATGATAAGGAGGTGATGATGACGTTCGTGGAGGATGGTGGTAATAGGATACGAGACTCGCCGAAATCCGGCCAGTGGGGGGGAGATTCGACGGCCAGTGGTGGAGGTGAAGTCGACGGGAGGGCGACTCGGGCGGGGTCAGGACGAGCAGCGGGGTCATGGCCGCTGTGTTAACTCCGTCGAGAAGGAGGAAGAGATGACTACAGGGCATTCTCAGGCGGTTAGCGGCTCGACGGTGTCCAGGGTCGGCCGCGGGTTGGTCGTCGTGGTCGTTCAGGCGACCGGGGGCTGGGGGAAGAAGACGAGGATGATGTTGGTCGGGGTATGGCTCTCAGACGAGGGGAGGAGGAGAATGGCGCTGGCTGGGAGAAGTTCGTGCTCAGGCGGAGGGGGAGGAGGTAGAGTCGGGGAAGGAGGAAGAGGGGATATGGGGGTGCTTCTCCGGCCATGGGGAGGCCGAGCAGAGCGGAGGAGGTAGAGGGGGTGATCGTGTTGGTGGTGGTGGCGACTGTGCTTCACAGAGGTGGGGGGGTCGGGCTCCGACGAGGTCGAGGAGGGGGAGAAGGATGGAGGATGAGCGGAGACGGTGTCGATGCTTAGTCGAAGTCGAGGGGAGGAAGAGAACGACGGAGGTCGGGTCGACGCTCAGTCACCGGGGGAGAGGGAGATCAGGCGGAGGAGGTGGCCGCGGGTCGCTATGCAGGCTGGGAGGTTGGGAAGGAGGGAGGTGGAGGTCGAGGAAGGGGCGGGCGAAGCTGCTCCGGCGAGGGTCGGCTCACCACGGGGAGGCGGAGGACAGGGAAAGGGGGGTGGCGGCTGTCGGCTAGGGTTAGGGTTAGGTTTAGGGATTTTGTTGTTTATTATTTTTGGTGGAGAAAACTAAAAAAAAAATATTTATACATGTAGAAATTTGGACTTGGGTTTGACCTAGGATTTGGGCTGGGTCAATGCTCCTTGGGCTTCGGCTCTCATGGGGATGTTGGGAGGGCTAGAATTTGCATTAATTAAATGCAAGGGTAGAATTTAAATGGGGACGATGTGCGCGCGTTGCACATCCGAAAAAATTACAGAAAAATCCACGTAAAGGGAAAATTGGGTTTCTTCACGTATTATCCAATGATGGGGATATCTCAATGCGTTTTTGCATAAAAGCCCCCAACAATTAGAAAAATTGTACAAAGACGGAAATTGGATTTAATTAATTTAATTGAATGCGCACGATGTTCTAGAATTAATTAGGAGTACATGGGTTTAAAATTAGGTAGGACACAAGTGTCATGGCATAGAAGATACAATGTAGAATATTAATAAAAATTCGGGTGGTACAAAACGATCAAGATTATGTCTCCAATTTTGATTGGAACGCACAGGGGTACAAAGTTAGGATTTATTTAGAATTAATAAATAGCATCCGCGACGTTTATTGTGCGACTAAAATGTAGCACCAGAGAGCATGATTATAAGTTACACAAAGGTCAGAAAGGTAGGCGGACATGTCTAGGACAATGTTGTAAAATTTGCAGATAGGCAATGGCTAGCGTAGTGCTCCAATTAACGAAGCAACGTTAAGGTGCGCTACACGATAAAATAATGTACAGTTAAATCAAATATCGTGTTTTAAAATTCTAATTGGGTTCAAACTAGCCCTAATTCCATTATATAAGCCAAGTAACCCTAATTTCGGGTGAGGGGGTTTACAAGATACCCAACTTAAAAATAATTTTGTCCTTGAAATTAAAATAAGGCATAATTGGTTTAACTCCTTCACTTGCGTACGTAAGGCGAGTTAATCACGATCTCTTCCAATTATCTAAAACTTATTTAAATCCATCGCAGTCACTTTTAATTTAGATTAACCATTGTTTAATCGAACTTCAACACATCGCACTATCTCCTCAATTTTTTAAATTAAAATAATCACATCCAATCTAATTCAAATATATATGACATCCCACCTCAAAAGTTTATATCGCAATCTTCCATTATCATACTCTCATCTAGAAAACAATTATAATCAATTAATATTTTCATTTTCAACTTATGAATTCCATACTCTTCCGATTTTACTCTTTAAATTTACATCCTCAATATTTCCAATAGGTGGTCCAACACTCAAAAATTTTAATTCCTAATTCAAGTCATCGAATTTTGAATTCAATCCGACCAATTTCATATTTAGAGTTCTATTTTATTTTTCTCGAGATTTAAATCGATGATTCAACCCCCAATTCTCAAAATTCAATCACGTGCTAAGAATTGAAATTCATTGATCCTCATCCTCTTACTTATTCGTCCAAAATTCTAAAAAAATTAACATGACTTGAATCTTTCAATCAAAATTTGTTCGATCACAATCTAAAGAAATTCCTTTCAAGCTGATAATGCAACTGCTACCCAACTTAGAATTTTCCCATCTATCACATAAGGCTCTTACATTTAAGAAATCTCATTCCTCAAATTTACTTAACCATGTTACTCAATCCTTAAAATTTTAACACCAAATATATTACATGTGATATGCCCTTGGTTACAAAATAATCATCAAACAATGTAATTGGCCTATAGGGTATATCTAATACTATTTGTGTATCAACTTATGCTAGGCACGAGGTTTCGTCTTTCCGAAATAAGGGAAGACGGAAAACAATAATAAAGAGTTCAAGGGGGAGGTAATAGATTAGAAGTATGGGGATCAAGGCGTTTAAAGAATTCAATGAGAATTATCAAGGCAGTTGTGGATTGAAATCCTATTTTGGTAATTCCTATTCACATGCTCGCATCAGTACAGTTATGTAACGGATACGATATGCTCAGTCATATCTAGAGGGCAAGTACATTCGACTACTAATCACTATATATCTCAATCCACGTAAAGTAGTTATGCGAAGGGCGAACCAAGCGCACTATGGTTGATCAAACCGTAGTACACTGATTCTGATATGTATTAGTGTACGCGTCCAATAATACATATATCGTGAACAAGATCGATAAAAGACTGAGCTTGCAAAACTAGGCTGTAACAGCAGCATAAGTCGAGGTAGTACAAAATTATAAGCACGCTTGATTATGATGAGAGAAATTACAAAATAATTTAAGTTCACAAAACCAAACAAGATACAAAATTAAGATTGTACATTCTCTACAGCTGTCATACTAACTCCTTGTCTAAGTCGCTAGGCGACCAAATAGGGGTTTGGGCCTATAATTTCTACAGTCTGAATAAACACTATCTTCTTATGCAGGTCTAAAGTTGTGTCATCCTATTATACTTTATCAATGGGTCAATAGGGCTATGTGGTACTATGTTGTGAGGCATACTACCCAACTTAAAACAAAAAAAAGCTAACACTGTGACAGTCTTAAGGGAATCCTACAAATTAATAAAGTTCTTGTAAATAAAGTACAGATTCTTATTGGGCTATACGAGGAATGGATCTTAGTACTTATTAGGATCTCCTATTGTATCATGTAGGTAATGGCCATCTTAAATCTTAACCTTAGTGTTCATAGAATACAAGTGTCAATAGTATGAATGGAGAAGTTACTGGTCTTCAAGGAAAAAAAAGGATATAATCTATATTGAGGTGGGGTACATGTTACGTGATTTAAAACTAAGAATAATCAGATCACAATCTAAGGGAACAACCCAAACTATCAAATTCTAACTACCACGCACAAAATTCAAAGTTCAAGATTATAATTATCACCCTAGCAAACTATATATCCTAACATAGAATAAAATCACTTGGCCTTAAATCATAAGAGTTATGTGGCACGAGTTAAAAGATGGAGAAAAGAAGAATCATAATTTAATCGTCGCGTAATTAGTGAACGCTAAGGTTTTGGAGGAACCAGATATGAAATTAAAATAGAGGGGCTCAAGATAATATCATGGTTTCCTAAGGGAAGGTGGTGAGCAAATCTCCGTATTTGAGGTATGATCAAGGGGAATGTCATACTCGTTGCTCTGGCTTCCTGAGGTACTGTCTGCTAATATCAAGACAAGGATCTATATCCTAACATTATCTCACTATGCAAATTAGGTTCAGTCCCTACATTCTATCTTGAATTTCTATTGGTTCCTAAATACTAGGGTCAAGCATTATGGTCAGATTTATAGCTAACCTTAGTAGTGTCTATACCACTTTTAAGTCATTCATAGTTATATCAAGGATTAATGGTAAGCCATTCTATAGATAAGGGATGCTAGGGTTTACTTAAATATTCTAAACTTAGTGATGTGTTAGGGTTCTAATTACTCTTAGTAGGAAGGTTACCCTACTTATTATCTAACAACAGGGACTTCTATATTCTAGGAGAAGGCTACACTCAAGGTACTAATAGGAAGGCACATGAATCAAGCAGGATGCATTCGTTCAAATAGAATGGATTGAAAGAAGATGAGTCATAGTCAGATATGGATGAGATCCTATACTCTAATCCTATTTGCAGGCTTGCTCGGTACAGTAACATAACCGAGACAATATGCTCTGACCTACATGGGCCACCACTAAAAATATGTCACTTCCCAATACCAAAATACGTAGGACCAGGATACGTAATCATGCCAGTCGTATGAATATGGCACTCCAATATATGAAAACGAATATGGCACTCCAATATATGGAAACCATAACACACGTACGCTGTACTATGAATAACAATATCCGTAAGTGGTATAAATCTATCATAAGTCATATGGTATAATCTAGATCTCATCCAAAGAATCAATATAAATAAATGTCTAGTATCTACGAGCTAGATATCAATGTGAGGTATCTCAAAACAAAATGACAGTCGGATGGAAACAAATCCACTGCCAAACTGGAGTATAGAATAAACGAGATAAACATAATATAAGTACAACAACTACCAACTACTGAGACTTGAAGAGAGGACCTGCTCGAAGTATAGGTAACCAGTCCGGATCTGCGCTCCTGCAAATACTCGTGAACAATGCACCTGGAAGGGGACCAGGTCTTCAGAGGGACGTAACAAGATACATAAAAGCATGCCATAAAGTAAATACTGAATAAATAACTCCGGGTGACCTAACCATCTAAGTGAAATGCAATTTGAGGACAACTGTGTGTATATGGGAAGGTGTAGGCTAGACATATGCTGACGTAATTCACCAGTCGTGACGACAAGCTAGTATATGCCACACATTCCCCCTATAACACGGGCACAGGAATACAGTAACGTCCAACGTTCTATAGAGTGTGGTATCTGTAATATCACCAAGTAACGTCCAATACTCTACATAATGTGGTATCAGTAATATATATATATATACGTCTGTATTACTCCGTCGAGTGCGGTATCAGTGTAAAGGAGTGGGGTATCCCATATGCCTACTAGTCGTCCTCCCCTCCCAATGATCTAAGCATGTTGTATCCACAACACGCGTCAGCTACTACGCCTCAGCGTCGTAACTCTGGCTCATAGACTATCGTTAGAGCAAGGGTCCATCCTTACAACCAAACAAGGACAGGGATGGGACCATCGTACCATGCTAGTCTATGCTCCACCTACTAATAACTGTTATGTCTTCTAACATGCATCACTATTAGCAGTTATACCCTATCTGTCGCACGCCTACACGTACAAGTGGCCAACCACATACGCAGGACCGTGCCCTACATGAGACTCATAATACGTGTACGAAATGTGTCAAGGCCTGGGAGTCATACCAATAACTCCACAACTTTAGGTGGGTCTACTAGACACTAGGTCAGACACAAGTCCTAATGTTAACGCCTCCGTTGACTGCATCCGAGTCTCTCTCGGATGCGCACAATTAAATAATAAATATGCAGCTAATAACACAGAATTTAAACAGTATAACAAGGCAAGGTATACTTGCCTAGCAAGAGGGCTGCGTAGCACCAATAATCTGCTCCTGAAGTCGTGCAGGTAAATCTAACAGGTCTCCGGGGTCAGCGTGCACAGGTACGAAAATCAGGGGTGACTACTGCGGGTTGTCTGGCAAGGGTGACGGTGATTGAGGTTGCTAGAGTGATGGTTAAGGGTGATACTGCTTATGGCGATTAGGTGAGATGGTGAGGAGGATGCTGCAGAGGGTGACTAGGATGATAGTGATAATGATGGTGAAGGTGCTGACTATGATGATGATAACGATATGGATGACGGTGACGATGGAAGCGATGATGATGGTTACAGGTGATGAAGATGGTGATGTGTATATGGTGATGACGAGGATGGTGATGTGTATGATGGTGATGCCGAGGATGATGGTGCTAATGAAGGTAAAGAGGCAATGATTAGGGTTTTATGTATTGAGAATAAGAGATGATAATGATGATTTAAGATGACGGTGATGACAATGATGAGGATGATTGGAATGATGATAATGTTGATGATCCTGATGATGGGGATGATGACGATGTCGACGACGATGGCGATGGTGTGGACGATGAGGATGGTGACTAAGGGTGATGAGGACGACGTTGTTAGTGACGACACTGGCGAGGATGATGACGTGGACGATGGTGATGATGACTAGGATGACAAGGGTGATGACGATGTTAGGGTCGATGATGAGGATAATAATGGTGACGAGGGTGGTTATGGTGATAACAACGACGACGATGGTAATGATGATGATAAGGAGGTGATGATGACGTTCGTGGAGGATGGTGGTAATAGGATACGAGACTCGCCGAAATCCGGCCAGTGGGGGGAAGATTCGACGGCCAGTGGTGAAGGTGAAGTCGATGGGAGGGCGACTCGGGCTGGGTCAGGACGAGCAGCGGGGTCATGGCCGCTGTGTTAACTCCGTCGAGGAGGAGAAGGAGATAACTGCGGGGCGTTCTCAGGCGGTCAGCGGCTCGACAGTGTCCAAGGTCGGCTGTGGGTTGGTCGTCGTGGTCCTTCAAGCGACCGGGGGCTGGGGGAAGGAGACGAGGATGATGTTGGTCGGGGTATGGCTCTCAGACGGGGGAAGGAGAAGAATGGCGCTGGCTAGGAGAAGTCCGTGCTCAGGCGGAGGGGGAGGAGGTGGAGTCGGGGAAGGAGGAAGAGGGGAGATGGGGGTGCTGCTCCGGCCATGGGGAGGTCGAGCAGAGCGGAGGAGGTAGAGGGGGTGATCGTGTTGGTGGTGGTGGCGACTGTGCTGCACCGAGGTGGGGGGGAGTCAGGCTCCGACGAGGTCGGGAAGGGGGAAAAGGACGGAGGATGAGCGGAGACTGTGTCAATGCTTAGTCGAAGTCGAAGGGAGGAAGAGAACGGCGGAGGTCGGGTCGACGCTCAGTCGCCGGGGGAGAGGAAGATCCGGCGGAGGAGGTGGCCGCGGGTCGCTGTGCAGGCTGGGAGGTCGGAAAGAAGGGAGGTGGAAGTCGAGGAAGGGGCGGGCGGAGCTGCTCCGGCGGGGGTCGACTCGCCGCGGGGAGACGGAGGACAGGGAAACGGGGGTGGCGGCTGTCGGCTAGGGTTAGGCTTAGGTTTAGGTTTAGGGATTTTCTGGTTTATTATTTTTGGTGGAGAAAACTAGAAAAAATATATTTATACATATAGAAATTTGGGCTTGGGTTTGACCTAGGATTTGGGCTGGGTCAATGCTCCTTGGGCTTCGGCTCTCATGGGGATGTTGGAAGGGCTAGAATTTGCATTAATTAAATACAAGGGTAGAATTTAAATGGGGGACGATGTGCGCGCATTGCACATCCGAAAAAATTACAGAAAAATCCACGTAAAGGGAAAATTGGGTTTCTTCACGTGTTGTCCAATGGTGGGGATATCATAACGCATTTTTGCATAAAATCCCCCAACAATTAGAAAAATTGTACAAAGACGGAAATTGAATTTAATTAATTTAATTGAATGCGCACGATGTTATAGAATTAATTAGGAGTACATGGGTTTAAAATTAGGTGGGATACAAGTGTCAGGGCATAGAAGATACAGTATAGAATATTAATAAAAATTTGGGTGGTACAAAACGGTCAAGATTATGTCTCCAATTTTGATTGGAACACACAGGGGTACAAATTTGGGATTTATTTAGAATTAATAAATAGCGTCCGCGACGTTTATTGTGCGACTAAAATGTAGCACCAGAGAGCATGATTATAAGTTACACAAAGGTCAGAAAGGTAGGCGGGCATGTCTAGGACAATATTGTGAAATTTGCTGATAGGCAATGGCTAGCGTAGTGCTCCAATTAACGAAGCAACGGTAAGGTGCGCTACACAATAAAATAATGTACAGTTAAATCAAATATCGTGTTCTAAAATTCTAATTGGGTTCAAACTAGCCCTAATTCTATTATATAAGCTAAGTAACCCTAATTTCGGGTGAGGGGGTTTACACTACCTGCTTCTGTTGGACTGATAATCGGGCTTCTATATTGTCTTGAAACTTGAGTTGCCTCTCCTCCGCTCGCTTCTCGGCTCGTTCATAGTGAGCCTCGTCCCTTTATTGGTTTGCCTCCAACATCCGCATCATTTGCTGGATGGGATCGATGCGAGACATGGCCCGTTGGCTCCGTGAACTTCCCGAAGTGCCCGAACTACTTTCTTGGGCTTGCATCTCGCCCGGTGCTAATGCTGAGGATTGCGCCGGTGCCATTCCTTTAAAAAGAAAGTAAATTATATCAGGATCATAATGTATTATAGACTCATTGTATGAACGTATCTCATTTTGGCCTAACGAGTTCAAGGGTTCGTACAGGGATTAATCGTTAAAGAACTTTTCCAACACGAGGGTCAAAGAAACTTGAAGCTGTGCTCTGATAACAACATGTCATGCCCCAATTCCGTAGAATCGATAGTCGTCCCCCGGGCGTGACGCCGTACGGCCTAGGTTACGCACCGCACAAGGCTAAATTATTTTGCATAACGAGCACATATTCAGAGTACGTAGATAAATTAAAACATAGATTTGAAACATGAAAAAGTTCTCTTTATTGATATATGAACATCTATTACAAACTCTTGAACGAGTCAGCTAATTGCCGCACGGGCTTACAAAATTTGACACAAAATGAGATAGAAGTCTTGTACATTACATTCCTTTACTAGACTTCAAAATATAAAGACCTCCTGGAGGGATGATGCCTTTCCCTCTGAGCTGCACTATGTTTGGGTTGCAAGCTCTTGCTTCAAAATGCTTCAAAGGGCGCAATCTGAATACGCCGACAGCTAGACTGGATTGGGAAGACGACTTCAGCTCCTCGCTCGGATCTCCTTAGTGCGGGAAACCTATTTCAACGAGGGTCAGTACATCAAAATATACTGGTGAAGGTGAGCTAACCCAACTATACCAATCAACACATTGTTTATATGAAGCATGCTTATTATTTATGGTCTTTCTATCTTGTCTTAGTTTATTTTACAGCAAGCAATAGATATAAAAATTAATGAAATAACATACCACCATTCGGTGATATTTACCTGCCCGTCTGAACCACCTGCACAATACTTACCATGTCCTTCCCTACCAAGAAGACACAAGTTAGCTTGCAACAGGTTTAAATATACAAGGGGATCACTGGCGTATGCCATAATGGACGAGTTATAGTCTTGGGTGAGAGTGGTATGTGACGCTAGGATCTCGAGGCGAAGCATGCCAACCCACCCACTCGAGAGACTAACTTGAAGTTCCGTCCGGATCGGTGCCAGTGCCCCAGCGATCGTCCGCAGGAACCATTGACCTTATGCACAAGTTATCCGTGATCAAACGGTCTGTTTACTAAGTTAACAATTCATGCAGTTGAGGCAACACGAGTACAAGACAAGTAGCATTACATGATTTATTTGGCATAGTCTCCCTGAACAGTTTATTGCATGGCAGGATGAGTTCTATACATAGCACATTTTAAACAAGAAGTATACATTCTAACTTGTATTTATGCATATGATAAACATTTCCAAACGAACAAGCATGCAATATAAATAATCGTTCCCAAGTTGAATGACAAGCACAATAATCCAAGTCTATTCCCTTTTTTATCTTAAAATCTTTTAGTTATTACTTGGTATCGTTTGATCGAGAAAGCAAGAATACAAGATTTTTAGGTGTGAAGGCTTGGAAGAAGGGCCAACTGAATTGAATATAAGCCACTCACTTAGTTGGTTGGAAGGGAGAAGGAAAGCGGTGCTTCAGGACTCCACTCACGTGTCGTCTACTGCTCGTTCACCTGCATTGCCATGAACAGCTTGATCAATACCTCTTTCACTCTTTCCAATCTCAGAATTGAAGTGCAGTTCAACGAACGAAAATAATAAAATCCATCAAAATCGTTCAAGAAAATACAAGCAAATCCGAAAACCAACTCAAGGTACGAAAGCAACAAGCGACAGCGAAAACTAGGCAACAAAAGATGCAGCGAAGAGGTCCCTCCTGACTCTGTCGCTAAGTCGATCCTGGGGGCACGGTCCACTGAATATGGGAATCGATTCCGAAGAAGCAAATCCATAACGAGAATGAGTTCTTATTTTAATCTATCCCGATCGAACGATACCGTCTTGTATTTCTTAGCCTCGCTCCCCGAATAGGGGAAATAGGATACCACATTGAGAAGGTAATTACCAGGAGGACCAACAGCGGGACCTACAGAAGAAGTTTTCCAGGGTACCCGCTCGAAGAAGAAGCTATCAACTGTTGGGGGTAGCTCTTCCTCAGAACCCCTGGGGGTTACACAAGCTGGGGGTAGTAATCCCCCGGACCTATACAACAACCCAGCATTCCGTAAAGATAGTGAATCTCAAGGGACAGATGTCGAGTTATCTGGGGCTAATCACCCTCATCAAGAATACGCAGTATCCAAAGTTGGGGGTAGAATTCCCTCCAAGTCCAAAAATGATGCAAAATTATCGGTCTTCCTTGAGGACTGTATGACTTAGGAATCGGAAGCTCTAAAGCCAAAGGAGACTTTCTCCTTCAATGACGACGACATCATAAAAAAATTTAACATACTAATGAAGGGAAACAAACTTCGGCTACCCAACATCAGATGCCCTGAAGAGGCTGAAAAGGTCGATGACCCAAAATATTGCCTCTTTCATCGGTACATTCATCATCCAACCAGAGACTGCTCTATGTTGAAGAGATTTATCCAGCAATTGATCAATGCCAATGAGCTCACCCTTGACTTCGAGGATAAGACGGTCATTGTGAACATAGTGTCCCTCCAATTAGGAGACTTCCCAGTGACGAAAGCCCAGGCAACCAGGGAGGTTGTCAACCTCCCGCTAGCTCGTAACTGAGTAGCATGCTTGGTATCACTCACATCACCAAGAGGTGAGTCCATTGCTCAAAAATTGGCACAGCAAAAAGCACCATCAACGACCAGGTCAAAGGGAAAGCAATGCAGGCCAGGCCGCATAATCCTTTCCTCATAAAACATAAATTATTGACTTTGAGCGCTCAGCGCAGCTCAACAAGTCTCTATGTGCATGAAAGCCAAGTCTCGTATGACTCATCAGCAATGGCGCATGATGGGCAATATTCTATTGTACTCATCCGAGCAAGTCTTCAGTGCAAGGATACATCATACTTCATGCGCACACGATAGTACTTCTCTGCGTAACAAATCCATATGGGCAACGGGCACTGTTCCCCTGCGCGATATACAAAAATACGCGGTAAGAGGTGGTCCTCGGCGTGGTAGAAAATTGTACGCATATGACTGTGATCCTACACGCATAACTCAACCAACTCTCTCCTGTATATGTGGCAGTGTCCTTGTTCATAGAGCTTCTTATTCTGCACAAGCTAAGTCATCAATAGTATTCAATGCAAAAAATAATGATCTGCCATAATTCCATTATTACAACCAATAATCACTCTGTCTCATGCAGAAGATGGGCTATGACCTCCAAAAAGCTGAAGGTCTAAACTTTGGTAAAGGACGGTGCATTCCTTTACAATCCGACGGTTATTACAACAGCACTCATAGAGGGCTAGGATATGGAGATGCTAGTACGCGCTATGACTCACAAGACGGTCGGTAAATTCTAACCTAAATTGGAGGGTCCGTTCATTATGGAAACCGTATTTTCCAACGGCGCATACCTGTCACTACCATATTTTCTAGGAAAGGGTATTTTAGTTATTTTATAATTAATTAAATAGTATGCATGTTAAATAACTATTTATTTTATTATTTATTTATTGTTAGATGTTAGTTTATTAATTTGGACTTGTGTCAGTGGACCTAACTAGTTTAGTTTAGACTCATGGACCAACATTTATTATTAGTTAGAATTGAGCCCAATTAGAAGCTCATTCATTAGGAGGATGATTAAGTTAATTAAAATAATTAGACTAGAAACCTTCCCTCAATTATTTCTTCATGAGAGGCCCCAAGGGGTATAATGAAGATTACATAGTAGCTTGGGGAGGGGGCCAAGTGGCCGGCCTATTAAAAGAGGGGAAAAAAGTTTTTCTCTCCTCTTTTTATTTCAAACTAGATTTAGAATTTCTCTCAACCAAATTTCTTCATTCTTACATCAATTTTCTACCAAATTTCTTCCTAATTCCTTACCAAATAACCATTAGAGGCTAGTAGAGTAATGATCTAGAAGGAGGAAGCAAGGATCTACAAAGAGGAGCAAGGATCTACAAGTTGAAGGCCAATTTTATCAAATTTAGAGATTGTATTGGGAATCCATCTCCCAATAGGTACAATTCAATTTTTTCTCTTTAATTAGGTTCTAAATCTAATATTTAACCATGAGAAACTATCCATATGCATAGGCTACACATAGGAATTGGAATTAGGTTCATAGGAGGCCTATTAAGAAAGTTATGTACTTTTTGTGTCAATTTTGGAGAAATTTCGAGATTGACACTTGTTGTGTTTGTCAATTGGTCATGTAAACTAAATTGACATATGTTTTCTTGTTTGTGGATAGTATTATGTCCACAATTGAATACGTGTAGGTCGTATCCCAATAATTTGGTGATACGTGTTGATTTAGGGTTTTTTCCTCCGACACGGGACTTTGTGCATGTCACATTTTAACACGGACACGTAGATATATATTTTACTCCTCGTATTATTTATAAATAGTAATTTAGACTTGCTCGTGTCTTTAGAGGTACGTTTGGTTGTGTGGTGGACTTGTATCGCAAGCATATCATAGATCTAGTGTGATACGGGTGCAATGCACTCCACTTGTTTATTGTGTTACATTTCTAGATCCAATCTCATTTATTCATAGCTATATATATATATATATATATATATATATATATATATATATATATATATATATATATATATATATATATTGAGTTGTATATATCCTTGTGTTGTTCATATATTATATATGAATGAGTTATAGATACATATTATATACATAGCTATGTGTGTGGTTGATGCCTATGTATAGATATTCATAGAGAGTGGATGAATATATATATATATATATATATATATATATATATATATATATATATATATATATATGTGTGTGTGTGTGTGTGTGTGTGTGTGTGAGAGAGAGAGAGAGAGAGAGAGAGAGAGAGAGAGAGAGAGAGAGAGAGAGGTGTATACATAGATTGATATATAGGTATTGATGGTTATATGTTATATACATAGTGATAATGTATAGATGTGCTATGTTCATCTGTATATATATACATTGAGGTGTTTATATGTATATATGTATGTTGATGGTTATATATGTATATATGCAAGTGTATATATATAGATATAGTTATATGTACTTATATGTATGTTTATATATGTATTTGGGTATTTTTGTATGTTTACATATGGCTACCTATATTTATTGATAAGTATATCTATGTATATATATAGGTGTATCTACATATATGTATCTATGATTGTGTGTGTGGTTGTGTGGTGTGTGAAGAAGGGGGGTCGATGCAGAAACCGACCAGCAGCAGTTTGGACCGGCAGTAGCAGCAGTTTAGAGACGGCAGCAGCAATAATTTGGAAACCACTAGCAGCAACTTGGAAACCGAGCAGCAGCACCAACAACATGTATCAGAAAGGTATTGGTGTCAGTGAGGTATTGGTTAGTTGAGTTGGGTGGCGTTTGAGTTTAGCTTGAGTTGAGTAGTTGGTTAGCTAATTAGTTTGATACCTATTTAATTAGTTATCTAGTTAGTTAGTAGATATATACGTATGATTAATTAGTAAGTTAGATCTATACATATATACTACTTATGTGTATCTCTAGTTTATATATATATATATATATATATATATATATATATATATATATATATATGTGTATTAGTGGTAATGATTGTTAGTATAGCATAGTAGTTAGTATTAATATTCATTTTAGTATATACTAGTAGTTGATATTAGTGAATATTAGAAATTATATTGGATTGATATATATATATACCTATTAGTATATAGCTATTGGGGTAGTTAACCATATGATAGAGCGACATTACCTTGAGATACCAAAGTAAGTGTCAAGGTATTGAGGATATTCAAGGTATTCGAGTTGGGTATTGAGATTGGTGTTTAGTGGTGCGATGCGATACCGAGTTGGTTCAAAGCCAAGGTATCCACTTAGAATTTTGTAATTAGGATTAGTATATCTAATATTGATTGAATATGCATATTATGATATTCTCATATCTCTTGTTTGCGTATTCTGAGATGCGGTATCTTAGAGTGTTCTTAGTATCTTAGATTTAACTAGTATGACCTAGTTTCATAGTGTATGAACCTAATATCCTAGAGTCAGACTCATGCAAACTAGAAATATGTTGTTTGACCAAGTTTGACCGGTTTAACGTAGAGTTGATCTAGTTTGACTATTTTGACTTAGAAATGGCTTTATGATCTAGAAGTTGACTAGTTTAACTTATGTTCATTTTGAAATCTTGTATTGATATTATATTTCATATATAGGTCTTCGAGGTACCATACCATACATTTGTGATACTATTTACCGGACTTCAGGCGAGTACATTCTCTGATAGCTTCTCATTTATAATATCCTCTATGTTTATTGTATCTAGTGTAGATATCCTTGATTTCTTGACACGATGGTTATACGGATTGGTATATCCAAATCTCGTCATGAGATGTTATTCCTTGGTATATATGGTGTATCTTGTGCTAGCCTTATTTCTTTGTTTCTTGTACATGTATAGACACTGATTCTCGGAGAGACTAGCTATCTTCCTAGAGAATCTTGTGCCATAACATACCATGGTTGGATCTCCTATACCAGTCGGGGGTGGGAAGTATTTTAGTGTAGATATATGATCATACCCTCCTTGTGCATGTCTTGTTCCTTGTGAGTGTTGGTCATACACTGCACGTATAACTAGCCAGGCCCTTATCCTTGTGCAAGTTTCCAAGACGATCACATGTTAAAGTTAGTACTCACTCACTTAGTCATTAGTATTCTTGTTTATTGTCATATTGTTCATTCTTGTATTTATTTCCATTATTTCCTTTATTGTATATCTCTTTTATCTATTGTTGCATCTTGTATATTCACTTCTATTTACTGTTACATAGTTTATATCATTGATTAGAACTGCTATTAGAGATATACTATGCTCCTTTACTGACTGGATATATTTTTCCCAAATAATACTGTGGAGTGGTACCCTACGCATTACGGGCCTCAGGATATTGTGGGCTTAGAGCCAGAGACCCTGGCTCAGGAGGGACTCATCCCGACTAAGACAGACGACCCGGGACTTATAGTATCTTAGTTATTCTTTGTACTCGATTTGTCTCCAACTTGTTGTTTAGTATTTTTCTCAGACTCATTGATGTTATTATTTGATTCATGAGTTATTTTGTGACTATTCTATTCTTTTATCATATTCGTACTCATTTCTATCTTAGATCTGTGATTGAGTATATTGACATTGTTGGTGGCTTAATATTGTTAGATAGATTATCCAAACAACGTTATACCACCGATTCTGCGAGCGTAGGCTGGGCGTTATTTCCGACTTGCATCCCTACACCGGGTGCAGGTCATGACAATACCGGCTAGTGAAACCCAACGACGACTTGCTCATGAGGCCTATAAACGGCAAGTTTCTGAAAATGTACTACGTCTAAACTAGACTTGTATTCCCCTTATCCCCAGCAAGAGAACCCAGATGTATATCTCTACACTCTTGGTTCTCCATCCCCAGCAAGTGCCTATGTGCAATATTTTTCCCTTCGTTACAAATTCTTGTAAAAACTATCATCTGTATCCAAGAGTCCTGGATACGCAACGGATGATGGATCCCCATGAAGGACCGTGAGGCAACTCTAGAGGGGGGTGAATAGAGTACAGCAGAATAATCTACCCAATTTAAGATTATCAAAATGAAGGCAGTTGCTAACTAACAGTGTATATAAAGACAGTGAAGTAAAGCAGTAAAGTAGAGAGAGAAAGAAAATGCAAACACTAAGATGTATACTGGTTTTTCTCTGAAAGGACTAGTCCAGTCCTGAGAACTCTTGCTGAGAGTTTTATCCACTATAATCACCAATAGTAAATCACAAGCTTTGATCCAAAGGCTTGTCACTTTTTTACACCACGAGATTTGATCCAAAGTCTCGCAACTTTACAGATAGAGAGAGAGAGAGAGAGAGAGAGAGAGAGTAACTAATAGAACAAAGCTCTTTATAACTCTGTAGATTTCTAGACCAAGACTGTACTTGGCACTAGGAAGGCTAGGGAGTTGCTCTTTGAGATAGAAAAGTTAAGGCTTAGATGCTTGCCAACAATAGAATAAAATATTAAAGAATGGTTGAGTGAGTAGGAATATAGAATTCTAATCCTGTTTATAGTGCGTAGGTAAACAGAATTCGGCCAGAATTCGGATGGAGTTTAATTCAAATTTCCAACCATTGGGCCAAGAAATCAGGAGCTAATTGAACTGGTTGATTTTATACCAAAAGGGTAACCGAGTTCGGCATGAGTTCGGCCCGAGTTTGATCTCTAAGTATGGTAAACTTTGTTAATGAATGTGACCTAATTTAGTAGATAGGTTCTTTGGTTTATTTGAGTGGACTAGGTATTTGGATATAGGTACTTGGATTTTCCAGTGCGACTCAGCTTACATCAATCCTAGACTCAAATAAATAAAAGATTACATTTGAATATATGCAATACAGATGACATAAGATAGCAGTGTTGAGGCTTCAGATTACGACATATCAATGCATGGTTTAGTTAACTATCAAAATCAAGTTAACTGAGACCGGATGGGCCAACAACCTCCCCCATTTTGATAATTGACAAACTATGAATGATACTGCAAGTCTTTGATATGCAAGGCTCCCCCATAACTGTGGAGCAATTGATATACTGAAGGCAATGTTTGTCAAATATTATTTTGTATACTAGCATCATGTAAGTCTTTCTCTCCCGTTGTCATTTGATCAAAATGATATGCTCCCCCGAAATCGGTGAGATGATAAGAAAAACAAGAGAGTAAAGTGTATACAGGATAATATATAATGACAAAAAAAAATTGCTTTAAATTTTATTCATTTGAAAAGAAAACATACAAAAGCAGATATGTAGTGGAAACATCATAGTAGAGCATCTAAAAGTAAACTTTTTAAACATTCAAATCTATTAAGTAACTAGTTATCATTTTTTTCATCTTTATCATCAGGTTCAACTATTATGTTTGGATCAAAGAAGGCATCAGCTGGATCCAAATATCGCTGAACATAGGGGTGATCAATACGAAATCCTTGTTGATTCTGATTCCGAAGAATTGAAAAAGGTCCGCTGGGTGCTTCGATAGGGTATATTGCATGTCTATCAAAGTGTTGCCAAGAACCTGAGTCTAAAGAGTTTGGCGATGATCAGTAGCACGATTGCGTATATCTTTTTTATGGAAGCGATCACGCAACAGATTGAAACTAGACTCTAAGGTTTGTGATTGTTCATCAATAGGAGGGACAGAATCAACAGGATAAGTGTTGGAGTTTGATGATGAGTTATAAGGTAGAAGCATAGTTAGCTTAATTCTTCGAATTCTATTGAGGTATAAAGGTTCTCAAGATTTGTACAAGTATACAATAGAATATCGAAATAGCTGAAAATGGTTGGCAAGTACATGTCATATAGTAGTAGATGCCCTTTCTTACGACATTGAACCATTTAGGATAAGATGGTCTGGGGAACATTGAAGTTAATGCCGAAATGCAAGTGATATAAAGCTGACATTTCTAGATAAGAGACATCATCAAAGTAAGTCTTCTTAGGTAGAAAAGTTAAAAAGATAATACGATGCATTTCAAAGAAGTGACCATTCAAGTATCTAGCATAAAAAAATTCAGGTGGACATTCAAGAGGGTGACAAAGGATATATTTGAAAGAGTCTAGAGTTAAGCCAAGGTCGAATTGAACTTGCATGATGTTGACTAAGGTTTGTCCATCGGCGGAAATGCATAGGATTTTACCTAAGTCGTTCGCATCGAATTCAATTGGAATGCCACGAACACTAGATGAAATAGTATCATGTTTATATGTTAAGTTACAATAGAATATTTGAATAGCATTGGTGTAAATATTGGTACGGGTCGTAACAAGTTCTTCAAGTTAAATTTTTTGAAGAATAGGTAGTCTTTGTGTTAGAAAAAAAAATCAATAGGATGGCCAAGACAGATGTGCCTCTTAGAGAAGTCATTAAACCAATCATTTAAAATTTTGAGGCTTCAAAAAGTGAAACCGTCAAATTCTCCTATGTTTGGCATAATGGGACAGAAAAAAGAGTCGGAAAAGAAATCTATTTTCCTTTTAGGGGCCATTGGGAGAGGGTGTAGGAGAAAAAACTAAGTTTATTTGTGGAGGAGGGGATAATTTTCGTTGGTCTGAATGAATAAACAACGAAAAGATCTATAAATAGAGTAGCAGAAACCTAAATTAGGAAGAAGATTAATAACATAGCATAATCTGGAATTAAACTAACCGAGTTCGGTCCGAGCTCGGCCCGAGTTTGGTCTGAATTCTGTTGACATTTATTTTCAGAATCTCAATGTAACTTTAATCGATATTATGTCTTTCTTGACTTGATATAAATATGAAATAATAAGTGCTGAACTTAAATTGAATATTTTCAAGAGTTTAAATCATATCGGAGTAGCAATAGAGGCCGGATCCCAGCTAGTGGTGGTCCGAAGACACTAAAATACCGTGTCGCTTAAGATTATTTACACCTTTTTGACAGAAGGGCCCTTTCGGCTTGTATCCAAAATCCATATTAATTTTTTCGAACTTATTATTTGCACTCAACGTGCGCAATAAATAATAAGTCCACAGAAATTGCCACATTCATATTACCTCTGGCAGGACTTGTTCCATAATATATTACTTGCACTAATGTGCACAAAAAGTAATGGGTCCACAAAACCTATCACGTCCATATTACCTCTGATAGGAATTATTTTCGAACTTATTATTTGCACGCAACGTGCGCAACAAATAATAAGTTCACAGAAACTGCCACGTCCATATTACCTCTGGCAGGGCTTATTCTAAAATGTATTACTTGCACTAATGTGCACAAAAAGTAATAGGTCTACAAAACCTATCACGTCCATATTACCTCTGATAGAGATTATTTTTGAACTTATTATTTGCACTCAACATGCGCAATAAATAATAAGTCCACCAAAAAACCCCAGTGGGATGTCCTCAATGGAAGCAAACAACCACGTCTATAATACCTCTGGCGTACTTCTTTCTCCTTCCACAAAAATACCAGGGTCGTACCTAACCTCTCGGTATTGCCATTGATCAGCTCACGTCTATGTCACCTCTGAGTTATCATTCTTACCTCCTCCCCAATAGGGTTTGCCATATCCTTCGCACCTCTGAGCAAACCTTTCGGGTTGGCTATCGATCATCATGTCCACAGTACCTCTGATATCGATCTTCGTCTAAACTTATCATATGTACTTAAATTTAAGTGCGTCAATGGTGTTAAGTCAACCAAACTTGCCACCTCTGGTAAGGCCTATTTTGAACTTATTACTTGCACTTTTGCGCGCAAGAAGTAATAAGTCCACCAAAGATCCTCCAGCGGGATGTCATCAATCCAAAAAAAATAGCCACGTCCATATTACCTCTGGCTCGTTTTATTTTTCTTCCACCAAAAATATCGGGATCATACCTAACCTCTCAGTACGAGTATCGATCAGTTTACGTCTATACTACCTCTAAACTACATCTCGCCACTTTCCCCAGTAGAGAGAATCTATCCCCACAAGAAAATGGTCACGTCCGTATTAGCTTTGTCCTATTTTTCTTTATCCCTACAGAGTCATATCTTACCGCGTCCACATTACTTTTGAGTAAGATATTTTCAGAACTTTTCATGGCCATATTACCTCTGAGTATGTCACGACCCGCACCCGGAATTGGGGCACGAGTACGCGAGTACGCCCAGCCTACGCCGCAGCATCGGCGGTAGAACGCTGTCAAGGTCTTGATACTATCTAGCCAATCTCACACAAGCATCCAATCTCCATAAGGAGGCACGGATGACATAAATAAAATGAACACATACTCAATCACAGGATTACAGCACGATAAGATAGCGAAACAAAATTAAATACAACACAAGCCAAAAAGTAATAACTTAACTCAACAAATATCCCATTCATCAAAAATTGCCGGAGACAAATTCGGTACCAAAAGTCTGCTAAAAGAACTAATCAGAAAACTAGAAGAATTAGTGATTCCGGCTAGACCTCCCAGAATCACAACTAACTATCAAGCCCAAGTGCAGCTACTCACCATATGGTCCATAAAGTGTTGGCTATCGATCCTCTAAGGCATAGTCTGGAAAAATATTTCCAGTCAGGAAGGAGCAAAGTACAATCTCAAATAACAGTTCCATTAAATTGATAAGGACTATAAAGCAATAAACATGTGATGCTAGCTACTGAGAAGACAGTGAAATAAATGCAATGGCAATTAAAGAGAGACCGGCAATATAAAGAGACAGGCAATAGGCAATATGATATAGTCAGTGCATGTATAAAATAAAAAGAACAAGGAACAGCATCATATACGGGTGATGTAGTATATGATTTAAAATAGGGAACTGTAATCTATTCTAAGTGTTTGAAATAGTAGTTTCGAAATGTGATCGGCTTGGGAACATGTACGATAGCTACAGGGCCTGGCTAATCATGGGTGAAGAGCATGATTAACACTTACATTGTTCTACACTACAATAAGAGGTTATGATCATATTTCTTACTAACTACTTCCCCGGCCCTAACTAGTAATGTGGATCCAACCATGACCCGTCACGATACACGAGCAAGTCCAATCTATCATGTACGATGTCTAATATACATGTCGTATACAATGTCAATACGATAATCAATGTAACATCTCATGACTGCAGATCCAAGCTATACTAGTCCGTGTAACACCATGATTATTGAATTTATAGAAATTATCAAGGAATTGGAAATTATCAGAGAATGTACTTGCCTTGGGTCCTTAGCTGGTAATTATTGGTGTCCTGTTCCAGAATATCTCCTGGATAAACCAACAGTCCTAGAAACATATCACAAAGCAAAACCACATTTGCATCAGATGCTACACTAACACAGTCTAAAAATACAGAGTTCGGGATTTCTCTAGGTATGATACTGGTCACCTAGGATCACCTAGCAGATAGATATATATAAGACACATTACCTGTTCTTAATCATTAATACCTACCATATATATATATTTGCAATACAACTACGTATATACTAAATTGAATTTATACCATATATATATACCAATTAAACATACATCGTATATATATATACATACATACTAGTTGAACCATACGTATACTCATATATATGCAAAAGTACATTTTAGAATATACATATAGATGTTGTCAACATCATTATCAAAACATACTAATATTAATTCACCAAATTAAATTTATACTAGCATATACTTTTTATTAAATAGATAGTATATAAAAATAAACAAATATATATATATATACATATATACAAACCAATTAGAGATATTGAGATTATATTAAGTATACAAAATATGCATATATACAAATACCAATTTAATTATATATACTATATATACGTATTTACATGTATATCAGTTATTAAATATATACATATACAATTCATATATACATAATAACACTATATGATACATAATTAAAATACATACATATACTATTAAATACATACATTATATATATACTAAACATACATTATACTAAAGAGGGAAGAAGGAAAGGGAGAAGCTTACAGTGTCAAGGAGTCGGCTGGCCGGAAAGATGGCTGGACGTGGTGGTGGTTGTCACAGCCGGAGGAGGAGAAGAAGGCTGGGCAGCGAGGATGGGGGAGCAGCGGGGACAGGGTGGCCGGACCGGAGGGCAGCGGCTGCGGGGAGACGGCTCAGTCCAGCGCGGGGAGAACACTGCTACGGACCGGTCGGTCAGGGTCGCACTGGCCGGTCAGGGAAGATGCACTGCGGGGAGAGGTGCACCACCGCGGAGGAGAACGTCGGCTGCTGGAATTGATGGTGGGGGTGGTGATAGCAGTGGGCTCGTCGCTGGATGCGGGGACAGCGGCGGAACAGCGGGATGTCGGAGGCAGTGGGTGGAGGAAGAGCACAGCCGCTGTGCTGTGGAGCCACCGCGAGGTCGACGCCGTGAAGTCGGAGGCCGGGGTGGACAGTGGTGGTGGTGAAGGTTTTTCCCCCCTTCCTTCCTGTTTAAAATTACAAGGAGAAGAAGGAGAAGAAAGGAAAGAGAAGAAGAAGAAAGAAGAAAATGAAAAAATAAAGAGGAGAAGGAGAAGCTACGGTTGGGGCTTGGGGAGGTGTGTTTCCCTAGGTTGGATTCTTTGGGGATTAGGGCTTGATAGGACATTAAATAGGGAGGGGTGAGATGTGGATGAAGGGTGGTGATGGTCCAATTTCAAATGAGTGGCTAGGATTGTTCATGAAGGAAATTGTTTTCATGTAAAGTTGAGTGGGGAAAAATGTAATTTGGTCCACAAATAAATAACCTTTCCATTTGGTCTTGGCCAATGGGGTGATGACACCTACAATTGAATAATTGCAACTTGGCTCCTTAAATTCAGAAAATTGCACAAACACATAAAATGACACAAAATTTGTGGAGAAAAATATGTTTAGTAATTTTCATGGTGAGAGGGTGTTGTGCATTAGGTACGGGTTTAATTAATCGGGTACTGGAATTAAATTAGAATTTACGAAATCAGTCAAAATGTTATCCTCAATTTAATTAGAATAAAATGCAAGTTGTGTTCTAAAATTAATTAGGAGTACATGGGGCCAAAATCAGGTCAGGTCATCAATACCAATAATGAAGAAGACTCAGAACAGAATATTACCCTAATTTGGGCCGTACGAAAAATAGGTCAAGATTGTCTCCAATTTCAATTGGAACGCACAACAATACAAAATAGGAATTTATTAAATAACGTCCGCGACGATTTTTGTGCGGCTAGAAATAATGCACAGAGAGCATAATTATGAGTTACAAAAATAGCAGAACGGAAGGCGGGCATGTCTAGGGCAGGATTGTGAAATTTGTTGGGAGGCAAAAGCTAGGGTAGCACTCCAAATATCGAAGCAAAGGCAATGCACAATCATTAAATAAAATACGGTAATTAATTACAAACTCCAAGAATTAAATTTTAAAATAAAATAATTAACCTCAAAATCCCATAATTTGGACAGGTGTTCACCTATTGGGCTTCTAGGTCAAGTCTACCAGCTTAAAAATAAATAAACACTGCATATAATACTATATTTAATTACACATCACATAATTATTTAAATTAAATATACTATCATGCAATTATTTAATTGTAACTACAATAATATTAAACATTATAAAAAGTCAAAAAAATACCCCTGTTTTCGGAACGCGGTAGTGACAGAGTAAAGTTCTGCTCTTCAACTTTCTGCTATCACGTTCGCATAACCCCTGATAGTGCTAGTCATTTTAGCTTATTATCCGTACTTAAGGTATGCCATGGGTAATAAGTCCACAATCCAAGAGTTTTACATGTCCATATTACCTTTGAGAAAACATTATTGCCCAACGACTTTCTACCACCACATCTATAATACCTGTGATGGCGTCAGTCGTTCCAACTTATCATCTGTACTAAACCCTAGGTACGCCAAGGATGATGAGTCCACAAAAAATTCTATAGCAAAATTATCTCAAAAACAATCATGTCCATCTTATATCTGAATTATTTTTCCACAAAAACTCCAGTCTCACAGAAGTTTATTTTACCATGTCCACGTCACCTCTGAATAAGATACCTCTAACGGAATTCCAAGTTTGCTACGTCCATGTTACCTCTGAGCAAACATACTTCCAAACTGTCTGCTATTACGTTATTCTAGACCCCTGATAGTGTCAGTCATTTCAACTTATTATCCGTACCCAGTATTAGGTACGTCATGGGTAATAAGTCTACCAAAATTTTCTAGTAGAATATCTCGAGAGAATGCAATATCCTACTACGCCCACATTACCACTAGTAGAATATTCGCCTTCTTGACCAAGTCAAAACTCTCTTCCATGCTTCTTTTTCAAAGTATTTCAAAACTTGTTCAAGTTTTAAAACTTTGAAGGGGGTCTTTTAGAAGCATGAAAATTTTGAGTCCATGCGCCAAAAGATACGACCTTAAAGCTTGCCTCTATTCATGCTGCAGAGAAGCTATGTAGCCAAGGGACTCGTCTAGATCCCCAAAACAAGTCTACAAGTACATCCACGCGGCCATACTACAAGCCGCATACAGACAAGATATATGCGTCATCCTCCTCGTGAAGCCAAAGTGTCCATCAGACCAAATGCCTGACGAGAGAACATATGCGGTATCGACTCTATACGACCTCGTCATCATGCGGCCATAGTGTCCATCTGACCAATGCTAAACAATAGCACATATGTGGCTACGTACCCATGAAACCTCATCATCATGCGGCCACAATGTCCATTCGACCAAGGCCAAATGAGAGCACGTATGCGGCAATGGCCCTATACGAAAGTCAGTTTGTAAGACCGTATCATTACAACCAAAAAGATCTTCACACAATCAGTGCGGACTACGTGTCCAATTGACCAAGTCACGCACACAACAGGTTGAGAAAAAAACTTGAGATTTTATCAACCACATATCCCAACCGAGGCTACGTGGCAGCCAACCCGTGATATATGTCCACAGTTGCAACCATTAGCATGATGGCTATAAATAGGAGGAACTTGGATGTTTCCACCCCTGGCCCCTTTTTTGAGAGACCGCGGATGAGAGCACATATGCAACATCAACTCTATGCGTCATCGTCCTCATGAAGCCAAATTGTCCATCAGACCAAGGGAGGACGAGAGCACATATACAACCTCGACTCTATGCGTCCTTGTCCTCATAAAGCCAAAGTGTCCATCAGACTAAGGCTGGACGAGAGCACATATACAGCCTCACCAACATATGGCCAGAGTGTCCATCTGACTAAGGCCAAATAAGAGCACGTATGCGGCTACAAGACCCATGCGGCCTCGCCAACTTGCGGCCAGAGTGTCCATTCGACCAAGGCCCAAACGAGAGCACGTATGCGGCTACAAGACTTATTCGGCCTCACTATTATGCGGCCAAGTTGTTATGCGGCCTCCAGCTCACAAGATCTTCCCATTACAACTGCAGAGATCTTCGTATAGTTGGTTCTGACTACATGTCCAGCAGACTAAGTCACATCCACAACGGGTTGATAACAACCCCGAGATCTCATCAATAACATATCTGAACCGAACTCACGTGGCAGCTTCCCCGTGACGTGCGGCTACAGTTACAACCGTATGATGTTAAAGTAGCTCTATGTGGCCACCAAGCAGGAACGTATGCGGTATCTATAGCACGTCCACAAGATGGCTATAAATAGCAAGGTACCACACACATACAAAGACCCGGCTAGCTATTGGGAAACCTACACTCGAGCAAGAGAGAAGAGCTTCCACATTGGATCGTCCATGGAGTAAAGAGAGTTGCTACACTCTTAATCCTCCATTATTACCCTCAAAAAACAAATTTGTACTTAGATTATCTTCTAGGACTTCTCTGTACTTTTTTTTAGTTTGTTAATCAAATCAAGTTTTTTTAGTTCTCCTTTTGATTTGATGGCAAACAAAGACGATACTCAATTATGATAACAGGACGAGAGCTATTTTGTATTAAAAAAAATAACTTACACATTGAACAGAGTAACGTCATAACTTCAACCTCCATGGATAAAGATTGGACAGACCCTTTTATAGACTACGCTGCTTAAGGAATTCTTTCAGAAGATCCGAAAGAAGTAACTTCTATTAAAAGACGCTCACTCCGATTCTACTATGACGCCTCGTCCAAAATATTATATCGTCGTTCTTATGAGGGATTGCTGCTACATTGTCTTTCTAACCCTGAAGCTAGACAATTATTTCGTGAAGATCATGATGGAAACTGTGGAGCACATCAGACAGATCTAAAATTATAAGACTGCCTCAGGAGAATAGGTTATTATTGGCCCACCATGGTGGCAGATGTCATAGATTATGCCCGTAAATGCAAGTCATGCCAAATCCGTGTTAATTTTATCCACCAACCAGCAATGTTCTTACACCATACAGCTGCCCCCCGGCCTTTTGAATCTTGGAGAATGGATATTATTGGTCCGAGCAGCCCATCTTCTTCTAGAGGATATCGGTTTATACTTGCAATAACCGATTACTTCTCCAAATGGCCAAAAGCGATCCCGTTCATCGAATTTAAGACGTCCAACATAATTAACTTCATCAAACACCATGTTATCTATCATTTTGGTGTTCCCCGGAGGATAATACATAATAATGGGTCACAATTTGCTAGTCAAGCATTTTATCGATTCTGTGATAAGTATCGAATCCAGAATATAGCATCTACGACCTACAATCCAGCAGCCAACGGCATAGCAGAAGCTTTCAAAAAGACCATAATCAAACTCCTTAAAAGTTGTCTCATCCAACAAACGTGATTGGAATGAAAAACTCGGAGAGTGTTTATGGGCTTATCGTACGATAGTTCAAACTTCAACTGGTTGTACACCATTCTCTCTAGTCTATGGATGTGAAGCAGTCCTTCCACTTAAAATTCAGATACCTTCTCTCAAAATAACTATTGTTAATGAGCTAATAGTAGAGAATAATGATCGATTATGCTTGCAAGAATTAGAAGCATTGGATAAAAAGTGCCTACACGTTCAACAGCGCATTGAACTATACCAAGCACGCATTTTTAAAGCTTTTAATTGAAAGTTCAAGGAAAGAATATTCCAGGTCGGTGAATTGGTCCTTTCAGTGAGGAGACCTATGATCATAACCCATAAGAGCAAAGACAAATTCCAAGCTAAATGAAAGGTCCTTATGTGGTAGAGATAATATTCTCCAACGGAGCCTACAGGCTCTCTAAGCCTAATGGAGATTTAATAATGATGCCTATCAATGGCATATTCCTCAAGAAGTATTATGTTTAAGCACGACATATTCTTCTCCATCTCTAGAAGATTAAAATAAGATGTACAGCAAATATATTTTGTTTAATCCCCAGCAACTCATAGCCTACACGGTCTCTCAAATTGCTACCTATATTTATTTTTTAATAAGACATGGATAATGGGTCCTCAAAGTTCTCCAGCGGGACAATACTCAAATCAAACGAAACACTCTTGCTGAGATCATTTAAACGATTCTCTCCAACAAAAATATTCCATTCTTAAAGCCCAGTTGTTTTAAAAATATCATATTCTTGATCCCTAGTTGGGTTGGGAATAATCTCACATGTTTATTCACCAGTCAATAAGTGTAATATGATTTATGTTCATACTACCTATGAATCATATTTTATTTATTATACCCTAAAGAAGAGATAATAGTTCGCCCTTGAACTACTATTTCTTCTCTTCCCCTGTGGAGTAAACTAGTGAACTATCACGTCCATATCACCTCTGATATTATTGCATCCTGTAAAAGTTTATCATTTGTACTCATCATGAGTATGTCTTGAGTGATAAATCTACCAAATTCTCCCACAGAGTTATTCTGCCATGTCCATAATATCTCTGAGCAGATATATATTCAATGGGTCTCGATTTGAAAGTATCACTAAGGTAAAATAAAGTTTTTTATTGATATAAAATAAGAAAAAGGATAATACAAATGCTTAAGAAAAGAATGGGTCAGAAACTTGCGAGTTGTTCATAAACATCGCAAGAGAATGCTGAATACAGACGTATGACGATGCAAACAGTCAACGTAGGACGTCTATTTCGGCGGGTTCTTCTTATTTTTTCGTATCAATAAAAGGAATGAGGGAATCAGTGATCTCATTCTGGAGCAAGAAAAGGCCATCCGGAGGCAGTGCAGGAGTAGTAGAGGCGCAACCAGAGCTAGCCGTAATAGATAGGAGAATAGTCTATTCATCAGACTTTCTTTCCTCCTTCAAAGACTCGTTCTGGGAAGCCATCAGCAGATTCAAATAAAGAATGTTGAATTTTGTAGCCGACATTTATTTATAAAGAATAGGGCGACGGTTCGAATTTCTCCACATAATTCATTGACAATAAGGGTATCGATTCAGAACCCTACTATTCGTGAAGGAAGACGACGGTTCAGGTCCCCATGCATAAATCATAAAGGGTGCAACTATTTTTTTCCCAAGCGAAGAGCAGAATGCAAAATATAAAATTGTTTTTTATGTTGGTCCGAGGATTCCCATGTGCGCGTATTTCTCTGATTGATAAAAAATATTGCATAGTGCGCATGACCAGACAAGTTACAAAAATGTGCACGATAAACCACACAGTGCGCACAAAATCCAGTTTTCTCTGAATGCATATTTATACGCATATCAGTGGGATGAAAAGGGAAAGGCAACATGTTCAATCTTTTTTGCTGCACGTCAACAAAAGTCTTCAGTCAGCAACACACATACAGCACAATAAAGTCAAAGCTAAAATTTTATTGAAGCTTAATCATGATTACATATGATGAAGATCTATCACACCTAGATTTTTATTCTAAAAAATCATGATTATATATATGGAAATCTATTACACCCAAATTTTTATATGATGGGGATCTATCACAGAGCCATCCCCATCTCTGCGTCCCGTCTACTCCAGATGTAGATGAATTAAGGCGTAGAAGAAATGGGCTCCTCAGTGCAAACCACAGTACATGGAAAATAAATTCATGCTGTAGGAGAGGATGTTATACAGGACTGGGCCTGTTTAAATTAGTACGGCCCTATTTCTGTCGGACTCGATGAAGGACACGGTGAGTCAAATAGAAGCTGTTCCGCTATCGCCATCCAGCACCATCGCTAGAAGTCCCGGTTGGGATTCCAATCCTAGCCCTGTAATCAGCACAGGAGCCATGTTAAGAGAGTAATTCCAGCAAGCTAGGTTTGAAGACAATGAATAGTCTTCTGGTTTTCCAGGGGCTGAGGGAGAGGAGATAAGCAGTGGTAATTCATTAGTTAAACACGAATGACAAAGCCTATGATATCCTTCCATGCTCCATCACACAAAGAGCTTGACAGCAACGATCTCCAGACGAGCCTCTTACCCATCGTTGAGAGGCGTCTCCTCTTGCGTCTTCTTGGCGGACAGCAAAGCCGATGGAGCCATACTGCTATGGTCATCTTTGTAGGGTCACACTTAACAGTGGACATGATCAAGCCTTACAGCAAGAAAGAGATAAGTCTAGGAATGTTGGTAAAGTTTTACTCATATTTATAGGAGAAGACGTGCCAAAGTCAATATAGTTCCCGAAAATTATTCCTGAAAATCTGCCTGTATCTCCTCAAAGATCGCGTCAAAACCAAAAAGTAAGCCAAAGATACGTGCATGTCATCCACGTCAGCAAATCTGTTGGGTTTTTGTCCAGAGTGCGCGGACAAACATCTCAAAACTTTTATGCTTCTAATTTAAAGTATTTTGAATTCATCTGAGTAAATTCAAAAAATTTGAAGGGGGTCTTGTAGAAACATAAAAAGTATGCCTCAGATAGATGGTGCATCAACAAATAAACCCAACAGTAGAAGAACGGTGCACTTTATACTTGTTTCAGAAGAAAGACACGCACTTTCTTAATACTTACCACTTTGGCGCACTTTCCATTAATTTCAGAGGATGACGTACTATTCAGAGAACAGAAAAGTGGCACACTTTCTTAGAGTTACGAAAGCTGGCACACAAATGATCTTCCCTCTCTCAGCATTTAATACAGCAGATTGACAGCTAACAGATGTAAAAACCGAAGAGTCAGAAGTCATCATTACAGCTGTGCAGTGGCACGCAGAACCAGGTTGTCTTTTAGCGACCCAGCTGTTGTGCTAACTTCAAAAGTGCACTGTTGTGCCAATTTTTTCAAAAGTGCGCCATTGTGCCAATTTCTTTAAAAGTGCGCCGTAGTACCAACTTGTTCAAAAGTGCGACGATGTGCCAACTTCTTCAAAAGTGTGTCGTAGTGCCAACTTCTTTAAAAGTGCGTTGTTGTGCCAACTTGTTCAAAAGTGCACCATTGTGCCAACTTCTTCAAAAGTGCGTCGTAGTGCCAATATCCTCAAAAATATGCCATAGTTCCAACTGCTTCAAAAATGCGCCATAGTGCCAACTGCTTTAAAAATGTGCCGATGTGCCAATCTTACCAAACATGCACCAGTCTCCAGACGACTTCTAAAAAGCGTATATTATCCTAACCGACAGTGAGCAGTTATGAGTGTGTGTCTTACATATCATACTTCTCTTGAAAAGTGTTCAAATAACTGTCCCTACGACCTATGCTTTCCTTGTATAGGAATCTACGTGTCAAGCTGGCAGTAAGTTGTGCACCCACTCATTCAAAACGTGGGGTATTAGTCTACCAAAAGTGCACGCACAATGGTAAAACAGTGTTGACTATCCAAAGTGCGCGGACACTCTCATTACCGTTCCTAAACTCTATAAATATAGGTTTTGTATAACCATTAGCAAGACAGACCTACCTACACCTAGACAGGGAGGAGCACACACAGACAGATAGAGAGATAGGGACTAGAATTTTTAAGTCTTTGAAATTCAAAAATAGAGTGAGAGAAATATAAGCTTCTTGTGCCGTTGTTGCCAAAGATTTCTTATTGTTCAACTCTCCAAGTTATTCACAGCATTTCCTATATTTTTTTATCGTCGTGTGCAATTCTTTATCGGCGTGTGCATTTTTTTATCGTCGAGTGGTCCAAGGAGTAAAGTGATCGTCCGTATATCAGATCTCTACAGCTATACTTTTCCAGAATCAATTGTACTTAGATTCATGTTTAGGATCTTTTTGTACTTTTCTTTATTTTTAATAGTTTGTAACACAAAAGTTTCGTATAGACTTTTTCTCACAAACATGGACATACCCACGTACTCTTGTCCGAATATCTGGTTGTGATTCATGACACATTTTTATGGTGGCTCATGCAGATTAGGCTTCACAATTAGTACAATTTTATGGTATTTCTTAGGTCAGTCGTACTACTGCGAGCTTGCGATAGGATATAGGATATTAGGATGAGAGAAGAATACTCAATCATAACCATGAATTTTAATTTGATTTGAATTACAAATCTTAATTCATTCTGAATACCTTGCTATCTTTGATAATTGATATCCTTCTTTGATAATTGATATCCTCCTTTGATAATATCTTATCTTGTGCCATATTGACTTATTTTTTCTTTAATCTATCTTTCAGCATTGCTTCTGTCATGACCCACACCCGGTATAAGGGTACAAGTCAGAAACAATGCCCAACCTACGCCGCAGAATTGGCGGTAGAACGCTGTCTAGATAATCTATCTAACAATATAATGAACCACCAATAATGATAATATACTCAATCACAAAACTAAGATAGAAATGAGCACGAATCTGATAAAGAATAGAATAGTCAAAATACAACTCATGAGTCTAGAATAATACATCAATGAGTCTGAAGAAATAACAGGAATAAGCTGGAGACAAATCCAGTACAAAAGAATACTATGAAGCTACAACTCCTGGTTGAACTGTCTCAGTTGGGATAAGTCTCTCCTGAGCCAGGGTCTCAGAATCTAAATCCACAACATCCTGGGGTCCATAATAGGTAGGATACCACTCCTTAGTGTCATCTGGAAAAATATATCCAGTCAGGAAAGGAGAAGAGTACATCTCTAACAGCAGTTCTAATCAATGATAAAAACTATATAACAGTAAATAGATGTTCATAAACAATATGCACAATAGATACAAGAGATATATATACAATAAGGGAATACTGGAAATAAATACAATAATGAACAATATGCCAATGAAACAAGAATACTAATAACTAAGTGTGTGAGTACTAGCTTAACATGTGATCAGCTTGGGCAAGATGCAATACGGCCTGGCTAATCATACGTGTGGTGTATGATCAATACTATTCAGTAATCAATACTTGATACAATAGGGATATTGATCACATATCTATACTAATACTCCCCACCCCTGACTGGTATAATAGATCCAACCACGGTATGCTATGGCACGAGATTCCCCGAGAAGATAGCTAGTCTTCCCGAGAATCGGTGTTTGTACATGTACAAGATAACCAATGAAACAATACTTGCACCATATACACCATATACCAAGGAATAACATCTCATGACGAGATCCGGATATACCAATCTGTGTAACCATAGTGTCAAGAGAACGTGGATATCTACACTAGATACAATGAACATAGAGGATATCATAAATAACAAACTATCAGAGAATGTACTCGCCTGAAGTCCAATGAATAGTCTCACAGATGTCTGACTCGGTACCTCGAAGACCTAGATATGGAATACAACATCAATACAAGGTCCCGAAAAGAGAATAAGTTAAACTAGTCAATTTCTAGGTCAATAAGTCAATTTTAAGTCAAAAGTCAACTATGGTAAACTCTAAGTCAACTATGGTCAACTATGGTTAAACCAAGGTCAACTATCTATTTCTAGGTTGCACAAGTCTAACACAGAAATCTTGGGTCAAAATATTAAAATCTAAGTCATAAAACCCACATCTTAAAATATTAGGATACCGTATCTCCGGATACGTGAATCCATGGTAACACCTCAATATATAACAATATGTATAATAATATAGAATATTAATTTACACATCAAATAGGTACCATGGTTTTGAACCAACTTGGTATCTCAACAAAAATCACAATCTTGATACCCAAACCCCGTATCTTGAGTATCCTTATTTACCTTGGTCTCCTCAAGGTAATACTCAATACCTTGATATAATAATTACCCTCATATATAATATATAACTATATACTAATATTATACATATAAGAAATATAGCAATAATAATATGTATTATCTGAGTATCAATACATATATATATACATATATATAAATATAAGTATATAAACACATATACATAAATCTGCCTAACCGTCGCTGAAAACAGTGTTGAAAAATACTGATACTAGTCTTTTAGTGACAGTTCTGGCTGTCACGGAAGCCGCCGTCGCTGCTGCTGTTGAATTTCTGCACTACTATTGCTGCTTTGGTGACGGTTTGCAACCGTCACCATTCCCGCTGTCTCCACTGCTGCTATTTCCCACCGCTGCTGCCTCTCATTAATGACAGTGGCTGCTGTCATTAATGGCGCCGCCTCTAGCTACAGCGGCTGCTGGTATTCTGTGACAGCGGCTGCTGTCGCCAATTCTCCGTCACTGAAAACCTGAAAATATATATATATAAAACATATATATATATATTACCCAAAATAATATATATATATATATATATATATATATATATATATATATATATATATATATATATATATATATATATATATATATATATATAATAACTATACATACCCTCTCCTATTATTATGTACATATTTAATATAGCAACAACACACACATACAACATATATAATAAATATGCATATATACATATATATAAATAATCATATAATAACTATAAATAATCTAATTACTTAATTAAATATACACATATATTTTATAAAAACATATTCATATATTTATATCCCTAACATATATTATAACATATATACTAATGCATGTAGAAGAAAGCTACATAATATATATTCTATTAGTACATTTATAATACATAGATCTATGCTACAATAAACACTATAATAAATACACCATAATACATATATTATATATATATATATATATATATATATATATATATATATATATATATATATATAATTATGATTCAAGAATTAAAGCACAATTAATTAGATCTACATAAATACACAACAAATAGAGTGTATCACACCGTATCCCACTAGATCTAGGATACGCATGTGACACGAGTCCACCATACCTCAAATTGTACCCCAAAGGACACAAGTAAGTCACATATAATATTTATGAACAAAACAAAGTGTCAAATATAGATCTATGTGTCCGTGTCAAAATACGACATGTACAAAGTCCCGTGTCGGAGGAAAAATCCCCAAAACAACACGTATCACCAAATTATTGGGATACGACCTACACGTACCAAATTGTGGATACAACACTAGCCCCAAACATGTAAACACATGCCAAATTGATCTATAGGATCATTTGACACATACAACAAATGTCAATCTCAGAATTTCCCCAAAATTGACACAAAAAGTAATATAACTTTCTCTATAGGTCTCCTATGAACACAAAACCAAATCCTATGGGTAGTATATGCATATGGGTTAATTTTCCATGATTAAATCTCAGATTTAAAAGCTATTTTAAGAGAGAAAACTGAATTATACCTATTGGGAGATGGATTCTCAATAAAACCTCCAATTGAGATAAAATTGTCTCCAAATTATAGATCCCTGCTCCTCTTTGTAGATCCTTGCTTCCTCTTTCTAGATCCTTACTTCTCAAGTCTCTAATGGTGATTTGGAAAGGAATTAAAATAAATTTGGTAGGGAAATAAAGTGGGAATGAAGAAAATTTGGTAGTGGGAAATTCTAGATCTAGATTTGGAATGAAAAAGAGGAAAGAGAATTTTCCCCCTCTTTTTAAATAGGCCGACCCCTTTCCTCTCCCTCAAGTTATCATGTAATGTCCATTATACCCCTTGGGGCCTCTCATGAAGAAATAATTAAGGAAGGAAGCTTCTAGTCTAATGATTTAATTAATTTAATCCATCTCCTTAACAATGGGCTTTCTAAATGGGCTAAGTTTAACCAATTAACTCATATTGGTCCATGGGTCCAAACTAAACTAGTTAGGTCCACTAACACAAGTCCAAATTAAATAAATAACATCTAACAATAATTGAATAATACCACAAATAATTAATTATCAAGCACAATAATTAACTAAATATGAAATTACTAAAATACCCTTTCCTAAAAAATGTGGTAGTGACAAGTCTACCCTCCTTAAAATAATTTCGTCCTCAAAATTCAAAGACGAAAACTACCCCCAGAAAATAACAGAACAGAACTAAAGAATCTCAACTAACTATGAAAGAACATAACAATGAACAGAACATAACTAGAAAATAACATACCTCAAGGTACAAACAAATATGGGTAACGCTCTCGCATTTGATCCTCTCTCTCCCAGGTAGACTCCCGTGGAGAGTGATGCCTCCATGCGACGCGCACCAAAGGAATAGTCTGGTTCCTCAGCACCTTCTCTCTTCGATCCAGAATCTCAACTGGTTGTTCTGGATAGCTAAGAGTAGGGACCACCTCTATCTCCGAGTGATCCAATACATGACTAGGATCTGTCACGTATCATCTCAACTATGACACTTGAAACATGTTGTGCACTCCCTCCAATGCAGGTGGCAATTCTAGTCTATAAGCAACTGTACCGACCCTCTCTAGAATAGTGAAAGGTCCGATGAATCGCGGACTAAGCTTTCCGCCTCCAACGAAGCGAATCGTGCCTCGTATCGGAGAAATCCTCAGAAACACTAAACCACCCACCTAGAACAAAATACCACCTTAAGAACTTAATCTATAATAACAACCAAGAACAAACACAAGACAAAATCTAAACTATACCTCGAACTCCAAAGGTCTCCGATGGCTATCGGCCCAATGCCACTGTCTGTCCTGCGCCACTCGAAGTCTATCTCTGATCAACTAAACCTTCTCTGCTGCATCCACAACCATCTCTGGTCCAAGCAAAATTCTCTCTCCGACATCGTCCCAAGACAAAGGAGTATGACTCCTCTGTAGAAGCATAAAAAGTACGCTGGAGAATTATACGCGTAAAACCCCCAACATGCATGAAGCCCACGTAAAACAGAGCTCCAAGCGCTGTGTGGCATAATATAACTTCAGAGCTATTGGCGTACAACAGAGCTTCAACGCTATCCAGCGTAGAACAGAGCTCCAAAATAACCCGCGTAAGGCAGCACTTCCAAGCTGTTTTGGCGTAAAAAGGTTGCTACACTCCGATGTAAACTATATCTACTTTTAATGCAACGTAAAGTTGTACGAGGAACTCTTCGTATTTCTCGAATGAACCTGTCAGACAAAACAGTGAACCTGACTCCTGACAAAGAGTACTGCACGACGATCGAGAGGACGGCTGTAATAATGATTCTGCACAGAGACCCAGGTTGTCGTTTAGTGACATATCCTTGATACAAGCATTTTTAAACACTCAAGGAATATGCTGCCTATTTTATACAGGCAGAAATGAGCCTTTACGCTCAAGATGTGACAAAATTAGACGCCACGTCAAAAGTTGTTCTTCGTACAGAACTCGAGGCATATCTCTACAGTTAATGCGCGAGATGGGGGCAGATCTCTGCATTTAATGCACAAGATTTTGTTCTATTTTCAATGACTAAGAGAGCTAAAATTAGGGCTAATACGCTCACATCACCATCCTTGCATGTTACGCCAACCAGGCTATTTTTAACTATAAGAGTACGCCGTATGCTATCTCCTCGAAATACGCCAACTCAGGCTATATTTACAAAGGTACGTGATAAGGCTATTTAGCCCAGAACACGCTCAAGACCTCAGTCAGGAAGGATAACTGGCTAGTTTTACGCTGGTTATCTATTATTTATGCAGCATCAAGCTTTACGCAGAAGTTGGCTTTTACGCCAACAAGACAACTATTTGGCTTTTACGCCAATAAGATAGTTATTTGGCTTTTATGCCAACAAGACAGTTATTTGGCTTTTATGCCAACCATCTTTACGTGAGGAGCAGTTATCTATGTGGCTTGCATGTCGTGATCTTCGATGAGCGATTACACGCGTTACCTCATAATGGGACACGCGTCATACGCGGATTAAGGAGATCATTCTAACGTGGATAGCAGTTATTATAATTGCCTCGTAAAGAGTGCTACTCTCTTCACAAAGTCTGGCTTCTATGCCTACTGGACGGTTACTGTGACTGAGCTCTATAAATAGAGACCTTCGGTCACAGGGGAAAAGGGGAGAAGGGCGAGGGGAAATCAGAGAGAGTACATACAGAGAGTGTTGATTGACAACTTTGGCAACGAGAGTTCAATCCCTTCTACAATCTTTGATGCTTCTTCTTCTTCTACAGTACTTCTTCGTCATCATGTGGTCCAAGGGATAAAGTGATCGACCGCAGATCAGACTCCTATAGCAATTTTTCCCCAGGATTATTTTTATTGTACTTAACATCCTCGTATAGGATTAATTGTACTCTTTTTTCTTGTTTGTAAACAAAGAAAGGGTTTCGTATAAACCTAGTTTTATTTCTTTCGTTTATCATCAAACACAAGATGGCGACTCTGCTGGGGACTACTTTCTTATCTGACGAGAACGCCATTGCTCAACACGATGTTGTATCCGTCGGATCGACGAAGAAGACGTTGGTCGTCCAATTCGACCAATCTGCTTATGAAGACATATTTAGCGCAGGGGGTAGCTCGCATTCCCTCTCTGTCCAGGACAACAGGAAGCTGCGTAAAGTATGGATGCCCCGGACATCCTCTACCCTTCCTGTGGGCTCTCTCTATCTCCGACCAACAAGGTTGTGACATCACAACCTGTACGCCTTGTGCGTAAAAATCCGTCTCCCGTCTATGACGTGGCAGACAAAATTTCTGACAAGGCCTCAGCGCCAATTCAGAAACTTCAAATGCGCCCTGCGTGTAAGAATCCATCTCCCGTCTGTGACGTAGTAGACAAAATTTCTGACAAGGCCTCAGCGCCAATTCAGAAACTTCAAACGCGCCCTGCGCGTAAAAATCCGTCTCCCGTCTGTAACGTGGCAGACAAAATTTCTGACAAGGCCTCAGCGCCAATTCAGAAACTTCAAACGCGCCCTGCGCGTAAAAATCTGTCTCCCATCTATGATGTGGCAGACAAAATTTTTGACAATGCCTCAGCGCCAATTCAAAAATTTCAAACGCGCCCTACGCGTAAAAATACATCTTCCATCTATAAAGAGGTAGATGGACCCTTGGATCACATCAAGGGAAAACAAGTGGCGAATCTCCCGACCGCTAGAGTTGTACGCCACCAAGAGAAGAAGTTGCCCGCTCTTCAGAATACGCGTGACGCTGGAGGCCATTTGAAGACTTCCCCTGTTTTACACGAACCTATGCAAAGCTCCAGATTACGCCAGGGTAAGCCCATCCGCGTAAAGAAGACCCGCTTCACGGGAAAATATGCTCCACAGACGGATGATGGATCGTATGCTACTCACATGGGCGAACTGCTGTATACTTATGGCAGAGATAGGGTCATGGTTCGCAATCTCCATGTCCCTACTGATGTAAAAAGGCATAATAAGCCTTCTTCTTCTGTTAATCTCAACGATTTATATAATTTCTTGATCCAGAAACTCAAAGACAGGGGTCAAAATCAAGATTTAGTGCCCCTAACTACCAAGCGTGGGAAGATCATGTGGGAAGATGCGTCAACATCTAATGTCATCAAGACATATGGGCCACATGAAGAATCTATCTTTATTGTTCCACCGACTCGTAACGATCAACGTCAAATAGTCTTCGGTCGAATACGGAATAGACCGATTGTACAAGAAGATTCTCACGAGTCTGATGTTGGGAAAATGCAAATCCATAGATATAGCCCATAAGCTTTGAAGATTATGCAAAACATGGGTTATGATTTGAAGTTGAAGCAAGGCCTCAATTGTGGAAAAGGCCAACGAATACCGTTGCATGGTGATTTTTACTGTCAACGAACTCGTTTTGGGTTGGGGTATACCACATCCCCTGCAAACTCTAAACCTCCATAGTCAGATCCTGTAATACCAGAGACAGGTCCTTCTAAATCAATTTATATGGACAAAGGCAAACAAAAAGAAGAAGAAGAACCAGACAACGACATGTCTGGGGGTAGTCTCCCTCGACAAAATAGAGCAACATCCAAAGCTGGGGGTAAAATTCCCTCTGAGTCAGAAGATGATGCAACTATGACCATCTTCCCTGAGAACCGTACGACTCAGGTATCAGAAGCCCGAAAGCCAAAGGGGACTTTCTCCTTCAAAGAAGATGACATCATTAAAATCTTTAATATATTGATGAAGGAAAATAAGCTTTGGCTACCCAACATCAGATACCCTGAGAAGGCTGGCAAGGTCGATGACCCAGAATATTGTCTCTTTTATCGGTACATTCATCACCCCACAAAGGCATGTTATGTACTGAAAAGGAGAATCCAGGAGTTGATCGACCCAAAGTCGTCACTTTGCATCTATAAACAAGATGACGGTCACGGCAAATTGATCCCACTCTCACGTGGCAATTTGCTCCTTCAAAAAGTGCTGGATGATAAGTCCCTAAAAACTCTCCCCAGCGGAGCAACCTTCACGTCTATTCCCACTCAGCAAATCACTCCCCAGTGAATCTTTCTGACATAAGTTCACCTCTTAACTGTTGTCCAAATATATTTTTTTTCCAACTGAGTTTGCCATGTCCAAGTAATCTCTGAGCAAACCTCCCAGGTTGTTGCTATCGATCAGTTCACGTCCATATTACCTCTGAACTACGCCTCTCTACTTTCTCCGACAGAGTAAAACTATCACCACAAAAATGGTCACTTCCATATTACCTCTGTCATGTTTTTCTTTATCCCCACAAAGTCATATCTTACCACGTCCATATTACCTTTGAGTAAGATATTTTCAGAACTTTTTCATGTCCATACCACCTATGAGTGAAGTTCTGCTCTTTGACTTTCTACTATCACGTTCGCATAACCCCTGGTAGTACTAGTCATTTCAACTTATTGCCTGTACTTAAGGTACGCCATAGGTAATAATTTCACAACCCAGATGAACAAATTAACTCTTGGTTTTTCATCCCCAGCAAGTGCCTATGTGCAATATTTTCTCGATCATCGAAGACCGAGAATCATATTCTATCATGTTCATATGACCTCTGAACAGATATGTTCAGCAATTTGGTATCCCCAGTAAGTGGCTATGTACAACATTTTCTCCTTCATGACAAATTCTTATAAACAGCCATCATCCGTATCCAAAAGTCCCGGATACGCAACGGATGATGGATCCTCAAAATCTTCCCAACGAAGCAATCCTTAAGACTACTTGCACACTCCCGCAGTGACTATTCTAACCAATCTCGTTAGACGCTAGCCATGATCATATTACCTCAGAGCTATCGTCCCATCAATCTCCCTAGCGGAGCAATCTCTTGGTCTATCTTCATGTTTGGATAGACCAGACTCAACGAATCACTCCTCAATGAGCTTTTCAGACATTAGTTCACGTCCATATTACCTCTGAACTGTTGTCATAATATTTCTCTCAGGCTGAGTTTGCCATGTTCATATTACCTCTGAGCAAACCTCCCGGATTCGGCTATCGATTATCATATCCATATTACCTCTGATATCGGTTGTCATCTCAACTTAGCACCCGTACTTAACTCTAAGTACGCCAGTGGTGTTAGGTCCACAAAAACTGCCACGTCCATATTATCTCTGACAGGGCTTGTCCTAAACTTATTACTTGCACTCACGTGCACAAGAAGTAATAAGTCTACCAAAAAAAACCCTGTGGGATGCCCGTAATGAAACGGATTGTTCATGTCCATATTACCTCTGAACTATCCTCATTTTCCCCAACAAAGAAAAATCAGGTCATGTTCACATTACCTCTCAAACATGTCTCTCCACTATCCCCATAGAGTCATATTTTACCATATCCGTATGACCTCTGTCAGGACTTGTCTCAAACCTATTATTTGCACTAACGTACGCAAAAAGTAATGGGTCCACAAAAAATCCCCCAGCAGGATGTCTTTACTAGCCACAAAACCTACCATGTCCATATTACCTCTGATAGGGCTTGTTTCGAACTTATTATTTGCACTCAACGTGCGTAACAAATAATAGGTCCACCAAAGATTCCCCAGTGGGATGTCCTCAACAAACATGGTATTGTACTATGTCCATATTACCTCTGGTAAGATATTCGAAGATCACACAAACAACCGTAAAGAAATGGAGGGCCCTTATGTGATTGAAACAACATTCTCAAATGGCGCTTACAGATTAGCCAAACCTAATAGAGATTTGATAATGGCTCCTATCAACAACAAATTCCTGAAGAAGTACTATGCTTGATCTCCTTTGCTTAATGGAGTATGATGAAGGTTTTATTCTAACAACGCTACGTACAAAGGTTAGTTGGATTATATTCTATCAGGTTCATATGACCGTTAAATAGATAAGCTTAACTAATTTGTAAACCTATCATGTTCATATTACCTCTTATAGTGTTTAGTATACAAATTTAGTTGGATTATATTCTATCAGGTTCATATTACCTCTGAATATATTTACATTCAGCAATACCTTACCGAAAGTATATCATGTTCATATTACCTCTGATATCACTTTCATCTTAGCCTATCATTTATATTCTAAATTGATGGGTCCATAAAGTCAAAAAATATATCTTTATTATCTCTAAGAAAATTAGGAGCAAAAAAGTAAAAAAGTACATCATTGGGGAGGAACAGTTAAATCGTGGATCTGTTGTGCCAAAGCAGCCATCCTCTCATTCCTGGAGTTCAAAATGTTAGCACGAGCCTGCTCCAGCCTTGCTTCTTCATTATTCAAAAAAGATAGTTCGGTCAAAGAATCAACAAAACTTGCATGGATGACACTCGCATGTGTCAAGTTCTGCTGAATTGTCTTCACTTGGCCCCCAAATACATCATGAAATGCCGATGTCTTGAGAAGCCTCTCCCTTGTCTGAGCGAGTTCAGCTTCCAATTCTCGAAGCCTCGCTTCATTTCCCTCACATTCGGCCTGGCACTCAGCTAGCTGAGGAATAACCTCCACCAAGAAAGCCTGCTCTTTATCCATCTCTTGCTGCTGTTCCTGGATGGATTTGTTTAGAGATTCTATTTGCTCAGCAAGTTCCGCAGTTAAGGAGTCATACTCAGCTTGGACCACATTGTCGATGCTGCCTCGAAATAGTTGCAAATATTCGTTAATGGGTTATTCTAAACCATTAACTATTTGCTCTAGCGCATCAACTCTTTCAGCGTCATTGAAATTCCTAATCGGCGCTATAGTAAGCTTGGAAGACGTCTTCAGAGTGCGATAGAATATGCCAGTATATTGTTCAACTAGCGTAGAAAATATCGAATGTACGTTGGGAGTGGCCGCAATATTGGTGAATCTCCTATCCGGAAGGACTATAGAGGATGTTGCCACAGTCGTTGCTTCAACAGATGGCGCAACAAAGGAAGGGACACCAACAACAATTAAAGTTGCTGGTATACTAGACGAAGGAGGCACGGACGAGATGGTGGGTTCATCCTCCTCTGATGTTATTTGAACTGCTACTAGCGGGATGATACCTGAGAATGTTGCGGATAAAAGATCGGCAGCTTCAAAGCATGCTTCTTCGACGTCGGGCACCGCAGTTTCATCAGCTGGATCCGCAACAAAGTCAGAGGTTGTGTCAACTCCGCCCTCTCCAGAGATGTCTTCGTCTGAAAAGAAGACAACAGAAAGTTAATATCAATTCGATATTAATTTTCCTGAAAGAAGCATAAAGACAACATTTACCCATGGCCGATGGTATGTATGTTGCGTCTGCAGCCTGTATAGCTAAATCATTTCTTAATGATGCTAAACAAGCTGTCATACCTGTAGAATAGGGTGCACCAACTGACATTTGAGGGTAGTCATCCCAGTCGTCACCCAAATCCACTCGAGGTTCATTGGGTGGAATCTCGCTGGAAATACTTACAGACGAAGGAGGGATTATTCCCATTATTTGTCTGGATAAAGGTATATTGATTCTTAATATGTTCGGTCTCAAAGGCGATCTCGAAGCACTACCAGTAGCAGTAGTAGCGGCAGCGATCGCAAGCAAAGAATCTCCGGCACTGTCAGCCGGAACTATGGAGGTTCCCTCTCTAAAAGGCGAAGGAGCTCTGATCAAAGATCATCCCCAACTATGGAGGTTCCCTCTCTATATATATATAATAACTATACATACCCTCTACTATTATTATATACATATTTAATATAGCAACAACACACACATACAACATATATAATAAATATACATATATATATCTATTCTACTATATAATGTCAAAATTAGGCTTCACCGTAAAAAAAATTCGTTCCAAAAATACCCTTTAACATATTTAGTAATTAAAAAGAATACCTACAATAAATTTCACTGACAACCATTTAAGAGATGCAATAATGACAACCATTTACGGAAATCAAAGGGTTCATGCTACTTGCTAAGTTTTTAAATTGTTACCAAAGAATTCGAAGGGTTGAACCATTAACCTATATAATTAAAAGCAGTAGAAATAAACTAACTCATCAACATTATTCACTCCAATATACGTGCTTTGCACGTGCATATATACTAGTATATATAAATAATCATATAATAACTATAAATAAGCTAATTACTTAATTAAACATACACATATATTTTATAAAAACATATTCATATATTTATATCTCTAACATATATTATAACATATATACTAATGCATGTAGAAGAAAGCTACATAATATATATTCTATTAGTACATATATAATACATAGATCTATGCTACAATAAACACTATAATAAATACACCATAATATATATATATATATATATATATATATATATATATATATATATATATATATATATATATATATATATATATATATATATATATATATATATATATATATATATATATACACACACAATTATGATTCAAGAATTAAAGCACAATTAATTAGATCTACATAAATACACAACAAATGGAGTGGATCACACCGTATCCCACTAGATCTAGGATACGCATGTGACACGAGTCCACCACACCTCCAATTGTACCCCGAAGGACACAATCAAGTCACATATAATATTTATGAACAAAATAAAGTGTCAAATATAGATCTATGTGTCCGTGTCAAAATACAACATGTACAAAGTCCCGTATCGGAGGAAAAATACCCAAAATAACACGTATCACCAAATTATTGGGATACGATATACTCAATTATGGACACGACACTAGCCCCAAACACATAAACACATGCCAAATTGATCTATAGGATCATTTGACACACACAACAAATGTCAATCTCAGAATTTTCCCAAAATTGACACAAAAAGCACCATAACTTTCTCCATAGGCCTCCTATGAACACAAAACCAAATCCTATGGGTAGTATATGCATATGGGTTGATTTTCCATGATTAAATATCAGATTTAGAAGCTATTTTAAGAAAAAAACTGAATTATATCTATTGGGAGATGGATTTTCAATGAAACCTCCAATTGAGATAAAATCGCCTCCAAATTGTAGATCCTTGCTCCTCTTTGTAGATTCTTGCTTCCTCCTTCTAGATCCTTGCTTCTCAAGTCTCTAATGGTGATTTGGGAAGGAATTGGGATGAATTTGATTGGGAAATGAAGTTGGAATGAAGAAAATTTGGTAGTGGAAAATTCTAGATCTAGATTTGGAATAAAAAAGAGGAGAGAGAATTTTTCCCCTCTTTTTAAATAGGCCGGCCCCTTTTCTCTCCCTCAAGTTATCATGTAATGTCCATTATACCCCTTGGGGCCTCTCATGAAGAAATAATTAAGGAAGGAAGCTTCTAGTCTAATAATTTAATTAATTTAATCCATCTCCTTAACAATGGGCTTTCTAAATGGGCTAAGTTTAACTAATTAACTCATGTTGGTCCATGGGTCCAAACTAAACTAGTTAGGTCCACTAACACAAGTCCAAATTTAATAAATAACATCTAAAAATAATTGAATAATACCACAAATAATTATTTATCAAGCACAATAATTAACTAAATAGGAAATTACTAAAATACCCTTTCCTAAAAAATATGGTGGTGACAAGTCTACCCTCCTTAAAATAATTTCGTCCTCAAAATTCAAAGACGAAAACTACCCCCAGAAAATAACAGAACAGAACTAAAGAATCTCAACTAACTATGAAAGAACATAACAATGAACAGAACATAACTAGAAAATAACATACCTCAAGGTACAAACAAATATGGATAACGCTCTCGCATTTGATCCTCTCTCTCCCAGGTAGACTCCCCTGGAGAGTGATGCCACCATGCGACGCGCATCAAAGGAATAGTCTGGTTCCTCAGCACCTTCTCTCTCCGATCTAGAATCTTAACTGGCTGGTCTAGATAGCTAAGAGTAGGGCCCACCTCTATCTCCGAGTAATCCAATACATGACTAGGATCTGCCATATATCGTCTCAACTGTGACACGTGAAACACGTTGTGCACTCCCTCCAATACAGGTGGCAAGTCTAGTCTATAAGCAACTGTACCGACCCTCTCTAGAATAGTGAAAGGTCCGATGAATCGTGGACTAAGCTTTCCGCCTCCACCAAAGCGAATCGTGCCTCGTATCGGAGAAATCCTCAGAAACACTAAACCACCCACCTAGAACAAAATACCACCTTAAGAACTTAATCTATAACAACAACCAAGAACAAACACAAAATAAAATCTAAACTATACCTCGAACTCCTAAAGGTCTCCGATAGCTATCGGCCTAATGCCACTGTCTGTCCTGCGCCACTCGAAGTCTATCTCTGATCAACTGAACCTTCTCTGCTGCATCCACAACCATCTTTGGTCCAAGCAAAACTTTCTCTCCGACATCGTCCCAAGACAAAGGAGTACGATACCTCTGTAGAAACATGAAAAGTACGCTGGGGAATTATACGCGTAAAACCCCCAACATGCATGAAGCCCGCATAAAACAGAGCTCCAAGCACTGTGTGGCATAAATATAACTTCAGAGCTATTGGCGTATAATAGAGCTTCAACACTATCCAGCGTAGAACAGAGCTCCAAAACAACCCGCGTAAGGCAGCACTTCCAGGCTGTTTTGGTGTAAAAAGGTTGCTACACTCTGGCATAAACTATGTCTGCTTTTAATACAGCGTAAAGTTGTACGAGAAACTCTTCGTATTCCTCGAATGAACCTGTCAGACAAAATAGTGAACCTGACTCCTGACAAAGAGTACTATACGACGATCGAGAGGACGGCTGTAATGATGATTCTATACAGAGGCCCAGGTTGTCGTTTAGTGACATATCCTTGATACAAGTCATTTTTACGCACTCAAGGAATACGCTGCCTATTTTACACAGGCAAAAATGAGCCTTTACGCTCAAGATAAGACAAAATCAGACGCCACGTCAAAAGCTGTTCTTCGTACAAAACTCGAGGCATATCTCTGCAGTTAATGCACGAGATGGGGGCAGATCTCTGCATTTAATGTACGAGATTTTGTTCTATTTTTAATGACTAGGAGAGCTAAAATTAGGGCTAATACGCTCACATCACTATCCTTGCATGTTACGCCAACCAGGCTATTTTCAACTATAGGAGTACGCCGTATGCTATCTCCTCGAAATACGCCAACTCAGGCTATATTTGCAAAGGTACGTGATAAGGCTATTTAGCCCAGAACACGCTCAAGACCTCAGTCAGGAAGGATAACTGACTAGTTTTACGCTGGTTATCTATTATTTATGCAGCATCAAGCTTTACGCAGAATTTGGCTTTTACGCCAACAAGATAACTATTTGGCTTTTACGCCAATAAGACAGTTATTTGGGTTTAACGCCAACAAGACAGTTATTTGGATTTTATGCCAACCATCTTTACGCGAGGAGCAGTTATCTACGTGGTTTGCATGCCATGATCTTCGATGAACGATTACATGCGTTACCTCATAATGGGACACGCGTCATACGCGGATTAAGGAGATCATTTAAACGTGGATAGACGTTATTATAATCGTCGCATAAAGAGTGCTACTCCCTTCACAAAGTCTGGCTTCTGCGCCTACTAGATGATTACTGTGACTGAGCTCTATAAATAGAGACCTTCGGTCACAGGGGAAAAGGGGAGAAGGGCGAGAGAAAATCAGAGAGAGAGAGTACATACAGAGAGTGTTGATTGATAACTTTGGCAACGAGAGTTCAATCCCTCCTGCAATCTTTGAAGCTTCTTCTTCTTCTACAGCACTTCTTCGTCATCGTGTGGTCCAAGGGACAAAGTGATCGACCGCAGATCAGACTCCTATAGCAATTTTTCCCCAAAATTATTTTTATTGTACTTAACATCCTCGTATAGGATTAATTATACTCTTTTTTCTTGTTTGTAAACAAAGAAAGGGTTTCGTATAAACCTAGTTTTATTTCTTTCGTTTATCATTAAACACAACCTCCGACCATACAGAGCTTCAAAAGGTGACATCTCTATACTGACCTGGTAACTGTTATTGTAAGCAAACTCTACCAAATGGAGATAGTCCTTCCAAGAACCCCCGAAATCTAGTACACAAGTGCGCAATATATCCTCGAGAGTCTGAATAGTCCTCTCTGACTGCCCATCTGTCTAGGGATGATATGCAGTACTGAACTTGAGCTGAGTGCCCAAACTCTTCTGCAAACTCCTACAGAAACGAGAAGTGAAATGACTATCCCGATCCGAGACTATGCTGACGGGAACTCCATGTATCCTAACGATCTGCCTCACATACATCTCTGCCAGCTTCTCCGTAGACAAACCCACTTTAAAAGACAAGAAGTGGGCCGACTTGGTCAACCTATCAACGATGACCCAAATCGCGTCTTTCTCCCTGGAGATTGTGGAAGTCCGAACACAAAATCCATAGTAATATGTTCCCACTTCCACTCTGGAATGGGTAATGGCTGAAGTAAACCTCCTGGCCTCTGCCTCTCGGCTTTCACCTGCTGGCACACTAAGCATCTGGATACAAACTGTGCCACTTCCCTCTTCATGCCATACCACCACACACTCTCTCGCATATCCCGATACATCTTGTTAGCACCTTGATGCATGGAATACTGAGAGCGATGCGCTTCTTGCAATACCTCCTCACGCAGCTCCCCTCTAGGCACACACAATCTATCTCCATGCCTCAAAGATCCATCCTCTGCAATAGTAAAATCATCTTCCAATCCTGCTCTCACCTGAACTCTGATACTCCTCAGGGATACATCCTTATACTGTGCTGCCTTGATCCTGTCCATCAAATTTGAGTGTATCTGCAATCCCCACATCTGTATAGCACCACCAGGAACAATCACCTCAATGCCCATGCTCTCTAAGTCCTCCAACAAATATCGATCCTACATCAAGAATATAACTACCGGATACCTGCTCAAAGTATCGACAACTACATTAGCTTTCCCAGGATGATATTACAAAGAGATATCAAAATCCTTTATCAGTTCCAACCACCAACGCTGCCTCATGTTCAACTCCTTCTGCGTAAAAACGTAATTCAAGCTTTTATGGTCTGTGAAGATCTCCGCACGCTCTATGAACAAATAATATTTCCACAACTTTAGGGCGAATATGACGGCTACCAACTCCAAATCATGGGTAGGATTGTTCTTTTCATGAGGACGCAATTGCCTGGATGCATAGGCAATCACTTTCCCATGCTGCTGAAGAACACAACCCAAACCTTCCCCGATGCATCACTATAAATAGTGAAACCTCCGGACCCTTATGGCAACGTCAAAATAGGAGCAGACGTCAACCTCTTCTTCAACTCCTCAAAAGCAACCTGGCAATCCTTCGTCCAAACAAACTCCACATCCTTTCTTGTGAGTCTTGTCATCGGCTCGGCAATCCTCGAAAAATCTTGCACAAACTTCCTGTAGTAGCCTGCCAATCCCAATAAACTCCTGATCTCTGCTACCGAACTCGGAGTCTTCCAAGATTCCACTGTTGAAATCTTCTTCGGATCTACTGAAATACCATCACCAGTCACAACATGCCCCAAGAATTCCACCTTGTCCAAGAAAAACTCACATTTGGACAACTTTCCATACAACTTCTCCTTCCTCAACACATCCAACACAATCCTCAAATGCTCCTCATGCTCCACCGGTGTCCTCGAGTATATGAGTATGTCATCGATGAACACCACCACGAACTTGTCAAGGTACTGGTGGAACACCTTGTTCATCAAGTTCATAAATACTGCCGGTGCATTAGTCAAACCAAACGGCATCACCATAAACTCGTACTGACCATACCGAGTTTTAAAAGCAGTCTTCGATATGTCCTCCGGCTTCACCTTCACCTGATGGTAGCCTGATCTCAAATCTATCTTAGAAAACACCTTCGCTTCACTCAACTGATCAAATAGATCATCAATCCGTAGTAAAGGATGCTTATTCTTGATAGTGAGATTATTCAAAGCTCTGTAATCAATGCACATGCGTACCGATCCATCCTTCTTCGGTACAAACAATATCGGGGCTTCCCATGGTGAAGAACTAGATCTGATAAACCCCTTATCCTGTAATTCGTCCACCTGCTTCTTCAAATCTACCAGCTCGCTATTGTTTACTCTATAGACATGCTGCAAAATTGGTTCTGTACCTGGCATTAAGTCTACAAAAAATTCAACATCTCGATCTGGCGGCAATCCTGGCAATTCCTTAGGAAACACATCCAAGAACTCTGCTATTAATGGATGTGGCAACTCCTTGTCTTCCACCATAGCTCCATAAATAATGCCTTCTCCCTGCTCTGCAGCTCCTCTAGCAAACTCGAACTCTGGCTCTCCTAGCGGACCAAACAAAACTCTACCTCCTCAACAATCTATGCTAGCACGGTGCCTACTTAACCAATCCATCTCGAGTACAATGTCGTAGCTCGAAAGTGGCATTACAAGTAGACATGCACTCAACTCCCGGCCTCCCAAAGTAACTCTCCGATCCTTGCAAATATTATTAACCAGGATAATGCCTCCCCCGGTCATGATCTTGTAAGTCCTAAGCAAAGACTCAGCTACCAAACCATGCTTCAGAGCAAAAGAAACAAATACAAAACTATGGGAAGCACCACTATCAAACAAAGCTAAAGATGGAATGGAATCAAGAAGAATAGAACCTGCGATGACATCTCCGGTGGGTTCATCCTTCTCGACGGTCATAGCAAACGCTCGTCCTTGCCGAGCACCTCCCTGCTGCTGATGCTGGACAAAATGCTGCTGCTGTGTCGGAAGCGGTCCCCTCGGTTGTGCTACAGGTGGTCTCGTATATGCCCTCGGAGCTAAAGCTGCTCTGTGAACTGCACGACGAGGACACTCCCTCGATTGATGCCCTTCAGTACCATAATATAAACAAACTCCTAACCTCCTCCTGCAAACTTCCCAGATGTGGTCGGGCTTCTTGCAGTAGTGGCATGGAGCTTATTGTATCTGTCTCTGTTGCTGAGGTGCCTGGTGAAAAGGCGCTCTAGCTGGAGTATGGTTCTGCTGTGGCTGCTGGAAAGGTCTGGACTGGAAATAAGGACGTTTGGCAGATACTGCACTGCCGTTGGCCCCCAGAAAAGAATCACAGGCTCTCTTAGGCTTCAAACCCAACTCCCGCTCAACCTTGCGTGCCTCCGCAAGTATCTTCGAGTATGTCTCATAAAAAGACGGAATGAGAATCTTTACTTCCCAGTTTAGACCCTCACGAAAATAAATAGCTCGAACCTCCGGCTCTCTCACCAGATACTCTGAAAATCGGCTCAACCTGCCGAACTCTGCAGCGTACTCCTCCACAGACATGCTCTCCTGAATGAGACTCTCGGCGAAAAACTTCTTCTTGAATAGGTCCTTGAATACCTTCCATGATTGTCCTACATCAACCAGAACCGGCTCATTCCTGAACCAAGTACGAGCGACGTCGAATAGTTGAAGTCCTACCGCCTCAACCTTCAGGTCCTCAGAAAGATGGGATACCCTCATAAGACGCTCACTGTCCTCGAGCCAATCATCAGCATTGACGATGCCCTCCGTCCCCTTGAAAACCTTAGGCTCCAGCTTCTTGAAGTCCTGAATGTTGCCTGGCCGAAGCTGAGCAACCTGAGGAACATCTTGTTACTGGACCGAAACTCCTCTCTCGACTACAGCACAAGCAAGCTGATGAGCACTCTCGATGTCCTGCCGTAGAACGTCGGTCTGCCTCTGATGTGCCTCTAACTGAGCCCTTCGTGCCTCGAGCATCTCACGAAATAGTATAAACATCTGTAACGCCTTTGCTAGCACAGGAGGTGGAGGTGGAAGCCCCTCAGATACAACTGGCATAGTCCTCTGAGTAGGTGGTGGACCTCCGAAAGCAGCTAACACTCCAATCACCGGAGAAGTGACTGGTGCAGGCCATCGGGATGTCGCAGACCTCTCAGAAACTGCTCTCCCCTGCTGCGATCTAGTCTTAGGCGGCATCCTGAGACAAAGCGAAAGAAAAAATCAATATGGCGCAAGATGTAAGACATCAAGGAAAGGACAGATTAAGAGATCAGGTATCAATATCAAAGAAGAATAGTTGAATCAAAAGAATTTTCCTAGATGTGATTGAGTATATCGGCCTATATCCTATATCCTATCGCAAGCTCGCAGTAGTACAACTAAATTGTCGTACTACCACGACATCACATACTTTGTGAAGCTTGACCTGCATGGACCACCACCAAAAATGTGTCATGACCCGCACCCGGTGTAAGGGTACAAGTCGGAAACAACGCCCAGCCTACGCCACAGAATCGGCGGTAGAACGCTGTCTAGATAATCTATCTAACAATATAATAAACCATAAATAATGATAATATACTCAATCACAAAACTAAGATAGAAATGAGTACAGATCCGATAAAGAATAGAATAGTCACAATACAACTCATGAGTCTAAAATAATACATCAATGAGTCTGAAGAAATAACAGGAATAAGTTGGAGACAAATCCAGTACAAATGAATACTACGAAGCTACAACTCCTGGGTCAACTGTCTCAGTTGGGATAAGTCCCTCCTGAGCCAGGGTCTCAGAATCTAAACCCACAACATCCTGGGGTCCATAATAGGTAGGGTACCACTCCTCAGTATCATCTGAAAAAATATATCCAGTCAGGAAAGGAGCAGAGTATATCTCTAACAGCAGTTCTAATCAATGATAAAAACTATGTAACAGTAAATATATGTGGATAAATAAGATGCACAATAGATACAAGAGATATATATACAATAAGGGAATATTGGAAATAAATACAATAATGAACAATATGCCAATGAAACAAGAATACTAATGACTAAGTGTGTGAGTACTAGCTTAATATGTGATCGGCTTGGGCAAGATGCAATGTGGCCTGGCTAATCATACGCGCGGTGTATGATCAACACTATTCAGTAATTAGTACTTGATACAATAGGGATATTTATCACATATCTATACTAATGCTCTCCACCCCCGACTGGTATAATAGATCTAACCACGGTATGCTATGGCATGAGATTCTCTAAGAAGATAGCTAGTCTTCTCGAGAATCGGTGTTTGTACATGTACAAGATAACCAATAAAACAAATACTTGCACCATATATACTATATACCAAGGAATAACATCTCATGACGAGATCCGGATATACCAATCCGTGTAACCATAGTGTCAAGAGAACATGGATATCTACACTAGATACAATGAACATAGAGGATATCATAAATAAGAAACTATCAAAGAATATACTCGCCTGAAGTCCAATGAATAGTCTCACAGATATCTCACTCGGTGCCTCAAAGACCTAGATATGGAATACAACATCAATACAAGGTCCCGAAAAGAGAATAAGTTAAACTAGTCAACTTCTAGGTCAATAAGTCAATTTTAAGTCAAAAGTCAACTATGGTCAACTCTAAGTCAACTATGGTCAAACCAAGGTCAACTATCTATTTCTAGGTTGCACAAGTCTAACACAGAAATCTTGGGTCAAGATATTAAAATCTAAGTTATAAAACCCACATCTTAAAATATTAGGATACCGTATCTCCGGATACGTGAATCCAAGGTAACACCCCAATATATAACAATATGTATAATAATATAGAATATTAATTTACACATCAAATAGGTACCATGGTTTTGAACCAACTTTGTATCTCAACAAAAATCACAATCTTGATACCCAAACCCCGTATCTTGAGTATCCTTATTTACCTTGATCTCCTCAAGGTAATACTCAATACCTTGATATAATAATTACCCTCATATATAATATATAAATATATACTAATATTATACATATAACAAATATAGCAATAATAATATGTATTATCTCAATATCAATACATATATATAAATATAAGTATATAAACATATATACATAAATCTGCCTAACCGTCGCTGAAAACAGTGTTAAAAAACACTGATACACTAATACTAGGCTTTTAGTGACAGTTTTGGCTGTCACGGAAGTCGACGTCGCTGCTGCTGTTAAAATTCTGTACTGCTGCTGCTGCTTTGGTGACGGTTTGCAACCGTCACCATTCCCGTTGTCGCCACTGCTGCTATTTCCCGTCGCTGCTGCCTCTCATTAATGACAGCGGCTGCTGTCATTAAAGGCGCCGCCTCTAGCTACAGCGGTTGCTGCTGTTCTGTGACAGCGGCTGCTGTCGCCAATTCTCCGTCACTGAAAACCTGAAAATATATATATATATATATATATATATATAATAACTATACATACCCTCTCCTATTATTATGTACATATTTAATATAGCAACAACACACACATACAACATATATAATAAATATACATCTATACATATATATAAATAATCATATAATAACTATAAATAATCTAATTACTTAATTAAACATACACATATATTTTATATAAACATATTCATATATTTATATCCCTAACATATATTATAACATATATACTAATGCATGTACAAGAAAGCTACATAATATATATTATATTAGTACATATATAATACATAGATCTATGCTACAATAAACACTATAATAAATACATCATAATATATATATATATATATATATATATATATATATATATATACACAATTATGATTCAAGAATTAAATCACAATTAATTAGATCTACATAAATACACAACAAATAGAGTGTATCACACCGTATCCCACTAGATTTAGGATACGCATGTGACACGAGTCCACCACACCTCCAATTGCACCCCGAAGAACACAAGCAAGTCACATATAATATTTATGAACAAAACAAAGTGTCAAATATAGATCTATGTGTCCGTGTCAAAATACGACATATACAAAGTCCCGTGTCGGAGGGAAAACCCCCAAACCAACACGTATCACCAAATTGTTGGGATACGACCTACACGTACCCAATTATGGACACGACATTAGCCCCAAACACAAACACATGCCAAATTGATCTATAGGATCAATTGACACACACAACAAATGTCAATCTCGGAATTTTCTCAAAATTGACACAAAAAGTACCATAACTTTCTCCATAGGCCTCCTATGAACACAAAACCAAATCCAATGGGTAGTATATGCATATGGATTGATTCTCCATGATTAAATATCAGATTTAGAAGCTATTTTAAGGAGAAAAATTGAATTATACCTATTGGGAGATGGATTCCCAATGAAACCTCCAATTGAGATAAAATTGCCTCCTCTTTGTAGATCATTGCTGCTCTTTGTAGATCCTTGCTTCCTCCTTCTAGATCCTTGCTTCTTAAGTCTCTAATGGTGATTTGGGAAGGAATTGGAATAAATTTGGTAGGGAAATGAAGTGAGAATGAAGGAAATTAGGTAGTAGAAAATTCTAGATCTAGATTTGGAAGGAAAAAGAGGAGAGAGAATTTTTTTTTCCTCTTTTTAAATCGGCCAGCCCCTTTCCTCTCCCTCAAGTTATCATGTAATGTCCATTATACCCCTTGGGGCCTCTCATGAAGAAATAATTAAGGAAGGAAGCTTCTAGTCCAATGATTTAATTAATTTAATCCATCTCCTTAACAATGGGCTTTCTAAATGGGGTAAGTTTAACTAATTAACTCATGTTGGTCCATGGGTCCAAACTAAACTAGTTAGGTCCACTGACACAAGTCCAAATTAAATAAATAACATCTAACAATAATTAAATAATACCATAAATAATTATTTATCAAGCACAATAATTAGTTAAATATAAAATTACTAAAATACCCTTTCCTAAAAAATATGGTAGTGATAGCTCCAAAGACAAGGGCTCATGGATCAAGAGCGACATCAGCTTCCGAGAGGTCCGCTACTTCCGGACCTGTTACTCGGGGAGTGGCAGATGTTGTTCCTTCGCCAGTGCAGGAGGCTGCTCGAGATGCCTTAGAGAGTCTTCCACCTCCTCCATCATTTCCTTTTCCGGCTTATGGAGGTGTGCTCATTGATGGGGCAGAGTTGTTTAAGCTATTCCATAGGATGATGGAGGACCAGATAGCTAAGGCTGAGGTAATGAGGCAGGACATAGAGAATGGCCATCTTATTGTACTTGCGGGAGTAGAGATAGTTTTGTTGCAGCCGCAACAGCCCACTCGGCTGAAGGAAGAGAATATCCTAGACTTCAAAAAGATAGCCCCGGGAGAGTTCAAGGGGACCGAGGGCATCCTGTACACTAATGAGTGGCTCAAGGATATCGAGTTTATTATGCGGGTTGCCCATATTTCAGAGGATCTACGGATTGAGGCAGTAGGGCTGCAGCTCTTCGATATTGCTCACACTTAGTTCATAAATGAGTCGAGTATTGTTGATCCAGACTTGACATGAGAGCAGTTCAAGGAGATTTTTAAGAGAAAGTTCTTTTCGGTGATTGCAAGAGGGGTTCTGGAGAGGCTGTTCCAGAACTTGGTCCAAGGTCGTCTTTCGGTGGATGAGTAAGCTACGGAGTTCGACAGGCTGAGCTGATTCGTAGAGTATAAAGTGAGAGACCCAGAGGATCAGGCTCGGAGGTTCAGAGAGGGCTTAAGCCAGGAGTTCAGGGTTCATATTTCTTTGGCCCATATGAATTATGCTGATATATTGGCAGAGGCTCAGAGGGTCGAGGTGGATCTGGGCCTTAGACTCAAGAGGAACCGGGATGCTTCCGATGGTGGTAGTAGTGCGAGACCGGTGAAGCATCCTCTGTTCCAGCAGAGGATCTTCTGTCACTACCACATTTCTAGAATAGGGATATTTTTATTATTTGTATATTATATATATATATAGTGTTATATTTTTTATTTATAATGATGTGCATGTTATAATATGTGTAACTATATTATTATAGGTTAGTAGTTGGGCTATTTAATTAGACAAGATCCTAGTGGACCTAACCAACTTGACATGACAACTTAACCAATTAGTTGGACTAGCCATGTAGGCTCAATTAGCTAACCATCCACTTTAATTAGAGTTTAGACTTAATCCTCATTAAGAAGAGAAGCTTTCCCCATTAATGATTTCTTTATGACAACCCAATAGGGGAAAACTTGTCATTATACATTGCTTGGGAGGGGGATAGGTGTGGTCGGCCCTAAATTGAGGAGGAAACTCTTTCTCCTCTACTCATTTATTCCATTTTAATTCCTAATTAGTGTTCTTCCACAAATAGTTCATCCCTCCACAAAATTCTTCACAAATTCCTCTCAAATTCACTTATCCTCACCATCTAAGGAGACTAGAAGCTTGAGGTTGGTAAGAGCACTTGGAGAAGAAGGAGTTGGCTAGGAGCTTGTGTCTTAATTATGTCCACTTGAGCAATTAATTAGAAATCCATCTCCCAGTAGATATTATTCTGATTTCTCCTTTAATTTAGACTCGAATTCATGCATTTGACCATTATGAACCCTTTCATGGCTTAAGACTACACATAGGAAGAATAACTAGGTTCATATGACTTGTATTGTGACTTCTACATTAATTTTTATGTCCATTTTGGAGGAATTTTGATATTAGTGCACCAAGTATTGTTATTAGGTTAATTAGATCTATTTGGACTTGGATTGATAGTATAAGACTATATATGTGTCCACAATTGGATACGAGTAGAGCGTATCATGGTATTTTGTGATACGCTATGACACAGGGACCCATTTTGGGGGTTTTATGCATATTAGTGTAATTTTTATTCAATTTCCTTTGTAACAATTTACTTTAGTTGTATAATGATGATATTGATAGGTATATCTAGTATTTGTGAAGTATTGGGAGTTTTGGTATCTTATTTGAATATGTATCATGGAATTCCAAATAGTGCACTCAAGGTATTTGACTAAATAACTTATTACTGGTGTGAGGGATTATCATGTGGCATATATATATATATATATATATATATATAGTCTGTGTGTGTGTGGGAGTGTGTTGTGTTGACAGCAAGTGTGATGAGGTTGTTATGCTCGGGTTGCACTATGAAGTGGTGTAGGTGCTAGATATTCATAGTATAATGTGTAGGGTTTTTTGGGTATCATAGAGGGGGGATAGGTCTATTTCAGACAAATATTTGAGGGTGTACAGCAGCAACTTGTTGCCAAAGGGAGTAGTAACAACAACTTGGCAAGGGGGAAAGGTCAGGGATACAGCAACAGTATATGGTAAGGGTGATGCTCGGGTCTTCAGTGTAGACCAATATAATGGTCACAATGACTATGGGAGGGGGATTTCAGGACTACTTCAGAACTGGGATCAGCAACAGCAAGTTGCAGTGCCAACTTTAACAGCAGCAACATGGGTTACAAATGGATTAAGGTGGAGATAATTAGTTTTGCAGTTACTGTAGTATATGGGGAAGCTCTTGGCTAAAATTAGTAGTAGAAGTATTCAATGTGGTTAACCCACATCAATTGCAATATAGCAGTGATGTATCAAGTATAATATTGTACTGTGATGAGAGGAGTCTGGAGCACAAGGTATGGGTAGCAGACATGGATGAGTAGGGCTAAGGTATTAGAGTTCAGATTGATGATAGGATGTCAAAAATGAGTATTATATTGGTGTCAGGTGTATTAATAATAAAATGTTATATATGGTATTGAGAGAGGTGTTTGAGTATCAGTGAGTGTATTACATGGGGACATGGGTACCAGTGTCAGTTAGCTAAGGTATTAGCTGCAACTAAGGTATTGTAGTATGTAGGATAATATTATTATCTTAAGAATAGCTAAGTTATAGGCATTAAGGTTAAATAACACCTAGGTATCAAGTTATAGAGTACATATATAGTTATATACTAGTATCTAAACCTAGTGTGAACCATATTAACTAAAATAACATAGTGTAGCCCATATAACCTAACATTGACCTAGTTAACCTAGTATTGGCTAGTATTGACTAGTATGACCTAGAAAATTAAATTTTAGTCTATTTAAGCATGTTTATCATTACAATACACCCAATGACACGATATTTCATATATAGGTCTGTGTGATACCAACTCGAACATCGAGTCATACCATTTGCTCATGACCACATGCGAGTACATCTCTCTGATAGTTTTTATTACATTATAGGTTATATGTTACTTATTCTAGAACTGTGATACCTGACTCTGACACATTGTTACACGGACTGATACTATATGGATCATTTTAGGAGATATTATCCATTTATCGTGTGCATTGGAAACTTCTTACATATGTACTTTATCGTGTGCATCGGGTATTCTTGTACTCATGTTTATTCATATGATTTATGTGCTCACACTATCTCATATGCTCATTGTGCTTATATTATAATCATGTGTGTAACGTGTCATGATTGGATCCATGATTATTGGTTGGGGCAGGGGAGTAGAAGTTGGTTATGTGATCAATCCCTTAGCGTAATCTTGTGTATGTCGATTATACACCTCACGTATAATAGAGTTACCGTAGAATAATCATGTGCAACCCAAGCCGATCACATAACGAACTTATGCTCTAAATCACATAGACAGTATTCTAGTTTCTCTTACTTACATTTTATGCCATATTGGTTGTATTTACCATTCTAGTTCCTATTATATTTATTTGCTTATTTCAGCTATATTAATTTCTATTTTCTAGTGCATCTTGTATTCTTTTCTATTACTTGTCATATATTCTCTACCATGTATTTGGAACTGTTATCAAAGTTTTTTACTTTGCTTCAATCCTGACTGGATATATTTTTTCAGATGATTGGTTAGAGGAGATGTGTTCCACCTATTACGGGCCATAGGATGGCGAATCAGTTGAGATAGCACCCGTAGAGCATGTTGAGCTAGAGCCAATTGTTGAGGAGTCTTAACTAGTTTCTTTATTATATTGGTTATATCTTATTTTAGATATTTTGGCATGTATTATATTTGAGACTATTGTGCTAGTCTATTGAACTTAGATATAGGTTGTATTTGTGACTGTGATGTATATTTTTTCTATTTTATATAATGTCATATCTTCCTCTAGTTTATTGTGATTGAGTATTGATTATTATATGGTCATCTTGTCCTCCGTATGGAGTTGAGATATCATTGACAGGTACATTATATATATTGTGTGAGATATTTACATAGTATTGTTGACCTTGACAGCGTTCTACCGCAGATGCTGCGACGTAGGCTGGACGTACCCATGTACTCGTACTCTCACACCGGGTGCTGGTCGTGACACCTTCCATCCCAGCAGCAATTTTCTGTACCAGTTTAAGCTCCAATTCAGCATGTGCCATAGCAGTCTCAGTGGAAGATCCAGCAAAATCTTTCATGTACCTATTGTAAGAGGCCTGGGCATGTTTGAGAGGATTACAGAAAAAGTCTCAGAGTATGTTTGTATTGTGGATCTCCTCAGCACCATGTGAGAGATTGTCTAACAAACCCTTATAGTCCAGCTCATAGTGCAAATCCAAATCAGAGAGGTGCAGTTAGGCTACGTGTGGAACAATAAATTACTCAGCACCCACAGAGGGATACATCCCAACAGGGAAAAACTTTTTGCGATGATGGTCGAGGAGACCGATGCTACAGGTGATGAGTTAGCAGGTTATATTCTTTTTTTCCCTTCCCTTCCCTTCCATTTATTGATTTGCTTGATTCCTTATTACCTAATAGCTTCCATCAGTAATTTTTCTAGAGTATAGTTAGTAGTAGACCCTTGATAGAGACTGCAAGATCATGACTAGTAGAGTTTTATAACTGTGTATGCTTGATAAGCAATGAATGATTTCTTTTTTTAATAGAATTGTATGCTTGATGATTTTAGATAGGACTTCCTTATATTGGGGGTTGTGGCCAAGAAAGAAGTACACCCATCTACAAATTTTGAGGACAACATTTTTCTAAGGGGGGTAGAATTTGTAACCACCACTTCCACTTGTAGGGATATTTTTTATCATTTTACCATTGGTTATTAATTGTATAGTTATAATTATATTAGTGTACTAGCTAATTAGAATTAATTAAGTATAGTTAGTATTAATTAGTATTAATTATAGCCTTAGTTAATTGGAATTAATTAGCCTAGTTGTCATGGATAGAATATTTCTTTTCTATAATAGGTTGATGCCTTCCATAACTAATTAGATTCCCTCCACCCAATTTGATTCCATTCATGACACTTTTAGAAGCCAATTGGAGAGTAGAGATGGGCAAACTAGACATTTCATCACCCTCATCCAACCCTAATCATGATCGACCCTAATAGTGGGGTTAGCCATCCCTTCATTTCATTACTTTAGCTATCATTCCTCCCCAAATCTTCTTCGTCCCCAAGTCAACCCAAATTCCTACCAAATTCTACTCCAAACCAATCAATTCCCACTTATTCGCATCCCTATAGAGGCCTAGAGCATTGGAGCACAAGGAGGACCATTGAAAAGGAGCTTAGCTAGGAGGATTGTGTCCATTTTCCTTATTATGTCTATTTGGTGGAGATTCATTAGGATCCAACCCCCAATAAGTAAAATTCATATTTTTTATCAATTTTTATGTTAGAATACTGATTTGAACCCATAGAAACTGGCCCATATTAATACCCAACCCTATAGGTGAATATTTAGGTGGTAGAGTGTCCATTTCTAGTTGATGCATAGGTTTTTCTAGACTATTTGGTGAAACTACGAATTTGTATCCACCAAGTGTTTGTAATGGGTTCCAATAAAATATTTGAGTCTAATTGTAGTATGTGTTGGTGTCCTAGTATCCACAATTGGATACTTAGTGTCTTTATCATGATACACCATGATACGCATGATTAGGATTAGAGTTTTATTTGTATTTGTGTCCCCTTAGTGTCAACTACTCTATATTGCATTGGATATATTATTTTATATAGATATTTATGTCATATTATATATATGTATGTGTATCTTTATGTTTGGAGTATGTATCATGGTGGTTTGGTGTGTATCATGGTGTTTGAGAAGAGTATCACATGAGTATCATGGTGTGATACTTGAATGGATTATAGTGCATATTAGGTGTTTGTGTTATTGTTGTGTTTAGTCGGGGGGGTATATTAGTGTTGATGTTATTGTATTGAGAGTGTGATAGTTTGGTGTGTGTATTGGGAACTAGTGGATGCACATTTGTTGTGGCAAGATGTGCTAGTGTTGGTGTGAGAGAGTGTGCATTGGTGCTTGGGTGTAGTGTGTCATGTGTTATTGAGGAGTATTATGTGTGTGTGTTTAGGTAAGGGTGCATGAGTGCTTGAGATATGAGTGTGTGTACCACAGATCAAGTGAAGTATGCGTGAAGAGGAGTGTGTTGCAGCTAGGTAGAGTGTGGCCTGCACATCAAGTAGAGGGGAGAGGTAGTTATGTATGTTATGTTCAGGTAGTAGAAGAGAAGGGTACTATGGCATGTACAGGTGTAGCAATGACCCTGTGTGCAGGCAGTTAGACTGCAAGGTTGCAGTCTGTGTTGCAGTAAATTGGAGAGGGAGTACAGGCTGTTCTGCAGCTAGGAGGGCAACGGTTGTTGCTGCAATTTAGAGCATGGTGCAGGCCTGGTGCTATAGAGTGGAGAGTTTTCCCTATAGACTAGTTCATGTGCAGTTAGGATCCTGCTCAGGTAGTGCAGTAAACTGCAATTGGAACTGCAAGCATGGGCTTGGCAGCTGCAAGTGGACACGGGTAGTGCACCGGGGGGGCTGGCAAGTGAGGGTATCTATGTGAGTATGTGAGTGTGGTGTGTAGAGTTGGATTGGGAGTAGCAATATGGGCAGAACATGTGTGTACTCTACAGAAAAGCAATGCCTATTGGTGTGCATTAGTGTAAATCTCTGTGCCCAGGGTTGGAATCTACGATGTGTTAAATAAGTAAGGTTAATTGAAGATGCGGGACCGTATACCCATGATGTATTGCTAGATAGTAATGAGTGTCAATGGTGAATATTTATATATAAGAATCAATTAGTGTATGTGTGTGAATATTAGCCAAGGTAAGTATCAGAGATGAGGAGTGCCTAAATATGCATATGCACAACTGTGAGCATACTCTAATAGAACCAAGAACATATGTATTGGTACCAGTATGCATGTATCATGGATAAATGCAGTAGTTGTCCTTGAGTATCCTAGGTATTGAGTTCAGGTTGAGGTACTTGGGTATTGGGATTTTTGGTAAGGTATCAAGATATAAGGTATTGGTATTCTAATATACCAAGGTAGGGGATTAGTAGTCTAGGTAATGAGTTATGATACTAGGAGTGTATCAAGATACTAGGTAACGTGTTAATATATTGGTTATATAGTTAAGATTATTATATGATAATTATATATATAAGAGTAAATAGTAGTATATATTATAGGATAACTAGTATATCTATTTCTTTGAGTTAAGACCTAGAAAACCTAGTTATAGCTTGGTATTAGCTAGTATGACTTAATATGCCAGCTAAATAGGTAATTATGAACCTAGAAATTAGGTAGAGACCTAGTTTTACCCTAGCGACCTAGAATTGACCTAGAAACTTAAAATAGAACTAGTTAAACTTGTTTATGATTTTAAATCACCTGTTAACATGAAAATTCATATATAGGTCACTTGGACTCCAGTCAGACACCGATTTGTGTTTACAGCTCAAGACCACAGGCGAGTACATTCTGTATAATTTTATTTACTTGATAATTACTATGATACATGTACTTAGTGATGTTATACTTGATTCCTGACATGATGGTACACAAATTGATATATTTTGGATCATTAGTTATGAGATATTACCTTCATATTTAGATATTGTTCCTCATATTATCATATTGATATTAGCCAATGATTACTATGCTGACATTAGACCTTGCATTGATATTCATATGTTGTGACGTGTCATGGTTGGATCCATCGTACTAGTCGGGGCAAAAAATGCTAGTTAGATATATGATCAAATTCATAGATAATATAATATAGACAATGGCTACTAGCTAATCATACACTTAACATATGATTGAGCTAGTTTTCCCCTTAAATTAGACAATAAATAGCCCAAGCAGATCACATATCTAACTAGTATTTCAAAACACTTAGTGTAGTTATAGTTCCTTTCTATTCTACTTCATATATGTATTAATTATACCATATATCATTATTATATATTTTTCATTACCGCCACGCAATGATATTATTTTATTATTTTCTCATCATGTATTATATTTACTAATACGATTTTATAGTCTTTATCATTTAATTAGAACTATTGTTGGAGTTGTGCTCCTTTCATCCTGACTGGATAACAACTTTATGGGATTGCCTGGAGGACTGGTGTCCCACTTATTATGGACCCCAGGAGGGTGTAGCAGCAGCTTTGGACCCTGTAGCTCAAGGTAACTTAGAGTGATTGTCGGGAGGTCTAGCCGGAGTCACTAGTTATCTTAGTTTCCTTTTCTAGTATTTTGGTACCGGATCTGTCTCCAGCAACTATTTAAGTTACTTAGATATTTTTTGGATTTTAGACTTGTTGATTGTTGTTAAACTTATTAGCTTTTATGACTTTGGATTTCCTTTCTTTTATATCATATCGTGCCTTATCTTCCTTAGTATGTGATTGAGTATTATATTATTATATTATTGTTCCCTTTATGGAGTTGGATATTATTGTGTGGGATATTCCGTTAGATATATAGTGATGACCTAGACAGCGTTCTACCGCCGATGCTGGGGCGTAGGCTGGACATACCCACGTACTCGTGTCCAAATATCCGGGTGCGGTTCGTGATACAGCTTCACCTTCTCCGCAGCATCTACTATTATCTCAGGCCCCAACCAAGATCTCTTACCTACATTATCCCAACACAATGGAGTACGACATCTTCGACCATATAGAGCCTCAAAATGTGGCATCTCTATACTGGCCTGGTAGCTGTTGTTATGTGCAAGCTCTACCAAATAGAGATGGTCCTCTCACGAGCCCCCAAAATCTAAAATACAGGTACAAAGCATATTCTTGAGTGTCTGAATAGTCCTTTCTGACTTTCCATCCATCTAAGGGTGGTAAGCAGTACTAAACTTGAGTTGAGTACCCAAGCTAGCCTGTAAACTCCTCCAGAAATGGGATATAAATCTGCTATACTGATCCAAGACTATACTCACTGGAACCTCGTGTAACCTAACGATCTACCTCACATACAACTCAGCAAGCCTCTTCATGGACAAACACACCTTGAATGGTAAAAAGTGGGCTAATTTGGTCAACTGTCAAAGATGACCCAAATCGCGTATTTTCCTCCTAGAGAACGAGGAAGTCCGAAAACCAAATCCATAGTGATATATTCCAATTTTTACTCCGGAATCGGTAATGGTTGAAGCAACCCTCCTGACCTCTGCCTCTCTACCTTAACCTGCTAACACACCAAGCATCTAGAAATAAAGCATGCCATGTCTCTTTTTATGCCATACCACCACGCGTGCTCTCTCAGATCCTTATACATCTTGTTGGCATCAGTATGCGTAGAATACTGAGAACGATGCACTTCCTGCAAAATCTTCTCCCGCAGATTTCCACTCGGCACACACAACCTAGCACCATGCCTCAAAGAACCATCGTCTATAATGGTAAAATCATCTAGCATTCATGCATGCACCTGAGCTCTGGTACTCTTCAGACTCACATCTTGATATTGCGTCTCCTTGATATTGTCCATCAACTCGGAATAAATCTACAAACCTATCATCTACATCTCAAACCCCGGAACTATAACCTCAATGCTCAAACTCTTTAAATCTGCTAATAAATTCTATTTTGTTGTCAGATACATAGCTACTGGATACCTGCTCAAGATATTAGCAACTACGTTGGCCTTCCCTAGATAATATTGTATAAAAATATCAAAATCCTTCATCAGTTCCAGCAATCTGCTTTACCTCATATTCAACTCCTTCTGTGTGAAAACGTACTTCAAGCTCTTGTGGTTAGTGAATATCTTTGCACGCTCTTCGTACAAATATTATTTCCACAACTTCAAGGCAAAGATTATCGTTGCCAACTCCAAATCATGGGTAGGGTCATTCTTCTTATGTGGTCATAACTGACTAGAAGCATACGCTATTACCTTCTTATTCTGCTCTAGAACACATCCCAAATCCTTCCTTGAAGCATCACTATAAATAGCAAATCCACCTGATCCCGTTGGCAACGTCAAGACATGAGCTGTAATCAACCTCTTCTTCATCTCATCAAATGCAGCCTGGCAATTTTTAGTCCATACAAACTCTACATTATTCCTGGTGAGTCTGGTCAACGGCTCTCCAATCCGAGAAAATCCTTCACAAACTTTTTGTAATATCTTGTCAATCCTAAGAAACTTCTGATCTCCGTAACTGAACTCGGAGTAGCCCACGACTACTGCTGCAATCTTCTTCGGATCTACCAAAATCCGATAGATCTTCAATCACAACATGCCCAAGAAACTCTACCTTGTCCAAGAAAAACTCGCACTTAGAGAGCTTCCCATATAACTTTTCCTTCATGAGAGTCTCTAATACAATCCTTAGGTGCTCTTCATGCTTCTTTGGCGTCGTTGAGTATATGAGAATATAATCAATGAACACCACCAAAAACTTGTCAATCTACTAGTGGAATACCTTGTTCATCAAATTCATGAACATCGCCAGAGCATTAGTCAACCCAAACGGCATAACCATAAACTCATACTGGCCATAACGAGTTCAAAAAGTAGTCTTCAGAATGTCTTCCTTCTTCACCTTCACTTGATGGTAGCTAAACCTCAAATCTATCTTTAAAAATACCTTTGTGCCACCCAACTGATCGAAGAAATCACCAATCATCGGCAACGGATATTTGTTCTTGATTGTGAGGTTGTTTAAAGCCCTATAATCGATGCCCATCTGCATCGTCCCATCCTTCTTCGGTACAAACAATATTGGAGATTCCCAAGGCGATGAACTCGATCAAATGAACCTATTGTCATACAACTCATCCACCTGCTTCTTCAGCTTTTCCAACTCACTATTGTTGATTCTGTAGATATATTATGATACTGGCTCTTCTCCTGACACTAAGTCGATAGAGAATTCAACATCTCTATTCGGTGGCAACCCCGAAAACTCCTCTAAAAACACATCTAGAAACTCCGCAATAAGAGGATAAGGTAATTACTTTTCCTCTACCATGGCTCCACAAATAATTCTCTCACCCTGCTCTGCGGCTCCCCTGGCAAACTCGAACTCTGACACTTCTGAAGGACGGAATAACACACGACCTCCGCGATAATCTATGCTAGCAAAGTACATACTCAACCAATCCATCCCGAGGACGATGTCGAAACTCGAGAGTGGCATTACAAGAAAGCTCGCACACAAATCTTAGCCTCCCAAGGTAACCCTACGCTCCTTGCAAACTTAAGACACAAATCTCTATCCTAGTCATTGATGCTTGTAACTCCTACCCAAGGATTCTGCTGCTAGGAACTAATGAAGGTAAAGTTCTATAGGGAACTGAATAAGAGAAACTAGGGATATCTCTATCCTCAGCTGGTAGGGGTGATGGAATATAATTTAATGATAACAAGATTTGAATGATAGAGATGATATGTTAAGAACCAATTTAAGATAAAATCTGATAAAATTATGTTACCCAAAAAAAATTCCACGCCGGTAAGCATAGCTGTGATAAACTATAGAGTCCATACTAAGGTATGTACATCTATAATTATGTTATCTAGAATTTTTGTCAACTAGTATAGCTACAAGAAACTCTAAATTCCATAACTAAGATATGTATATCCAAAATTAGGTCTCTAAGTTTTTGCCACGCCAACTAGTACGGCTGCGATAAACTCTAGACTCCATAATTAGGGCAGACAGTTATAGTTCCCACTGTCTCATCTAAATACGTCATCAGAATATACCTCAATATAGTCCATAAAATTTATCTCGATGGAAGGTTTAAGTTCAATAATGGACAAGTATTCAGCTGAAATAAAGGTGAAGATGAGCAAAAACAAGTAGAAATAGATTTAAAATAGGGTTTATAGTAAGATTATCATGGGTCATCCATGAATCTTTTAAAAAATCTTAATCTACAATTATGTAACAAAGCAGTGCAGAAGCGGGTGGCTTGCCAGCTAGACAGGGCGATAGGCAACCACCTATGGTTTACTACTTTTTCGCAATCAAAGGCAGAAGATTGGCGGCCGGTACCAGTGACCACTCCCCAATCTGGCTTCAATTCATTGAGGCGAGAAGATTTTGTGCATGTCCGTTTTGATATAAACATAATTAGGCATTGCTCGAGGGCTATAGGGAGCGGTTGAGAGGGGCTGGCAGACAGTGATGTCATGACTCATACCCGGATATTCGGGCACAAGTACGTGGGTACGTCCATCCTACGCCATATCATCGGCGATATAAAGCTGTCTAGCCTAACACAAATATATAATCACAGTCCATGCAATAATATCTCAACTCAATAAGGAGAATAATGATATATAATAGTGGTAATACTCAATCACCAGATCTAATAGGAAGATAAAGCACGATATGATATAAAGAGAAGAAAATCCAAAGTCACAAGTCTAAGAAAATCTAAATTCACAAGTCTAAACAAGTCAAGACAACCACCGACAAGTCTAAAATCTCAATATGACATCCAAATAATCTCAATGGTCGCCGGAGAGAAATCCGGTATAAAAATAGTAAGTACTGGCTACTAACTAAGCAGTCACAATCTGTGTCTTTCCCTCAACTATTCCATGCTCCTCCTGAGCAATAGGGTCAATCTCAGCACCCTCAACATCCTGGGGTCCATAATATGTAGAACACCAATCCTCCAAGCAATCCCCTAAAAATATTATCCAGTCAAGATGAAATGAGTACAAGCACTGAAAGCATTTTCAAATGGTAGAAGCTATAAAATAGTAAATAGTAATGAAATACATGATAAGAAAAGTATAACTAATATAATGTCAATGAGAAATATGTAAACAAGAGCAATATGGTATCATCAATATATATGAAGTAAAATAGAGAAGAACTATAACTACACTAAGTGTTTTAAAATACTAGTTTTGATGTGATTGGCTTGGGACAATGTACAAGGTCTAATAAGATCTGGCTAATAATATATGAGGTGTATGATTAGCTATTCACAAGGTCTATACCACTACAAGGTCTAAGGGTATGATCACATATCTAATTAGCACTTCCTCCCCCCCCCTCCGACTAGTACAATAGATCCAATCATGACATATTATGACACATGAATCACAATGCAAGGTCTAAATATTAGCACAATGATCAAGATCTAATACTAGTACAATGCACAAGGTCTATATACCAGTACAATAAATGAGGTCTAATATGAAAGCAACATCTTATGACTAAGAATCCAAAATATACCAATCTGTGTACCATTGTATCAGGAATCAAGTATAACATCACTAAGAACATGTATCATAGAAGCTATCAAGTAAAAAAATATCAGAGAACGTACTCGCATGTGGTCCTAATTTGAAAACACAACTCAATATCCGAATTGGAGTGCAAGTGACCTATATATGAATTTTCAATGTCAATAGGTGATTTGGAATTAAAAAAAAAAAGCTTAACTAACCTTATTTTATGTTTCTAGGTGAATAGGGTGAAACTAGATCAATACCTATTTTTGGGTTTTTTAATACCTATTTGGTTTGCCTATATTAGCTATTATCAAGCTATTTCTAGGTTTTTTAGTCATACCCTATTGGTACAGGTATTCTAGTTATCATATACTATATATATACACCTATCTAGTCTCATATATCCAAGTATCTTATATTACCTTAGCCATTACCTTAACCACTACCCAATACCTTATCTGTCACGCCCCAGTCCCAAAATATTATGGAACCAGGCCACGTGACATTGGCCAGCTGACACGTCTTCGAGGATTTCCCAATTTAATGGATCATGGCGAAGCGTGCTACGCTATCCTAAATATAACAAGTCTAATATCAACAACAGGCAGTGTCTAATCTCATCCACAAACAACAAGTAAAATACTGAAATAAAAGACTGGAATATAAGGACATAGTCGGACGATATAGTACAACTGAAATATGTCTGGTGGGAACAAACCCACTACAAATGTTGGAGATAAGTGCTGAAAGTCTGAAATAAAGTGCTGATAATAAGAGTGACTGGAACAACGGCTAACTAGGTAAGGAGCTCCAGTCATAGGCGGAAGGCCTACCAATCTGATCAGGGGTACTCTGATGGAAGGAACTCTAGCTCCTCGTCAAGAGCAAACCTCGTCTCCACACCTGGCCCGTAAACTGTGGGATAATAGGCCTCGTCCAGATCTGGAAGATAACCAGGTCCTCAGAGGGACGTAACAAGATACAATATGCATGACAGATATAGTACTGAATAAAAGTAAAGAGGGGTGTGCTAACCATGTAAGTGAATACAATGTAAGGACAACCTCGGAACGTATAAGTAGGTGTAGGCATAACGTCCAACATCCTCTAGAGTGTGGTATCTGCAACGTCCATCATTCCGAAGAATGAGGTACCTGTATATATGTAACGTCCAACACTCTAAGGGACGTGGTATCTGCAATGATATATACATCCGTACCACTCCGAAGAGTGGGGTATCTGAATAAAGAAAATCATCGGATCCGTGGCTCCTCTGGATACTACGGAGTCCGATGGGTGTATCCCATACGTCCATCAGTTGTCCTCCCCGCCCAATGTAGATACGCAAGTCGAATACATGACTTGAGTGTACCGTATCTAGATGTCAAGTCTCAATTAACTATATTACTGTAGAATACATGCTAGTCCATGATGCATGTCGTACGTACCGATAGCGAATCGGGTACGCGGACCCGCATCCCAATATGAATGTACCATCGCGATACGTGTATAGTGCCATGGTCAAGAAAGATATCAAAATATCCTCACAGTCGAAGGTGAGTCAGCTAGCATCTAGGTCGAGTACACTATTCATCGACGCATTGTCGACAGCACCCGAGTCAATCTCGGACGCACACAGTTCATGTATATTTGCAACATTTATCATTTAATTTTAAGTAGTAAATCAGCAAGGTATACTTGCCTGCCCCGGGTAGCTGCGAAATCCAAAGTCCTGCTCCTGATGCCTCGGCAGTAGTGTCCAGCAATCCTATTTAGGATATAGTAATGACCAAATTAGTCGCTACAATAGCACGACTAAGACACACTGTTCGTATCTACAGCTGTCATAGGGTCGGGACTGTATATATATATAGTTATTACAAGTATATACATATACACTAAATCATATTTAATTATATTAAATAAAACATTATATTTGTTTAATAGTACGAAAATAGTGCTTATGTATTAATTTGTATATACTAATAATACACCTATTAAATATCTGTACATAATTGATAATAACGTAAATTCATATCTTTATACATATACATATTTTTAGATAGAAAATATGTACATAAATTAATATATACAACATAACAAAGGTATATTAAAATGTATACACATACAGGTAGGCTATATATATATATATATACTTATACATATTAGAGGGGTTAATACGTATAAGTATTTAATACATACTAATATACATAACATTTCTTAATTTCCAAAAAATATATTTAAACTCAATATATTTATATTTAATATTTTTCATATAATGAAAATATATATACATACATACATACATACATACATACATACATACATATGTATAAGTTCCTAATATGAAGATTTAATATAAAAATTAGTATTATATTATATACAATATAAATTCACAAAAATTAACATTAAACTATGATATGTATTAATTATATATTATCCTCGTATAATACTATATACATACATATATATATATATACATATATATATATGCATAGGTATTTATACACAAATATACTCATCAATAATCCCATTATATAGAACACTAATTAAAATAAGAGTATATTTATAATATAATATTTATACAGGAGGTATACATAATTAATAATTATAATATGATAAATATTAATTAATATATAGAATACGTAGAAAAATACGCAAACTATACTATTCTAGTATTAGAACATTGCACCTAGAAATACTCCTAAAAATACAGGAAATAATAAATAAAATAATACACTGGATCGTACCTCGGGTCGAGGGGGTCAAGGTGGTCGACCGTCGCCGGGGGGGGTGTGGCCGGACGGCGCTCCGGCATCGCGCGGGGGGGTCGGCAACAGCAGCCGCAGTCTGGAACAACCGGCACTGCGGGGGCAATTTCTCCTCGGTGTGTCGACGTCCGGGGATGAAAGTTGACGGGGAGGAAGAGGACTGGTAGGGGGTGGCGTCGGTGAAGTATGGTGGGCGGCGGTGTTGTGGTGGCGGAGCACGGAGGGATAGGGTGGTCGGCTGTGCTGTGCGGGAGGGAGGAGCTCGGTTCAGTGCGGGCTGTTGGGGGAGCTACTCCGGCGACGTGGTGGTGGTTGGCTGTGGTGGCAGGTGGGGGGAAGGTTGGCGAGGGTGGTCGGGTCGGTGTGGTGGCGGCCGGAGGCGGCGTTTGGCCGGAGTCGGGCGCGGGGAGGGAAGGTTGGGGTCGGGCTGAATAGAAGGGGTTTTGGAAGCTAGGGTTTTTCTATGGAATTTTGGGTTTTTGTGTTCATTTAATGTGTTGTAGTGATGTATAAGTAGGAGAGAGAGTGGGGGGGCTGTCTTGGGGTTAGGGCCGGCTGGACCTATATTTTTGGGGAGTGGGGTTGTCCATCAAGATGAGTGGAGGGCTAGGAATGGGCCATTTCAAATGTAGGGCCATGATGTGCCCTACATAAAGTAATGTAAGTACATAGAAAAGGGGGGGAAATTAAAGCATACGGTTAGGCATGACCATTTCTTTTCTCCATGATGGTTTGGGCCAATGAGAGGGGGACACCTCATTGCAATTTTACAATTAGGCCCCTGAACAATTTAGTATTTACACAATAACTAGAATTGGGGATTTAATGTAACCAAACACCATGTTTGGTGTTCCTCATTGGACTAGGATGGTGTATGGTGTTTTGTATGAGGCTTGTGGGTGTGGATGTGGTTTTGGGTTGGAGTTGGGTCCAATTTAATTTAGGTTAGGTAGCCACATTAATTAATTTATAATTAATGTACCGGGTGTCTCTAATTTAATTTAAATAAAATCCGGGAGTCTAAATTTGGTTGGACAAGGGTCAGTGGTGTAGTAGGCTTAGTGTACAATAATATCGTGATCTGGGTTGGTCAAGACTGGTTGAGGTTGGGTCTCAATATCAATTGGAACGGACAGCGAACGTAATTTTGCAATTTAATTAATTTGCGTATGGATGTTTGTAACGACTTTTGTGCGACTAAAATCAGGTACAAAAATCGGTATCCGGGGTTTGTTCTAGGTTCAATATGATGGGTTGGCTGGTCTAGGTCAAATATGTGGAATTTGTTTTAGGGCAACAGCTAGGGTATTATTCCAAATAATCAAATCATTTCACAGGTATTTATAATACTATATATTAAATCATAATTAATTCAAGTTAACCCTAATCATGCTAATTAATTTAGTTAACCCTAATTTCTGGTCGAGGGGATTTACAACATACCCTCCTTAGAGCATTTCGTCCTCGAAATTAAAACAGTCATATAGAAAAACTGTTGAATGAAATAAACACTATCACATACCTAGGCCTTCGAAGAGATGGGGAAAACGTTGTCGAATATCGTCCTCTCGTTCCCAGGTTGATTCACCTGGTGCATGATGCCTCTATGTGACACGAACTAGAGGGATAGTCTGGCCTCGCAGTACCTTCTCGCTTCGGTCTAGGATCTCTACCGGCTCCTCCTGGTATGACAAGCTCGGACCAACGGTGATCTCCGAGTGGTCAAGCACATGACTCGGATCCGGTATGTACCTCCTCAGCTGAGATACATGAAAGACGTCGTGAACTCCTTCCAGTGTCTGCGGCAAGGCCAATCTGTAAGCAACTTCTCCGACGCGCTCTAGCACATCGAAGGGTCCGATGTACCTCGGACTCAGCTTCCCTCTGCCTCCAAATCTGATGGTTCCTCTGGTAGGTAAAATCTTCAGGAACACATGTTCTCCAACTTGGAACTCTAGGGGTCGTCGATGCACATTAGTCCAATGCTTCTGCCTGTCCTGTGCTGCTCGTAGATGCCCCTTGATCTTCTTCACCTTCTCCACTGTATGGACGATCAACTATGGCCCTAGAATCTGCCTCTCGCCTACGTCGCTCCAACATACGGGGGAACGACATTTCCTACCATACAATGCCACATAGGGAGCCATCTGAATGCTCGCCTGATAGCTATTGTTGTAGAAAAATTCGACCAAGTACAAATGGTCCTCCCATGAACCGCTGAAGTCAAGCATGCAAGCCCTCAACATATCCTCCAGCGTCTGAATGGTGTGCTCAGATTGTTCATCTGTCTGCGGGTGGTACGAAGTACTGAACTTAAGGCGGGTACCAAGACTCTCTTGCATACTCCTCCAAAAGTATGATGTAAACCTCGTATTCCGGTCAGACACGATACTGACTGGCACTCCATGCAATCGTACAATCTCCCTCATGTACATGTCTGCCAAGACTTCCGTAGATTGCCCTACCCTGAAGGGTAAAAAGTGGGCAGACTTGGTGAGTCAATCTAATATTTCCCATACCACGTTGCGACCACTAGGACTCCTCGGAAAACCTGTGACGAAGTCCATGGTGATGTGCTCCCATTTCCACTCCGGTATCGGGAGCGGTTGAAGTAATCCGGCAGACCTCTGATGCTCAGCCTTGACTTGCTGACACACCAGACACTTAGCCACGAAGCGGGCTATCTCCCTCTTCATCCCGTGCCACCAGTAGTACTGCCTCAGGTCTCGGTACATCTTCGTGCCTCCCGGATGAATAGAATAGGTCGAACTGTGGGCCTCCGTCATCAGCTTCTGGCGTAGCTCTCCATTCGGAACATAGAGACGATCTCCACATCTTAAAGTCCCGTCCTCAAAATTAAAATAAGGCATAATCTGTTCTACCTTTACATACCTAGGAAAAGTCAATCGCGATATCTTTGCGATAGTTAAATTTTAATCCATCCTTCGTAATCACTTCTAAATTAAGATGGTCATTGTCCCAAAAAAAAAAAAAAAAATTTTACCCAGCGTTCTTCCTCATCAACATCCAGTTTTAAAATTTTTAATCCGTATAACATCTTCGCATATCAAACTTTATATCGCGATCTTCAACTAACAAAAATCTCTTTTAGAAATAAACTAAACAATATTTTCCCTCCTATGAACTTTTATACTCTTCCAATTTAAATTCAATTTATATCCTCAATAGTTCAAATAGGTAATCCTGTCATCAAAATTTCTTTTAATTTAATCTTCCAATTTAACCCGTCCATGTCCATGTTTAGGGTTCTATTTATTTTCCTCGAGGTTTAAATCGTTGATTCAATCCTCCATATTAAAATTTTAAATCAGAAGCTCACGTATCGGTATTTGGTTTGCCATATCCCGATTTTTAAAATTTATCAATCCTTTATCATATTAATCATTCTTCTAGAATTTTTAATTTAATAATCCACATTCACTCTGATTCAAATCTCTACGACATCTCGTATCCGAATTTGCATCGCAATCTTCAACTGTTAAAGTTGTCTAGAAAATTTTTGATCAATTTATTATTTCTATCCTCAACTTGTGAATTTCGTACTCTCCAAATTTTTTAAATTCAATCTCTATTCTCAATATTTTCTAATAGGAAATCGCACAATCAACATTTAAAGGTCTCCATTTGAAATTTGAATTCTAGTTCACCAATCGTCCGAATCTAGATTTTCACATTTTTCCTCAAAATTTAAATCAATGATTTAATCCTTCAATATCCAAAATTTAAATAATGCGCTCAAATATAAATATTTGGTCCGCAATTTCCAGATTCTAAAATTTATTGAATCATCATCATTTTAATCATCCTTCTAAAAATTCTCAAAATTTAAAAATGACTTGAACCTCTACATCCAATCTTTCTCGACCCCAACTAAGAGGAGTTTCTCTTGAGTTGACAATGCCACTACTACCCAACTTAGGGTCTACCCCTTATCACATAAGGCTCTTATATTTCAGGAATCTCATTCCCCCACTTTACTTAATCCTGTTACTCAATCCTCAAAAGTTTTAACCCCATATATATTACATGGGATATGCCCTTGGTTACAAAATAATCATCAAATAATGTATTCGACCCATACAGTACATCTAATACTATCTGTGTATCAACTTATACTAAGCACGAGGTTTCGTCTTTCCGAAACAAGGGAAGATGAAAAACAATAATAATGAGTTCAAGGGAGAGCTAATAGATTAGAAGTATGGGGATCAAGGCGTTCTAAAGAATTCAATGGGAATTGTCAAGGCAGTTGTGGATTGAAATCATATTTTGGTAATTCCTATTCACTTGCTCGTATCAGTACAGTTATGTAACGGATACGATATGCTCAGGCATCTCTAGAGGGTAAGTACATTCGTACTAATCACTATATATCTCAATCCACGTAAAATAGTTATGCGAAGGGCGAACCAAGCGCACTATGGTTGATCAGACCGTAGTACTCTGATTCTGAAATGTATTAGTGTACGCGTCCAATAATACATATGTCATGAACAAGCTTGATAAAAGACTGAGCTTGCAAAGTTAGGCTGTAACAGCAGCATAAGGCGAGGTAGTATAAGTACGCTAGATTTTGATGAAAGAAGGTACAAAAATAATTTAAGTTCACAAAATCAAACAAGGACAAAATTAAGATTTTATAATCTCTACAGCTGTCATACTCACTCCTATCTCAGTCGCTAGTCGACCCAATAGGGGTTTGGGCCTATAATTTCTACCGTCTGAATAAACACTATCTTCTTATGTAAGTCTTAAAGTTGTGCCACCCTATTATACTTCATCAATAGACACATAATAATCTATAAATTTTCAAGCAATGCAACGAACATACCTAGGACCGGTGGAGCTGGCCTTGCACTATCTGTTTGGCCCTATTGACGTACTGGGAACACTCCTGAGCCTGATGCTGGTTCGATCCACACCTAAAACACTGCCCTAACCTTCTTCTGCAATCTTTCTGAACATGTCCCTTCTTCCTGCAATAGTGACATGTCGGCAACTCTCTATGCGGATATGGCACAATCCTCTGTTGCGTATGCACTCTTGGATGTCGGATCGGTCCTCCTGCTCCCGGTCGTGCCTGAGCTGGTGCAGCTACATTGGAATGCCTCGATCCTCTGCTAATAGCCTCTTGGATCCTAGCCTCTGACAGAACCTTCTCGTAAGAGATCCTCGCATGGGTGGTAGTGTACCTCTGTAGCTCATACGTTAGACCATGATGGAATCTCCTGGCGTTCTCTAGATCTGCCATCAAGCTCCGTCTCAAAGTCTCGGTCTGATGCCACTGCGCTTGCATCATAGTCTGGGAGAACTGAAACATCTGCGGCTGTTCCTCTGGATGTGGCATCTGGGGTGGAAAGGGTGGAGGTGAATCCTCTGGTTGTGTTATAGGTGTCTCCTGAGACGTCGGCCTCTCGGTCTGCGATATCGGCGTAGTCCTCGAAGTCTGGCCCTCGAAGTGCTGCATCGGGATAGTCTGAGAAGTTTGACCCTCATGCTGCTGTGTCGGATCGTCAAAAGAAGTCTGGTGCCAATATATCATCGGGGCCTGGGGGATCACCGGTGCCTGTGGCTGAGGCTGCTCTTCGGGTGGTCCCTGGGTCGTCTCCTCCCTCGGTGTGGTGGCGGATGGCACTACGGCACCGTATGCCTCACGGTCGCTACGCAAGTTCATCTTGCTGTAAAAGATGGAACTTCATTAAAAGAGTACGGAATCAAACAGGATGCAGGTATTCAAATAATTAGGTACGAAAGAGGTTCAAAGGTGATGATCAAGGTGGATGAGACTTAATAATTTCTATCCTATTACAGGCTCGCTGGGCATGTTACCATACCACAAGCGATAAATATTTGGTGTTTCTGACCTGTATGGGCTACCACTAAAACTATGTCACGCCCTAGTCCCAAAATATTATGGAACCAGGCCACGTGGCATTGGCCAGCTGACACGTCTTCGAGGATTTTCCAATTTAATGGATCCTGGCGAAGCGTTCTACGCTGTCCTAAATCTAATAAGTCTAATATCAACAACAGGCAGTGTCTAATCTCATCCACAAATAATAAGTAAAATACTGAAATGAAAGACTGGAATATAAGGACATAGTCGGACGACATAGTACAACTGAAATATGTCTGGTGGGAACAAACCCACTACAAATGTTGGAGATAAGTGCTGAAAGTCTGAAATAAAGTGCTGATAATAAGAGTGACTGGAATAACGGCTAACTAGGTAAGGAGCTCCAGTCATAGGCGGAAGGCCTACCAATCTGATCAGGGGTACTCTGATGGAAGGACCTCTAGCTCCTCGTCAAGAGCAAACCTCGTCTCCATACCTGGCCCGTAAACTGTGGGATAATAGGCCTCGTCCAGATCTGAAAGATAACCAGGTCCTCAGAGGGACGTAACAAGATACAATATGCATGTCAGATATAGTACTGAATAAAAGTAAAGAGGGGTGTGCTAACCATCTAAGTGAATGCAATGTAAGGACAACCTCGGAACGTATAAGTAGGTGTAGGCATAACGTCCAACGTCCTCTAGAGTGTGGTATCTGCAACGTCCATCATTCCGAAGAATGAGGTATCTGTATATATGTAACGTCCAACACTCTAAGGGATATGGTATCTGCAATGATATATACATCCGTACCACTCCGAAGAGTGGGGTATCTGAATAAAAGAAATCATCGGATCCGTGGCTCCTCTGGATACTACGAAGTCCGATGGGTGTATCCCATACGTCCATCAGTTGTCCTCCCCGCCCAATGTAGATACGTAAGTCGAATACACGACTTGAGTGTACCGTATCTAGATGTCAAGTCTCAATTAACTATATTACTCTAGAATACATGCTAGTCCGTGATGCATGTCGTACGTACCGATAGCGAATCGGGTACGCAGACCCGCATCCCAATATGAATGTACCATCGCGATACGTGTATAGTGCCATGGTCAAGGAAGATATCAAAATATCCTCACAGTCGAAGGTGAGTCAGCTAGCATCTAGGTCTAGTATACTATTCATCGACGCATTGTCGACAGCACCCGAGTCAATCTCGGACGCACACAGTTCATGTATATTTGCAACATTTATCATTAAATTTTAAGCAGTAAATCAGCAAGGTATACTTGCCTACCCCGGGTAGCTGCAAAATCCAAAGTCCTGCTCCTGATGCCTCGGCAGTAGTGTCCAGCAATCCTATTTAGGATATAGTAATGACCAAATTAGTCGCTACAATAGCACGACTAAGACACACTGTTCGTATCTACAGCTGTCATAGGGTCCGGACTGTATATATATATATAGTTATTACAAGTATATACATATACACTAAATCATATTTAATTATATTAAATAAAACATTATATTTGTTTAATAGTACGAAAATAGTACTTATGTATTAATTTGTATATACAAATAATACACCTATTAAATATCTGTACATAATTGATAATAACGTAAATTCATATCTTTATACATATACATATTTTTAGATAGAAAATATGTACATAAATTAATATATACAACATAACAAAGGTATATTAAAATGTATACACATACAGGTAGGCTATATATATATATATATATATATATATATACTTATACATATTAGAGGGGTTAATACGTATAAGTATTTAATACATACTAATATACATAACATTTCTTAATTTCCAGAAAATATATTTAAACTCAATATATTTATATTTAATATTTTTCATATAATAAAAATATACATACATACATACATACATACATACATACATACATATGTATAAGTTCCTAATATGAAGATTTAATATAAAAATTAGTATTATATTATATACAATACAAATTCACAGAAATTAACATTAAACTATGATATGTATTAATTATATATTATCCTCGTATAATACTATATACATACATACATATATATATATACATATATATATATATATATGCATAGGTATTTATACACAAATATACTCATCAATAATCCCATTATATAGAACACTAATTAAAATAAGAGTATATTTATAATATAACATTTATACAGGAGGTATACATAATTAATAATTATAATACGATAAATATTAATTAATATATAGAATACGTAGAAAAATACGCAAACTATATTATTCTAGTATTAGAATATTGCACCTAGAAATACTCCTAAAAATACAGGAAATAATACATAAAATAATACACTGGATCGTACCTCGAGTCGAGGGGGTCAAGGTGGTCGACCGTCGCCGGGGGGGTGGCCGGACGGCGCTCCGGCGTCGCGCGGGGGGGGGGGGGGGGGGGGGGTCGGCAACAGCAGCCGTAGTCTGGAACAACCGGCGCTGCGGGGGCGATTTCTCCTCGGTGTGTCGACGTCCGGGGATGAAAGTTGATGGGGAGGAAGAGGACTGGTAGGGGGTGGCGTCGGTGAAGTTTGGTGGGCGGCGGTGTTGTGGTGGCGGAGCACGGAGGGATAGGGTGGTCGGCTGTGCTGTGCGGGAGGGAGGAGCTCGGTTCAGTGCGGGCTGTTGGGGGAGCTACTCCGGCGACGTGGTGATGGTTGGCGGTGGTGGCAGGTGGGGGGAAGGTTGGCGAGGGTGGTCGGGTCAGTGTGGTGGCGGCCGGAGGCGGCGTTTGGCCGGAGTCGGGCGCGGGGAGGGAAGGTTGGGGTCGGGCTGAATAGAAGGGGTTTTGGAAGCTAGGGTTTTTTATGGAATTTTGGGTTTTTGTGTTCATTTAATGTGTTGTAGTGATGTATAAGTAGGAGAGAGAGTGGGGGGGCTGTCTTGGGGTTAGGGCCGTCTGGACCTATATTTTTGGGGAGTGGGGTTGTCCATCAAGATGAGTGGAGGGCTAGGAATGGACCATTTCAAATGTAGGGCCATGATGTGCCCTACATAAAGTAATGTAAGTACATAGGAAAGGGGAAAAATTAAAGCATACGGTTAGGCATGACCATTTCTTTTCTCCATGATGGTTTGGGCCAATGAGAGGGGGACACCTCATTGCAATTTTGCAATTAGGCCCCTGAACAATTTGATATTTGCACAATAACTAGAATTGGGGATTTAATGTAACCAAACACCATGTTTGGTGTTCCTCATTGGACTAGGATGGTGTATGGTATTTTGTATGAGGCTTGTGGGTGTGGATGTGGGTTTGGGTTGGAGTTGGGTCCAATTTAATTTAGGTTAGGTAGCCACATTAATTAATTTATAATTAATGTACCGGGTGTCTCTAATTTAATTTAAATAAAATCCGGGAGTCTAAATTTGGTTGGACAAGGGTCAGTGGTGTAGTAGGCTCAGTGTACAATAATATCGTGATCTGGGTTGGTCAAAACTGGTTGAGGTTGGGTCTCAATATCAATTGGAACGGATAGCGAACGTAATTTCGCAATTTAATTAATTTGCGTACGGACGTTTGTAACGACTTTTGTGCGACTAAAATCAGGCACGAAAATCGGTATCTGGGGTTTATTCTAGGTTCAATATGATGGGTTGGCTGGTCTAGGTCAAATATGTGGAATTTGTTTTAGGGCAACAGCTAGGGTATTATTCCAAATAATCAAATTATTTCACAGGTATTTATAATACTATATATTAAATCATAATTAATTCAAGTTAACCCTAATCATGCTAATTAATTTAGTTAACCCTAATTTCTGGTCGAGGGGGTTTACATTATCCATATTATAGACATTTACCACAATACTCAAGATACTACCCAAACTAATTCTAATACTTGATACTAAATAGGAAATCTTACTCAACTCATCTCACTTACCCTTACTCATTGATACTTGAGTATCATGATACCAATATCATCATGGTACCCAAGTATCACATTGGTACCACACTCCTTCGCTCAACACAACACTAACTTGCTCCTTACTTCCACACTACCTCACTCACATATCATATACTTACCCCTATACAAATACCATACTTATCTACACTATCACTCAACGTACATACTCACTACACTACCTCACATAAACCCATACAAGCTTGCCCCTACCTTGCTGCTACCTACAGCAGGTAGCTTCTGCCCCTACTGCCTACTGTAGTGCAAGAATTACAGCTACATCTGCTGTTGGCATTCCTTGTTGCTCTAAATGCAGCTTGTTGCCTAGTGCGGCAAGGATGTTGTTGCTGCTATAACCTGACAGAACCCCTACACTGCTGCGGTGCATTACAGCAAGCTTGCTGTTGTTGCTCATATAGTAGCTGCATTCCTCACTTCATATACCCTCATGTCACTCCCCAGTCCCAAAATACGTAGGACTAGGAGTATGTAGCATGCCATCTACATATCAAGTAGACTCCAGCCCGACTTGGATACGTATAAACTGTCTAGAGGGCAAATATACTTATCTAAAATGTCAAGTCAACTATGTCTCAACTCACATAAAATAGTCATGCGAGGAGTGAAGCAAGTGCACTAAGGTTGATCAGACCATAATACATTGATTCTAATTAGACAAATATATTAGTGTGGGCCCCATTAACACATATGTCATGAACAAGCTCGATAAAATAATAAGCTTTCAAAACTAGGCTATACTACAGAATAAGTTAATGAGAAATAAATATAATAATGGATATATATAAATATAAATACAAATAGATTAATCTCATCAAGAATCTAAAAGACGTCTGGTGGAGACAAATCCACTACTAATAGACGAAAAAATAATAGCAAGAGAATAAAATTGTCTATGTTAAGACTACGACGGGCTAATCTCTACATCAACCGCCTAAAGGTGCAACTATGCCATGACCTGCTCCGTGCTGCTATACTCAACCTTGAGTGTTCACCTGGAGAAAAATTAGGATCAAGGTCCTCAGTGGGATGTAACAAGATACAATAAAAATATGCCAATATATAATAGTAAAATAAACATGCAACTAGAAGAGACAATAACATAAACAGAAAGTATAGGTGATGACAAGCGAACGAAAGTAATACTACTAGGTGTGGCTAAAAGAAAGTAGTAACCGCGTCACATGCGTACCTAGCAATCCTATAGAGAGCTTCACAGTGCATGCCTAGAAATCTATAAAGGGTCTCTATCGTCTCATGGTGCGTGCCTGGCGATCGAGAGTGGTCAATAGCCAACTCCTAAGAAAGGACAAGATATGTCTATCGCGTGACGGTGTGTGCCTAGCAGTTGAGAGAGAAAATAAGATGACAGGTCAAGTTAAATACAAGTATCAGGAATACATAATCAGGTCAAGTTGCTCAAGTAAATAAAATTATGGAACCAATATTATCAAATTAACGCATGGAAGTATACATAAATAACTAGAGAAAGGTAGGTTATGTAGGTATAAGACATGGAAATAAATCATAGAAAAGGAGACATGTACAACGAAAATAATGGAAAGCATGCATGTAAATAAATGTACAAATTTGGCAATGTATCTTGCATGCGGTCCCGAAGTTGCTCTCAAGTCTTAATCTAAGGCTTAATCAATAACACATATACAAACACAAAAATTGATATTTAACATTATATGGATTACCTCTATTTTTTGGTTCGGAAGTATTATTAGTGCATTACCTAACTTGTACTTACTTTTATATATTTTCTTCTAGTCCTACCTATACATGAATGAAACCTCTCTAAAAAGTATCTTGGAATCATATTATACTAACATAAAATAGGTTTACATTCTAAAAATATTTATAAATAACTAAAAACAACTAACACCTTATTAATGCATGCGAAGGAGTCTCTAAGCACTTCGACTAGGTATCTTCGCAACTTGACAACTAGTTTGGGCATACAACTTCCCAACTTGCATTAAAACATAATTTAATATAAAATTATCATATTTTTTATTCTGAAATATTAATATATTATTTTTTGAAATTATATTTTATATATAAATTATGGCAAAAATTATTAAACTACAACTAGCCATGGTGTGATGTGCTCGCGTCTTGGTTTTCCAACAACTTGGGATAGTTTTTTACATAAAATTATAGGTTTATTATGCATGAGAATATTTCTAATCATCAACTATCATTCACATGGATTTATACAAGGTTTTTGTCACGCCCCAGTCCTAAAAATATACGGGACCAGGCCACATGGCAATAGCCAGCTGACACGTCTCCGAAGATATCCTAATTTAATGGATCCCTGAAGTGTGCTACGCTGTCCTAAAATACTAACATGTACAATATCAGTCAATAACAGGTAATCTAATCTCATCCACAAAATAAAGAGCAAGAGGTACTAAATAAACTGCTGGATAATAAATACCAGTCTCAAGATATCATAGTACAATCAGTGAAGTCTGGTGGGAACAAACCCACTACTATGACGAAATAAAGTACTGAAATGAGATATAAAAGATAATGATTAGGGCATCGGCTGACTAGATAATGATGCACCCAATCTAGGCTGAAGGCCTACCAACTGATCACGAAAACTCTGACGGCTGCACCTCTAACTCCTCGGTTGTAGCGAATCTCGTCTCCTGTCCGGGGCCGTATACTGTCGGGTAGAAAGCCTCGTCTAAATCTGGAAGGGAACCAGGTCCTCAGAGGGACGTAACAAGATAAAAAAAAAGACAAGCCATATATAAATACTGAATAAAATAAATGCAATAAAGGGTGTGCTAGCCAATCTAAGTGAATGCAATGTAAGGACAACTGTGAGTATATGAGAAGGTGTAGGCTAGACATATGCTGACGTAATTCACCAGTCGTGACAACCGGCTATATATGTCACACATGCCCCCTATAACACGGGTGCAGGAATACAATAACGTCCAATATTCTATAGAGTGTGGTATCTGCAATGTCATCAAGTAATGACCCACACTCTACAGAACGTGGTATCATTAATATATATAAATACGTCCGTATCACTCCGTCGAGTGCGGTATCAGTGTAAAGGAGTGGGGTGTCCCATATGCCTACCAGTTGTCACGACCCGCACCCGAAAAAATCTGGCATGAGTCATGGTACGTCCAGCCTACGCCGTAGCATCGGCGGTAGAACGCTGTCTAGGTCAACTATCTAGATAACAATCTCACGCAATCAATATATAAACCTGTCATGATCTCAACTCCAAACGGAGGAGCAATATCATAATGATAATCAAGTACTCAATCATGAATCTAAGCACGATAAGATAATAAAGAAGACTAACAACTCTAAAGTCTAACCAACAACTACTACAACAACCACAACATCAATAATAATAATACATCATCCAAAATAATATACAATACAAGGTCTTAATCCAAAACCGAAGACAAATCCGGTGCTAAAAGCTAATAAAAACAATAACAAGGTCCTAGTGATCCCGGCTACCAACCCGAAAATCACCCCTAAACTAGAGGGTCCCTGTCTGCACTATCGACAGGCTCAGGTCCATAAAACGTTGGACACCACTCCTCCGGATACTCTGGAAAAATATGTCCAGTCAGGACTGGAGCAAGTACATCTCTAACAGCAGTTCCATTTAAATGATAAAAACTATAAAACAGTTATAGCAAGTAGCAAGGAGAATGAAATAAAGTATGGAACAAGAAATATACATATCACTGGTGCATAAAGATAAAGATGCATGGATATCAGAAGAAAGATAGTAATAACTGTAAGATGCAAGAATCTAAACTAAGAGTAAGTCTATGCACAAGAACGTGTAGTGAGTCCAACATGAATACATGTAGTGAGTCAAGTTCAGAAACTATAAGTGAGACCAACAAGAAATGCAAGTGAGTCCAGACTATAAAGAATGAACTCGGTGTCTTTGAAATACTTGTTTCGACATGTAAACGGCTAGGGGTAAGTACGGCTCACCGCGCACTGGGTGTGCGGCTGCTATCATTCCAGATTAGACCAGAGGGAGTGATTCCTGATGATTCCAGATGGGAATGTTTACATGTTTACTCGAGTATTTTCCTGCCCCGACTAATACAAGTGAATCCAAGACCCGACACGTAAATTAAGATGAGTCCAGCCTAAAACATGAGTGATGCCTGTAGGTGATGCCAGTAGTGATTCCAGAATAGAGGCCAGAAACATAAAAAATATGTGTCGCAAGTAAATAAATCCAGAAATACCAGTCTGTATCCCGTGTTGTGCCAGAAAAATCAGATGATATTATACTAGAAGCTGAATCATAATAATCATCAGATAATAAAAACTATCAGAGAATGTACTCGCCTGACGTCCTGAGCAACTGGCGATCCGAACCAGTGTCGCAATGACCTATTACGAAAAGCAAGGTTAAACAGGTTTCTAATAAGTTAAACAGATATAAAATAACTAAAAATAGACTTCTAGGGTCGTTCTAGGTCAAATGGGTCAAACCGGTGAAATCTGGGTCAAAATATCAACTCTGAGTCCAAAAAGTCAACTCTGGATCAAAACTAGGTCAAAGGTTAACTTTGGCGGTCAACTGAGTCAACTACGGTCAATTCTAGGTCAAACTAGGGTACCCCTGAAATTCTAGGTCAAAACTAGGTCATTAAGCTAATAAACCCTCAAACTCGCCTCCTTTAGATACCGGATACCCTCGGTATCCGATACCTCATCCTACGTTATACGTCCCGTCTAAACCCGCTAAAACCTATGCTAACACGCGTAAATATATACACATATACATAAAAACCTATCTCTTGACTCAAACCTATGCAATTGCTCAAAAACCCCGCTCGAAACTCAATACCTTGGATATCTCAAGGTATTGAGATACCTTGGTATCTCAAGGTATTGAGATACCCTCCAATACCTCACTAACTACCCCTCTAGTTAGCTATTTATGCATAAACATATATACCGAGCTAATAATATAAGCTAGAAAATATATATCTAATACATATAAGTATCTACATAACTATATGTATCTATATTCACACATACACATATACACATATACCTATACATACCCAACTCACATATATATATCTATATCTAGAACTAGTTATATCTAAACTACCTATCTAACTATATGTAAATATATATCTATACATATAGATAGATAACTACCTATCTATCTATCTAATATATATATATAATATCTATCAATCTATCTATCTAGCTAGCTATCCATCTATGTATCTAACTATCTATAGATCTATCTATCTATCTATCTTATTTATCTATCTAGGTATATCTATTTATATACCTAGATATCTATCTAGTTATCTATCTATCTATCTATATATTTAACTTTCTATCTAACTATCTAGTATCTATGTATTTATCTAGATATCTAGATATCTATCTACTTATCCATCTATCTATCTAGCCATCAATCTATCAATCTATATATTCATCAAACTATCTATTTAGATCTCTCTCTCACCTCCATAAGCTACCTCGCTGCCGCGAACATCTATTGCTGCTGTTGCATTTTACTGCTGCTGCTTTTACTGCATCTGCTGCTGCTGCAACTGCTGTGGGCAGCTGCCCCCCCCCCCCCTCGCTCGCTGCACGCCTTGCTCCACACACACACACAAACACGCACACACACAATCACAATCACACACACACACACACACACACACACACACACACACACACACATATATATATATATATATATATATATATATATATATATATATATATATATATATATATATATATATATATATATATATATATATATATAACTATATATATACACACACACACTAACATATATAAATATACACACACACCATACATACTTATAAATATATAAATACACAAGCACACACACAATAATACATATATGGACACGTATCTATATATATATACACACTAATATCTATATACATATACACACACACACACTCAAACATATATATATATATATATATATATATATATATATATATATATATATATATACACTCACTCACACACGCCCTCACACACTCACTCTCACACACACTAACACACACTCTCACAAACACACAACCACACACACAAATATACATATATATATATATATATATATATATATATATATATATATATATATATATATATATATATATATATATATATATATATATATATATATATATATACACACACACACAAGCACCCACACTAATACACAAACTCCTACACAAATATATGTACATACACACATATATATATAAACACATATTTACAAATATATATATAGAGAGAGAGAGACACACATACATATATATATAAACATATATAGACACTCTAACACTCAACACACACACAACACACAACACAACACTCACAACACTCACCAACACGCACACAACCACCCCTACGCACACAAACACCTAAATATATATAAAATATAACCCGAAAATTCTAGCACACACTCTCTGAAGCTAACCCAACGTGCGCACAAGCTCAAAATTAGAAAACCAAGTCGAAATGGCCGTTCGGTCATTTCGACGAACACACGGTGTGCGGTTCGGAAAACCTCCTGAAACGCACACCAAACCAACTCGAAATCGGCCCAAAATTTACCCACGTGTTCTAAACGATGTCTAGATCCTAAAAAAAAATGCTACTCCGTCGATTCTAGGCCCGTGGCGAAAATGCGCACGTACTTGAACCGGCGACGACGAAAACCCCGAAAACGCCCGAAACGCCTGTTTCTCCGCGACACGACTTTACGTGTCCGAACGGAGACACGCACTAACCCTCAAGACACCCGACAATGTCTACCTAGGTCCGTCTAACCTAGGGCATCACCCAAAATTGGGCTAATTTCGGATTCCATCCGAAATTGACACAAAACCTAGTGTTAAAGTCTCTAAACACAACCAAACTAGTTTCAACTTTCTCCCACGGGTAGCCTAAGGGTCTAGAAAGGTTCTAAACTATTAATTACACTACATAAAAGTAATTACAAGGGGAAAAATCAGGGTTTACCTATTGGGAGTTGAAATCCCAAGCCAAAGTCTCCAAAAAGCTCCAAATCCTCCACAACAAGCTTTTAAGCTTCCAATCCAAGCTCCAACACCAAATCTAAGCTCTACCCACCTAGGTTAGGGAAAAATGTAGGGTTAGGGTTCATAACCATGGAGAATAGAAGAAGAAAGAGGAGAAATAGGGTGCTTACTTGAAGTGGGAAGTAGAAAGGAAGAAGAAAGAAGTAGTGGAGAAGAAGAAGAAGTGAAGAAGAAGTAAAGAAGAAGAAGGGCTGCTATTATAGGTCGGGAATGGGCTGTGGGAACCGGCCATGGTGTGAATAAAGGGTTCCCTAATGTCCAAAATACCCAAAATGCCCTCTTCTAACTTGATTTTGGATTTCGGGTTCCAAAAGCACTCAAACTAACTCCAAATCTCTCCAACTAACCCACTAAAAATATAATAAATATTCTAAACCCAAAAATAGGTCTCATAAGGGTATGGGTTGGGTCGGACATAGGTCCACTAGGGTCTGATATGGGTCCAGGCTAGCCAAAATCCTAAAACAATCAATAAAAAATAATACAACCACTAATTAAATATAAATACAATTAATTATAAATAATACACAATTAACTAAATTAAAAAAATACCCGGCTCTGGAAATGGGGTGGTGACAAGCCTATCCTCCTTAGAAAATTTTGTCCTCGAAATTTAAAGTCAATCGCACTCCCTCTAGGTCAAACCCCCAACAATCACAGTCAAGAAATTCTACTTAAACAACATACAAGATCATGGTCCTACTGGTCGTGTTATCACAGTCTCAATCAGGGTCACTACACTATCTACCATAGCACAAAGAAAATCTAACAGGTACTAATAAAGCACACCACAAGGAATAGAAAAGGACAGGAAGAAGAACAAAGAGACAGACCTGCTAACCCGACACCCGTAGCGTCAGCCTCCTCGACCGTCAACGCATAAGCCCTGCCCTGCTGGGGTATATCCTTCTGCTGGTGTGGGACATGATGTTGTGCCACAGATGGCCTAGCTCCAACTCTCTGATCCTGTGCTCCACCCAATGGAGGTGCAGTGGGGCAATCTCGTATCTGGTGAACAAACACACCTTCAGCCTCCTCCTACAAATATCCCAAGTGTGTCCTGCCTTCCTGCAGTAGGCACAAGTGGACACCCTCTGATCCTGACCCTGCTGTGCTGTCTTCTGCACATAGGGACGCTTAGCTGGTCCTGCACTACCACTCGCACTGCCTGAATCATCCCTGCCTCTCTTGGACTTGAGCTCCAAGTCATCCTCTGCTCTCTGAGCATCTCCTATTATCTGCTCGAAAGTCGCCTCGCGGTCGCTCCTGGTCAAAGACTTGACCGCCATGACCAAGCCCTTGCAAAACTTCCTCACCTTTCCTGCCTCACTTAAGCCCTCCATGAATCTGCCCAGACGGTAGAACTCTGCTGCATACTCGTCCACCATCATGCTCCCTTGGACGAGTGCCTCGAACTGGCTCTCCAAAGCACTAAGTGCCACATCTGGAAAAACTTTTTCTTAAAAAGTCTCTTGAAGGCCTCCCAAGTAAGCCCTGGTGCCGCGATCCTCGTATCAGTGCGATACAACGTCAAAGCAAGGTCGAACATCTGACTGCCCGTTGCCTCTATCTGTATATTGTCTGGAATTTGTGCCAGCCGGAAAATCCCCTCAATCTGCTCTATCCAGTCATCCGCGTACAGGATCCCTTCTGTACCACGGAACTCCTTGGGCCGCATCCTCTGGAAGTCAATGATACTGCTCGGCCTCGGACGCTGAATCTGATCTGCCTGTGGCTGAATCTGTGTCACCCTGTCCACTGCCGTCATGGCCACCTGGTGGGCGTTCTCAATGCCCAGCCTTATCACATCCACCTGACGGTGCTGTGCGTCCATCATCTCCCTGAAGAACGCAAACAACTGCACGGCGTCTACTGGAGCAGAAAGTGGTGGAGGAACCATCAGAACGACTGGGGTAGTCCTCGGATCGACAGGTGAAGGAGGATCCCCGAGAGAAATAGATGCTCCCTCGACCGCAGGAGTGGTGAGTGGAGCGGTAGCAGCTGCCTGAATACGAGCTGGACGAGAGGTAGCAGACCTCTCAGTGGCAACTGCTGGAACGGTAGGATCGTGTCTTCGGAGGCATCCTGAACACAGATCAAAAGAAGTCAATATGGTGCAAGATACGATATCATCAAAGAAGGACGGTAATATTTTAAAAGAAGCAATTTTAGAATAATTAGATTAGAATTGTTTCTAGTCGTGATTGAGTACACTCTCATCCTAAATCCTATATCCTATAGCAGGCTTGCAGCAGTACAACTAAATTGTTGTACCACCACGATATCGCACTAATTGTGAATCGAGACCTGCATGGGGCCGCCACCAAAAATGTGTCATGACCCGCACCCGAAAAAATCGGGCATGAGTCGTGGGTACGTCCAGCCTACGCCGCAACATCGGCGGTAGAACGCTGTCTAGGTCAACTATCTAGATAACAATCTCACGCAATCAATATATAAACCTGTCAAGATCTCAACTCTAAATGGAGAAGCAATATCATAATGATAATCAAGTACTCAATCACGAATCTAAGCACGATAAGATAACAAAGAAAACTAACAACTCCAAAGTCTAACCAACAACTACTATAACAACCACAACATCAATAATAATAATATATTATCCAAAATAATATACAATACAAGGTCTCAATCCAAAACCGGAGACAAATCTGGTGCTAAAAGCTAATAAAAATAATAACAAGGTCCTACTGATCCCGGCTACCAACCCGGAAATTACCCCTAAACTAGAGGGTCCCTGTCTGCACCATCGACAGGCTCGGTTCCATAAAACGTTGGACACCACTCCTCCGGATACTCTGGAAAAATATGTCCAGTCAGGACTGGAGCAAGTACATCTCTAACAGCAGTTCCATTTAAATGATAAAAACTATAAAACAGTTATAGCAAGTAGCAAGGAGAATGAAATAAAGTATGGAACAAGAAATATACATATCACTGGTGCATAAAGATAAAGATGTATGGATATCAGAAGCAACATAGTAATAACTGTAAGATGCAAGAATCTAAACTAAGAGTAAGTCTGTGCACAAGAACGTGTAGTGAGTCCAGCATGAATACATGTAGTGAGTCAAGTCCAGAAACTATAAGTGAGACCAACAAGAAATTCAAGTGAGTCCAGACTATAACGAATGAACTCGGTGTCTTTGAAATACTTGTTTCGATATGTAAACGGCTAGGGGTAAGTACGGCTCATCGCGCACTGGGTGCGCGGCTGCTATCATTCCAGATTAGACCAGAGGGAGTGATTCCTGATGATTCCATATGGGAATATTTACATGTCTACTCGAGTATTTCCCCGTCTCGACTAATACAAGTGAATCCAAGACCCGACACGTAAATCAAGATGAGTCCAGCCTGAAACATGAGTGATACCTGTAGGTGATGCCAGTAGTGATTCCAGAATAGAGGCCAGAAACATGAAAAATATGTGTCACAAGTAAATGAATCCAGAAATACCAGTCTTTGTCTCGTGTTGTGCCAGAAAAATCAGATGATACTATACTAGAAGCTGAATTATAATAATCATCAGATAATAAAAACTATCAGAGAATGTACTCGCCTGACGTCCTGAGCAACTGGCGATCCGAACCGGTATCGCAAGGACCTATTACGAAAAGCAAGGTTAAACCGGTTTCTAATAAGTTAAACAGATATAAAATAACTAAAAATAGACTTCTAGGGTCGTTCTAGGTCAAACGGGTCAAACCGGTGAAATCTGGGTCAAAAATTCAACTCTTAGTCCAAAAAGTTAACTCTAGGTCAAAACTAGGTCAAAGGTTGACTTTGGCGGTCAACCGAGTCAACTACAGTCAATTCTAGGTCAAACTAGGGTGCCCCTGAAATTCTAGGTCAAAACTAGGTCATTAAGCTAATAAACCCTCAAACTCGCCTCCTTGAGATACCGGGATACCCTCGGTATCCGATACCTCACCCTACGCTATACGTCCCGTCTAAACCCGCTAAAGCGTATTCTAGCACGCGTAAATATATACACATATACATAAAAACCTATCTCTAGACTCAAACCTAGGCAATTGCTCAAAAATCCGCTCGAAACTCAATACCTTGGATATCTCAAGGTATTGAGACACCTTGGTATCTCAAGGTATTGAGATACCTTGGTATCTCAAGGTATTGAGATACCCTCCAATACCTCACTAACTACCCCTCTAGTTAGCTATTTATGCATAAACATATATACCTAGCTAATAATATAAGCTAGAAAATATATATCTAATACATATAAGTATCTACATAACTATATGTATCTATATTCACACATACACATATACACATATACCTATATATATACCCAACTCACATATATATATCTATATCTAGAACTAGTTATATCTAAACTACCTATCTAACTATATGTATATATATATCTATATATATAGATAGATAACTACCTATCTATCTATCTATCTATCTATCTATCTATCTAATATCTATATAGTATCTATCAATCTATCTATCTAGCTAGCTATCCATCTATTTATCTAATTATCTATAGATCTATCTATCTATCTATCTATCTATCTATCTATCTATCTATCTATCTAGGTATATCTATTTATATACCTAGATATCTATCTAGTTATCTATCTATCTATATATTTAACTATCTATCTAACTATCTAGTATCTATGTATTTATCTAGATATCTAGATATCTATCTACTTATCCATCTATCTATCTAGCTATCAATCTATCAATCTATCTATTCATCAAACTATCTATTTAGATCTCTCTCTAACCTCCATAAGCTACCTCGCTGCCGCGAACATCTGCTGCTGCTGCTGCATTTTACTGCTGCTGCTGCTGCCTTTACTGTTGCTGCTGCTGCTTTTACTGCATCTGCTGCTGCTGCAACTGTTGTGGGCAGCTGCCCCCCCCTCGCTCGCTGCACGCCTCGCTCCACACACACAAAAACACGCACACACACAATCACAATCACATACAGACACACATATATATACATATACATATATATATATATATATATATATATATATATATATATATATATATATAGACACACACACACACACACACACAAACATATATAAATATACACACACACTTATAAATATATAAATACACAAGCACACACACACTAATACATATATAGACACGTATATATATATATATATATAAACACACATATATCTATATATATATATATACACACTAATATCTATATACATATACACACACACACACACTCAAACATATATATATATATATATATATATATATATATATATATATATATATATATATATATATATATATATATATATATATATATATATACACACTCACTCACTCACACACACTCACTCTCACACACCCTCACACACTCACTCTCACACACACTAACACACACTCTCACAAACACACAACCACATACACAAATATACATATATATATATATATATATATATATATATAGAGAGAGAGAGAGAGAGAGAGAGAGAGAGAGAGAGAGAGAGAATAAGGGAGGTGAGGTGGCACCTCACTCTCAAAACAAGGGTGGCGGTGATGTGGCACAATTTCAACCACACAAACGAGGGGAGGGGGTTAAGTGCAATTTGCCAATTATGAAATGTGTGGCTGAGATTGTGCCACGTCACCGCCACCCTTGTTTTGAGAGTGAGGTGCCATCTCACCTCCCTTATTCTCTCTCTACATATATATATACACACACATACACACATATATATATATATAAACACACATACTAATACTCATACATATACATATATATATATATACACACAAGCACCCACACTAATACACAAACCCCTACACAAATATATGTACATACACACACACACACACACACATATATATATATATATATATATATATATATATATATATATATATATATATATATATATATATATAAACACATATTTACAAATATATATATATAGAGAGAGAGAGATGCACATACATATATATATATAAACATATATAGACACTCTAACACTCAACACACACAACAGACAACACAACACTCACAACACTCACCAACACGCACACAACCACCCCTATGCACACAAACACCTAAATATATATAAAATATAACCCAAAAATTCTAGCATACACTTTCCGAAGCTAACCCAACGCGCGCACAAGCCCAAAACTAGGAAACCAAGTCGAAATGGTCGTTCGGTCATTTCGACGAACAGGCGGTGTGCGGTTCGGAAAACCTCCTGAAACGTACACCAAACCAACTCGGAATCGGCCCAAAATTAATCCATGTGTTCTAAACGATGTCTAGATCCTAAAAAAAATGCTACCCCGTCAATTCTAGGCCCGTGGCAAAAAACGCGCACACACTTAGAACCGACGACGACGAAAACCCCGAAAACGCCCGAAACGCCCGTTTCTCCGCGACACGACTTCACGTGTCCGAACATAGACACGCACTAACCCTCAAGACACCCGACAACGTCTACCTAGGTTCGTCTAACCTAGGACATCACCCAAAATTGGACTAATTTTGGATTTCACCCAAAATTGACACAAAACCTAGTGTTAAAGTCTCTAAACACAACCAAACTAGTTCCAACTTCCTCCCACGGGTAGCCTAAGGGTCTAGGAAGGTTCTAAACTATTAATTACACTACATAAAAGTAATTACAAGAGGAAAAATTAGGGTTTACCTCTTGGGAGTTGGAATCCCAAGCCAAAGTCTCCAAAAAGCTCCAAATCCTCCACAACAAGCTTTCAAGCTTCCAATCCAAGCTCCAACACCAAATATAAGCTCTACCCACCTAGGTTAGGGAAAAATATAGGGTTAGGGTTCATAATCATGGAGAATAGAAGAAGAAAGAGGAAAAATATGGTGCTTACTTGAAGTGGGAAGTAGAAAGAAAGAAGAAAGAAGTAGTGGAGAAGAAGAAAAAGTGAAGAAGAAGTAAAGAAGAAGAAGGGGCGCTATTATAGGTCGAGAATGGGCTATGGGAACCGGCCATGGTATGAATAAAGGGTTCCCTAATGTCCAAAATACCCAAAATGCCCTCTCCTAACTTGATTTTGGATTTCGGGTTCCAAAAGCACTCAAACTAACTCCAAATCTCTCCAACTAACCCACTAAAAATATAATAAATATTCTAAACCCAAAAATAGGTCTCACAAGGGTATGGGTTGTGTCGAACATGGGTCCACTAGGGTCTGACATGGGTCCAGGCTAGCCAAAATCCTAAAACAATCAATAAAAAATAATACAACCACTAATTAAATATAAATACAATTAATTGTAAATAATACACAATTAACTAAATTAAAAAAAATACCCGGCTCTGGAAATGGGGTGGTGACACCAGTCGTCCTCCCCTCCTAATGTCGATATACCCGTCAAATAATCGACGCGCATATCCCTGATCTAAATGCCAAGTCTCTAACCTGAAGTAGTCCTAGATTTCTTGCTAACCGTGATGCACGTCATACGCGGCGATAACTAGTTGATCACGCGAACACGTATTCCAACATGAGATTTATCACTATGAATACGTGTAACAGTGTCAGGTCTTGGAAGAATACAGGATATCCTCCCATAGGGTGAGTCTACTAATGACTAAGTCAATGCATACCAATCTTCGACGTATCCGTCGAATGCATCCGAGACAATCTCGGACGCGCACAATTGTATAAAGCAAACAACAAGCATATAATACAGCATTTGCATAATTTAAATTAGACAATAAATATAGCAAGGTATCTTGCCTGAGTCTTCGAGAGATGAATGCCAAAAGCCTGTTCCGGTAGCATCTCCTGGCTGATCCAAAGACCCTAGACAATAATATAACACAATAATACAGGCATCAGATACTATGCCTTATCTACGTACGGTTAAAACACTACTCTTGAATACTTATTGCGAGTTTACTGTTGCTCGAGTACAGCATCACGTGCGCACGTAGCTAGGGTGTACACGAGTGTTGTCTTCGGTTAACAGGCGTCTCGAGGCAATAATTATCCAGTTACGGTTATCCACGATTTCTGTTTTATACAAACACCTGTCTTTGGTTTCTATATTCAGTGCACGTGGTTTATGACCAGACGTTAAATTAACTAAAGTCCTTTATGATAGGTATCGTGGTTAAGGAATTTCTATTTATTAACAAATTCTATTCTGGTTAATCATTAAGCCATCATTATTTTAATTATGGTTAGAAAGGTTATGTTTCAACTATGATTCTCGACACACAGACCCAACAATCATTCATGGACACGATACGTGGTGAGATGGTTGGAACACAAGAAAGGAACTGTTGGAGGACGAGTACCTGTTCAATAGGACGTAGGGCGTCTGCTCCTTCGACGAGGGTGTCTCCGGCAGCGTGGATGGTCCGTCCAGCGGTGATGGGCAGTCGGGATCGGGGCAGTACTTCGGTCGGGGAGCGGGCTGGGGTGTGCACCGGTCGGGGGCGGCGGCTAGAGCAGACGGTCAGGAAGAGGCGGCTGGAGCAGTCGGTCAGGGAGCGGCGGCTGGAGCAGTCGGTCAGGGAGCGGAGGGAGCAGTTGGTCAGGGAGCGGCGGGAGCAGTTGGTCAGGGTGCGGCGGGGTTGAGGGGTCCGGCCGACAGGGAGGTTTGTTTAGGTGGGGGTCGGCTAGGGCTTGGAGAGGGTGGTGAATGTTTTCTTAGGGTTTCAAGTGGAAGAACTTCATATATATATGTGTGTGGAAGTTATGGGCTAGCCTCGGCTGGGGCCTATCTGGGCTCATTGAGGTGGGCTGGTCTAATGAGACAGTGTACAGGTGGGCTGGGTTAAGTGTTGCTTTAGGTAAAATTAGCCTTGACTAGAAATTAAATTAACAACTTAACTAGGTAATTCCTAACACGTTAAAAACATAAGGAACTAGATTTTTGAGTGGTACACAGGAGTCGTAGTATAACAGGTTTGGGGTAGACTGATACCCTAATTTGGGTACTTGGGATTTGGGGTGTGGTTATTTTCAAGTTAAAATAATCAATTAAATCCTATATTTAAGACGAGGGGGTTTACAATCTACCCTCCTTAGAGCATTTCGTCCTCGAAATTAAACATACGTATGGGTAAGAACTAAAGACTAAAGAAAAATACTGAAACGTAACTAGTCCTTCGAAGAGGTGGGGATAACGTTGTCTAATGTCCTCCTCGAGTTCCCAGGTCGAGTCTCCTGGTGCATGATGCCTCCATGCGACACGAACAGAGGAATAGTCTGTCCTCGCAGTACTTTCTCACTCCTGTCCAGAATCTCGACGGGCTCCTCTTGGTATGATAAACTCGGGCCAACTGTGATCTCTAAGTGGTCAAGCACGTGACTAGGATCCGGTATGTACCTCCTTAATTAAGATACATGGAAGACATCGTGGACTCCTTCCAAGGTCTACGGCAAGGCTAATCTGTAAGCAACCTCTCCGACGCGTTCTAATACGTCGAATGGTCCGATGTACCTCGGACTCAGCTTCCCTCTGCCTCTGAATCTGATAGTCCCTCGAGTAGGCGAGATCTTTAGAAATACGTGATCTCTGACCTGAAACTCTAAGGGTCGATGATGCGCATTCGCCCAATGCTTCTTTCTGTCTTGTGCTGCTCGAATATGCCCTTGGATCTTCTTCACCTTTTCTACCGTACGAACAACCAACTCTGGTCCGAGAATCTGTCGCTCGCCTATATCGCTCCAGCATACTGGGGAACGATATTTTCTTCCATACAATACTTCATAGGGAGCCATCTGAATGCTCGCTTGATAGCTGTTGTTGTAGGAAAACTCGACCAGATGCAAATGGTCCTCCAATGATCCTCCGAAATCAAGCATGCACGCTCTCAACATGTCTTCTAGTGTCTAAATGGTGTGTTCCGACTGGCCATCTGTCTGTGGGTGATACACTGTGCTAAACTTTAGGCGAGTACCGAGACTCTCTTGCATACTCTGAAGTAAACCTCGTATACCTGTCAGACACGATGCTAACTGGCACTCCATATAGGCGCATAATCTTCCTCATGTACATGTTTGCTAAGGCCTCCGTCGATTGCCCAACTCTGAAGAGTAAAAAGTGTGTGGACTTGGTGAGTCTATCCACGATTACCCATACTGTATTGTGCCCACTAGGACTTCTTGGAAAGCCCATAACAAAGTCCATAGTGATATGCTCCCATTTCCACTCCGGTATAGGAAGTGGTTGAAGCAATCCTGCATATCTCTGATGCTCAGCCTTGACTTGCTGACACACCAGGCACTTGGCCACAAAATGTGCTATCTCTCTCTCTTCATTCTGTGCCACCAGTAGTACTGTCTCAAGTCCCTGTACATCTTCGTGCCTCCTGGATGAATAGAATAGATTGAACTGTGTGCTTCTGCCATTAACTCCTGACAAAGTTCTCCATTTGGAACATAGAGACGATCTTCGCATCTCAAAGTCCCATCTTCATGTATTCTCAGTCCTGTCTGCATCCCAGCCTCTGTCCTCTGTCTAAGCCTCTAAAATCTGGCATCTGTCTGCAAAGTGGCCTTGATTCTCTCCACTAATGTCGATTGCAACTGGAAGCTCAATAACTGTCCATTTACTCCGGACATAATGACCTCTATACCCATCTGCTCTAGCTCTCTCAACAGGTGTAGTTGGGTGGTCATGAAGAATGCCATGGGTCTTCTGCTCAACGCGTCAGCTACTACGTTGGCCTTTCCCGGGTGGTATTATAACTCAATCTCGAAGTCTGTCATCACCTCGAGCCAACGTCTCTGCCTCTGATTAAGATCCTTCTGAGTGTAGACGTACTTTAGGCTCTTATGATCAGTAAATATCTCCACTCTCTCCCCATATAGATAGTGCCTCCAAAGTTTTAAGGCAAAGATTACTGCTGCAAGCTCCAGGTCGTGGGTGGGATAGTTCTTCTCATGTGTCCTCAACTGTCTAAAAGCATAAGCAACAACCTTCCCATGCTGCATCAAGATACATCCTAATCCTTTTTTGGATGCATCGCTATAAATTACGAATCCTCCGGGTCCAGAAGGTATGGTCAAGATAGGTGTTGTAGTCAAGCGCTTCTTCAGCTCATCGAATGCCTTCTGACACTCCTCTGTCCAGGTGAACTCCTGCTCCTTACGGGTCATTGGCTCTGCGATCTTCACGAAGTTTTCTACGAACCTCCGGTAATATCCGGCAAGTCCTAGGAAACTCCTCACTTTTGAGATATTGGTAGGGGTTGGTCATGTCTCTACAGATAAAATCTTTGTCGGATCTACTGAGATGCCATCTCCTGAGATAACGTGTCCAAGGAAAGTGACACGATCTAGGAGAAACTCATATTTGCTCAGCTTAGCATAAAGCCTCTCTCTTCTCAGCGTCTCTAACACTAGTCTCAAGTGTTCTTCGTGCTCCTCGTGGCTCTTCGAATACACCAAGATGTCGTCGATGAAGACTACCACAAACCGGTCTAAGTATTGGTGGAATACTCTGTTCATCAAGTTCATAAATACGGCTGGCGCATTTATCAGTCCAAATGGCATTACTAAGAACTCGTAGTGACCATAACGAGTCCCGAATGCTGTCTTTTGGATGTCTTCTCTTCGCACCTTTACTTGATGATAACCCGATCTCAAGTCAATCTTTGTGAACACTACTGCTCCTGTCAACTGGTCGAATAGATCATCAATCCGCGGCAGGGGATACTTGTTCTTGATAGTCAGAGCATTAAGGGCTCTGTAATCAATGCACATGCGTATTGTTCCATCCGTCTTAGGTACGAATAACACTGGTGCTCCCCATGGTGATGCACTAGGACGGATAAATCCCTTGCCCTGCAACTCCTCTAATTGTAGCTTCAGCTCATCTAGTTCCTTCTTCACCAATCGATATACATTAGAAGATACCGGCGCTGCTCCGGGTACTAGCTCGATTGTGAACTCCACGTCTCTATCTGGCGGTAAGCCTGGCAGTTCTTCGGGGAATACATCTTCAAATTCTGCAACTATTGGTGGGGGTGCAATCTCCATAGCCATGCAAGTTTCCGCTATCTGTCCTACTCCTTGTTCGACGGTCCCTCGTATGTACTCGAACTCCGGCTGATCTGGCGGTCTAAAGATTACGCTACCCTTCCGACAGTTCAGTACGGCATTATACTGGCTTAGCCAGTCCATGCCTAACACAATATCAAAGTACAGCATAGACAATACCAAGAATCGCGCTCTCATCTCTCTACCATATACAACTACCGAGCACGTTCTGATAGTACTGGTAACCGGCACGATACCTCCTCCGGTAAGAATCTTCCAACTCTTAGGTAAGGGGGAAGTTGCTACTCTATGCATTACAACAAATCTACTAGATATAAATGACAATGTAGCTCCAGAATCAAACAATACAGTTGCAGGTAATAATACAACTAAAATGGTACCTGTGATAGCTTCTCCTTCTGTTTCTTCTTCGGTAGCTGCTAATGCAAAGGCTTGTCCCTGCCTCTGTCCATCGGTCTGCTGATGAGCTCGCTCAAACTGTGCCTGCTGTGGGGCCAAGGGTGGTCCCCTCTGAAATCCTCCGGGGGCTGGTGGACGATGTCCTCCTGGTGGGGGTAGTATCCTCTGTATTGGTGTTGCTGGCCTCTGGCCTATCTGTAGTGCTGCTTCTCTGCGCTGCGAGCAATCTCTGACAAGATGCTGACTTGACCCACATATCATGCACAATCTTAACTTCTTCCGACAATCCTTAATGACGTGTCCCTTCTTGCCACAATGGTGACAAGTCGGAAGCTCCTACTGTGGATATGGCGCTGCCCTCTGCTGTGTCGGTGCTCCTGGACGACGGATCGGTCCTCCTGCTCCGGGCTGTGCTCTGGCTGGTGTAGTCGTGCAGGTACATCTAGCTCCTCTGACGATGGCCTCCTGGATTCTCACCTCTGCAAGAACCTCTTCATAAGAAATCCTCGCATGTGTAGTGGTATACCTCTGTAGCTCGAAATTGAGGCCGTGATGAAATCTCTGGGCTTTCTCAAGATCGGTGGGTATCAGGACTGCACCAAATCTGCTAAGGCGGCTGAACTCTACGTCATAGGCGTCAACAGTCATATTTTCCTGTTCTAGATGTAGAAACTGGGAGTACAGGGCATTTCTGGCTGTAGCTGGGAAATACTTCGTATTGAAATATTCTAGGAACTGTTCCCAAGTCTGGTTTTTCCCTACATTGCGCTCAATGGAATCCCACCAATGATGGGCGTTGTCTTTCAGTTGGGCCCTCACCGCGGTCATCCAAAGGTCGGGGTGCAGTTGCGAAGCTTCTAGTAACATCTCCGTATTGGCGACCCAATCGAATATTTGTTCTACAGTCTCATTGCCTGAGAAAGTATCTGGTCCCATCTGTCGGAACCATCTAACAGTGCCACCTGTCTGGGCTGGTGGGGGTACTGATATTGGTGTTGGGACAGGTGTCCTCTCTAGTACTGCCATCAAACTCTGTCTCAATGTCTCTGTATGATGCCACTGTGCTTGCATCATCGCCTGGAAGAACTAAAGCATCTGTGGTTGTCCATCTGGTTGTGGCATCTGGGATGGATAAGGTGGAGGCGGTGGTAATAGAATCTCTGGCTGTGCAGTAGGCGTCTCCTCAGATGTCGGCCTCGCAGTCTGCGGCATCGGTGTAGCTCCTGAAGTCTGGCCCTCACAATATTGCATGGGGATAGTCCGGGAAGTCTGTCCCTCAGGCTGCGGTGTAGGATCGTCCTGCGATGTCTTGTACCAATGTATCAGCGGGGTCTGTAGCGGGGGTTGCCCTTGGGATACTTCATCTCCTTGAGTGGTGTTATCTGGCATTGCGGCACGGGGTGCTCCTCGTCCACTGCACAAATTTATCTTGCTGCAAGAGATGGATTTTATCAAAAGAGTACGAGGACAACAAACAGGATACAGATATTTAGAAGCAATATGAAGAAAGTTCAAAGGCGAATCAAAAAGTGGATGAGACCTAGTAATTTCTATCCTATTGCAGGCTCGCTGGGCATGTTACCATACCACAAGCGAAAAAGAAGAGACCTGCATGGGCCATCACTAAAACTATGTCATGCCTCAGTCCCAAAAATATACGGTACCAGGCCACGTGGCAATAGCCAGCTGACACGTCTCCGAAGATATCCCAATTTAATGGATCCCCGAAGTGTGCTACGCTGTCCTAAAATACTAACATGCACAATATCAATCAATAATAGGTAATCTAATCTCATCCACAAAATAAAGAGCAAGAGGTACTAAATAAACTGCTGGATAATAAATACCAGTCTCAAGATATCATAGTACAATCAGTGAAGTCTGGTGGGAACAAACCCACTACTATAACGAAATAAAGTACTGAAATGAGATATAAAATATAATGGTTAGGGCATCGGCTGACTAGATAATGATGCACCTAATCTAGGCTGAAGGCCGACTAACTGATCACGGAAACTCTGACGGCTGCACCTCTAACTCCTCGGCTGTAGCGAATCTCGTCTCCTGTCCGGGGCCGTATACTGTCGGGTAGAAAGCCTCGTCTAAATCTGGAAGGGAACCAGGTCCTCAGAGGGACGTAACAAGATACAAAAAGACAATCCATATATAAATACTGAATAAAATAAATGCAATAAAGGGTGTGCTAGCCAATCTAAGTGAATGCAATATAAGGACAACTGTGAGTATATGAGAAGGTGTAGGCTAGACATATGCTGACGTAATTCACCAGTCGTGGCAACCGGCTAGTATATGTCACACATGCCCCCTATAACACGGGCGCAGGAATACAATAGCGTCCAATATTCTATAGAGTGTGGTATCTGCAATGTCATCAAGTAACGACCCACACTCTACAGAACGTGGTATCAGTAATATATATAAATACGTCTGTATCACTCCGTCGAGTGCGGTATCAGTGTAAAGGAGTGGGGTGTCCCATATGCCTACCAGTCGTCCTCCCCTCCCAATATAGATATACCCGTCAAATAATCGACGCGCATATCCCTGATCTAAATGCCAAGTCTCTAACCTGAAGTAGTCCTAGATTTCTTGCTAACCGTGATGCACGTCACACGCGGCGATAGCTAGTCGATCACGCGAACACACATCCCAACATGAGATTTATCACTATGAATACGTGTAACAATATCAGGTCTTGGAAGAATACAGGATATCCTCCTATAGGGTAAGTCTACTAATGACTAAGTCAATGCATACCAATCTTCGACGTATCCGTCGAATGCATCCGAGACAATCTCGGACGCGCACAGTTGTATAAAGCAAACAACAAGCATACAATACAGCATTTGCATAATTTAAATTAGACAGTAAATATAGCAAGGTATCTTGCCTGAGTCTTCGAGGGATGAATGCCAAAAGCCTATTCCGGTAGCGTCTCCTGGCTGATCCAAAGACCCTAGACAACAATATAACACAATAATACAGGCATCAGATACTACGCCTTATCTACGTACGGTTAAAACACTACTCTTGAATACTTGTCGCGAGTTCACTGTTGCTCGAGTACAGCATTACGTGCGCACGTAGCTAGGGTGTACACGAGTGTTGTCTTTTGTTAACAGGCATCTCGAGGCAATAATTATCCAGTTACGGTTATCCATAATTTTTGTTTTATACGAACACCTGTCTTTGGTTTCTATATTCAGTGCACGTGGTTTATGACCAGACGTTAAATTAACTAAAGTCCTTTATGACAAGTATCGTGGTTAAGGAATTTTTATTTATTAACAAATTCTATTCTGGTTAATCATTAAGCCATCATCATTTTAATTAGGGTTAGAAAGGTTGTGTTTCAACTATGATTCTCGACACACAGACCCAACAATCATTCATGGACACGATACATGGTGAGATGGTTGGAACACAAGAAAGGAACTGCTGGAGGACGAGTACATGTTCAATAGGACGTGGGGCGTCTGCTCCTTCGACGAGGGTGTCTCCGGCAGTGTGGACGGTCCGTCCAGCGGTGATGGGCAGTCAGGATCGGGGCAGTACTTTGGTCGGGGAGCGGGCTGGGGTGTGCACCGGTCGGGGGCGGCGGTTGGAGCAGTCGGTCAGGGAGCGGCGGCTGGAGCAGTCGGTCAGGAAGCGGCGGCTGGAGCAATCGATCAGGGAGCGGGCGGCTGGAGTAGTCGGTCAGGGAGCGACGGCTGGAGCAGTCGGTCAGGGAGCGACAGGAGCAGTTGGTCAGGGAGCGGCGGGAGCAGTTGGTCAGGGAGCGGCGGGGTTGAGGGGTCCGGCCTACAAGGAGGTTTGTTTAGGTGGGGGTCGGCTAGGGCTTGGAGAGGGTGGTGAATATTTTCTTAGGGTTTCAAGTGGAGGAACTTTATATATATATATATATGTGTGTGTGTGTGTGTGTGTGTGTGTGTGTGTGTGTGTGTGTGTGTGTGTGGAAGTTATGGGCTAGCCTCGGTTGGGGCCTATCTGAGCTCATTGAGGTGGGCTGGTCTAATGAGACAGTGTACATGTGGGCTGGGTTAAGTGTTGCTTGAGGTAAAATTAGCCTTAACTAGAAATTAAATTAACAACTTAACTAGGTAATTCATAACGCGTTGAAAACATAAGGAACTAGATTTTTGAGTGGTACACAGGAGTCGTGGTATAACAGGTTTGGGGTAGACTGATACCCTAATTTGGGTACTTGGGATTTGGGGTATAGTTATTTTCAAGTTAAAATAATTAATTAAATCCTACATTTAAGATGAGGGGGTTTACAGTTTTGTTCATGGAAAAAATAGGAAAGGAAACAAAGTTAGAAAACTTACGGATTACGATTACTGCGGGGACCTTTTTCGTGGCTACGGACTTTCGGGATACCAAACGACCTCCAAACTTTGCGTCACTTGACAAAGAATTAGGGGACTTCAAATAGATGAAAAAAATAGGTTTTTATGGTATTTTGCTGCTGTGAATAGCAGTAACCTGTTGTTGCACCTGGCGGCCTGTTAGGGGTATTTTCGGGTGCAAGGTTGGCCTCAGGGTTGGCCTTGGGGTGTGTCAACTTATTAATAATGGAAAGTGTCCCCCCTCCAACTTGAAGGTGTAGGAAAAGGAGATTAAAGGAAGGAGGGGAGATGTTAAAATGGGGAGGAGACTATTGTGGTCGCTCAAAAGGGAGGAGGGGTCGACTAGGTTAGGGAATATGATGGGGAGCATGTATATATATGCATGTTGGTGTGGGCTTTGATGTTGGTTGGTTTAAGTTGGCATTGATCCAATAGGGGAGGGTGTTTAAGGGCCTATTAAGGCTTTCTAGGCCTCTCTTGGTCATTGGTCTCATTTTATAATTATTTATTTTAGCTTAATTATGGTGCACAAAAGATATGCAAAGATGTGGTTTCCAAAAATAAAAAATGGCCTTAAAACTAGGATTTGAACCATATAAAGTTTATGGAGCATGTGAGGATTAAATAAATGGGACACCCTTAACATGGATATAGTAGTTCCAGTTAGGCTCATGGGTATGAAGTTGGTTGGACGAAAACAGTCTGTGTTGCTGATTAAAATTGTACGCAACGACAATGTGCTAAATTAGAAATTTCTCATTTTTTTAGTCGCGAAAGTTGGGCGACCAAAATGAAGCATAGGAATGCAAATTTATGAGTGACAGTTATGGCATGGTCCTAATTTGGCTCGTCTAAATATAGTATGCAAAGTTGGTTGGAAGGTAAGGGCTAACGTTGTGCTCAAGAGCATGGTAAAGGGTTTTTATAGTTCATAAATTAACAAATAATTATTTAAATTAAATAAATAAAAATAATTATTATTAATTACCATAATAACCCTATATAAAATCATAGTGCTCATACCTCCCCCCTCACATTGCTGCACACTAAGCTGAAAGCTCCCTCCTCATTCACAAACACCAACACATCGCACTCCATTACAACACATATCAAACACACTCTCAAAAGCACATGACACTCAAGCACACCAATACATAAACACAAACACAAATACACCCATAAACCCCTCAATATCACATGATACTCTAATATCACAACTATACCATGGTACACAATGATACTCTTTCCTGCACCAAATCCACCATGATACCTATACACCAAACCAATGAAACAACAAAATATATATATGGAATGACATGAATATATATATATATATATATATATATATATATATATATATATATATATATATATATATATATATATATATATATATATATATATATATATATAACAAGTAGATCTAAAAAAATATAGAGAAATTACTAAGAGGCTTCAATACACACAAATTACCAATTCTACCTATAAGTATCATGGCGTGTCATAACACGAACACTAAGTATTCAATTGTGGACACTAGGACACAAGCCAAAATAGACACCAAATTTCTCATGGGAATAACACACAAACACTTGGTGGTCACAAATTCGTAATTCTACCAAATGATCTATAAAAATGCATGGATCTACTAGGAATATGCTCTCTATTACCTAATTCACCACCTATAAGGTTGGATCTAACTATTGGTAAGTTCATATATGTTCAATTTGGGTTTATAATATAAAAATTGGTAGAAAAAGATAATTTATCTATTGGGAGTTGTGTCCAATAAAGCTCTACCAAATTGGACACAATGAAGATAAATTGGACACAATCCTCGTAGCTTGGCTCCTTTCCAATGCTCATCATTATGCTCTAATGCTCTAGGCCTCCATAGGAATATAAATGCATGAAAATTGTGTGGTTGGGAGTAAGAATTGATTGGAATTGGGAGTGGATTAGGGAAGAAGAAGAAGTAAATTGGTGGAAAAAATTAATGGGAATTGCTTGCACAAGGGGACGGTCACTAGTATGGTGGTTGAGGGTTGATTTAATTACAAGTTTGCCCTTCATCTTTCTAATTTGAATTCTAGATCTAGTACGAATGTAATCTTTTGGTTATGGAATGAACTAATTAGTTATGGGAGGGTATCTAGCTAACTAATAGGGAATATTATATCCATGACAACTAAGTGTTAATTAATTCTAAATAACCACTTAATTAATTATAACAATATAATTAGCAATCTCTAGTGAAATAACAAAAAAAATCTAGTCCTAATTAGCAACCTCTAGTTACAACCATATTAGTGCTCTTGTTGACAGGGAAGGGAAATAAGTTATATCACAGCAGGCAAGCCAAGAAGAAGCTGTAAGACCCACTAAAATTTTTAGGCTTCTTGGATTAATTGGGTTCTAATTAGGGTTAATTATTCATGATTAAAAACTCATATCTCTTTATCTATCTTTTGGTACCCTTTACAGTTGCTTTGATATTTTGAGCACTACACTAGTCTTTGGCTTTCAACAAATTTTATATCCTTGACCTAGACAAGCCAATCTCCAATCTTGACCTTTATGTCACTCATAAATACACTCTTTTATGCTCATTTCTAATCGCACATCATTCACGACACAATATCTAATTCAACCCTAAGCCATGCACCTATGTCCATTCCAATCAAAATTGGATGCACAACTTCAACCGTTTCCTTCAACCAATTAAATGATCATGACCTATACTAAGCCTACAACATCCATGGCACTTGTGTCATACCCACATGAATCCCTACATGCTTATAACACAACAACAATCACCATAACATATTTTTTATTCATGATGAACAACCAACATAATCCTAACCCTAAACAAGTCCAAACACCTAATCCAAACCCTTGAACACACTCTTATGAATCATGCAAAATACCCTAAACCAACCCCCCTCTCTAAAACACATCGAATACCAAGTTTCCCTCACCAAAATCTTATTTCTACCCATTGGAAATTAGAATCTGCGTATACCCTAAATAGGATCAACCCATCACTTCACCTCCTCTCTTCACACATTAATAACCCTCCATATTTGGCCAAACCCAAAAGTGGGCAGCCATCACTCTCTTTTCCACTCCCCTAACACTCCACCATCAACTTAAACCTTCATTAAACCTATTCTAGACCCTCACATCACTCAACCTTGCATTAATTACCCACACACCCCTTTCCTCACTTGGCCGGCCATATACTTTACTATCCATCCCATTTCTTCACTCCAAACTCCTTCTTCTTCCACTACCTCTCCTATACCACTCCACACCACAGCAGCTCACAACCACCCTTAACTTCAACAAACCCGACCCTTCACCCTGTTGAACCAACAGTAGCAGTACCCCCCAACCCAACCCTGCTGTGCAACACACCAACAACTTTACCACCTATACAACCTTATTTCCTCCTCCTATAACCTCCTTCCTACCTCCAACAACAACCCACGGCTGTTCCACCACCAACAACAGCTCCCAGAGACCACCACAGTCCCAAACATACACGACAAAGTCCAAATTGTGCATTGTCCAAACAGTCTAGCTTTTTTCCCCCCTTTCACCTTAGTATGTTACCATTTCTCTTCCTCCCCATCCTTCTCTTCATGTTCTTCATCTTTCCCTTCATGTTCTTTACCTTCTTCTTATTCTTCTTCTTCTTCTTCTTCTTCTTCTTCTTCTTCTTGTTTTTCATCATTTTTCTTCATGCACTTCTAAATATTCTTTAATGAAAACCTAGGACGTATATATATGCATATATTTATTCTTGTCACTTTGTTATGATGTATACCCATGTAAGCACTTATTTAAACTTCTAATTAACTCTATTTATTATTAAATTCTATAATTTATATGATATATTTAGAGTGATATATACATGGTCACACATATTTGAGTCTTGGTTAATGTTTTATACCCAGTTGTGCACATGCCTAGGTAGTATTCTAGATGGGTGTGTTGTATATATAAACACCATCTTAGAGGGTAATATATGCCATGCTATTAGTGTTCATTGTGTTAAAGTTGAGCAGCATGTATTAAGAAAGGTTTGTATGAGAAGTTGTGGCTAGTGTAACCCTAAAAATAGTTATTATATATAAGGGGTTGCTATGTAAAATGAAAACCCTAACATGTTGATGACAGAAATGTATACATAATGTTGCATGTGTAGCATGGAATGAGGATAGTGTTTGTGAGTTTCACTTATCCATGAACTTGATGATGACACTAGAACATACATTGAGTTAATACTCGGGTTAGGCTAACACTTGTTTGATGTGATTTGATGATGAGTATGCCATACTTGTACAAGAAGATTCCTAGTAAGAAGAACACCTAATACCTACGTGTTTGAGGAGAAACTTAACAACCACATGCACCCTAGTTATGACCATGTTTATGTTATATGAGAAGTGTACATTTAGAGAACTTGAGGATGATATGTGACTAGTAGGCTTGGTCATTAGACACTTTTCTTGGTACTTGTTTAGTCAACCTTGGTTAACTACCTAGTTAGAATCCTTATTTAATTCAGACTATAAATGACTAATGTTGATGTGTAAGTTGTACTTTTGTACATATCTAGTGTACCATAGTGTAGTGGCTGATTTAATATTATTATACATATAGGCACCCAGTACGGTTCGATCTTGGTTGTGGGTTTCGGATCTTTATTTGCTTACCTCAGAGTTCCAAGCAAGTATACATTATCTTGTTGTACTATTTAAATTCAGTTATTATTGTTCACTTGTTTCTGCTTTGAATAATATATAATTGTGCGTGTTAAATAATACCTCGGGTGCAGTCGACGAAGGCATCGATGTCTGGTTCTGTGTATCGACTAGTCATTAGCAGACTCACCCAAAGTTGTGGAGGTATTTTAATATATCCTAAGACATTGTCACATATTTCTCACGATATAATATAAAACTCATGATTGAGATGCAAGTTGGCATACCTGACTAGATATCGGTGTGTGCGACCCGCGTGACGGTATAGTGCGTAGTCATGATAGTTCTAGTTTACTTGTGACTTGGCATGGTAGTTATAAAATGCTCGTGTATTCGACTTGTGCATTAGTATCGAGTGGAAAGGACAACTAGTAGGCATATAGGACACACACATTGGTAACCATAGTATCCAGAGGAACTACGAAAACTGATGACCCTTATATATACAGGCACCGCGTTCGATGAACGTTATGGCTTTTATACTTACAAGCGCTACGTTCGATGAATGTTATGGCTTTTATACTTACAGCGCCACATTCGATGAACATTATGGCTTTTATACTTATAGATTTCCTCTGGCATTCGATGAACGTTACGGCTATTATTCATATGCCTACACCTACCCATACACACCAAAGTTATCCTCATATTGCATTCACTTAGATGGATAGTTTAACCTTATTTACTTTACTCAGTATTTACATTCGACATATATTTTTGTATCTTGTTAGTCCCTCTGAGGACCTGGTTCCCTTCCAGGTTATTTGAGCAAGTTGCATTATGCTTGATCCAGTGGAGTGTTGGACATCCTTCCAGGTATCATTTGTTTATCACAGTTATGTACCATTTCCCATTATGATTATGCTTTTATAGGCTAGTGTTTATAGGCCTATATTATTTTCTTGGCCTATTTGAATGAATGTATTATTGGGCTGTAGACTACTGATGCATACCGTTACTTCTTGAGATTCATTTATCATAGATTGAGATTTAGTTAGTTGTTGAATGTTAGATATAGATATTTAGCTTGATTACTTGACCGTGGACAGTGTAATTATACTTTGATATGGTCTATTAAATTAGAAAATCCTACGGAGTTGTACCACTTGGTCATTGCCACGTGCTTGGTCCCGAATGTTTTGGGACTGGGACGTGATAGAAGTTGTCGATTTCTATTTTAATCTCTATAACCAATATGATTATACTAATTTATTTTCTATTGTGGTTTGTGAAAGGCTTGTCACCTAGGTTGGTAACAACCAGTTAATGGCACCTGTAACTGTAGAGGAGGAGGAGGAGGTGGAGGCAATCGTCCGACAAGCCGACCCCAACAAAGCGTCAGGGCTTGATGTTTTGGTAGTAAATTCTTTAAGGTATATTGGGAGGTGCTAAGGGAGCCAATAGTTGAAGTAGTTCAGGATTTATTTTGACATGGTCGATTACTCCAGGAAATCAATCACATTTTTATCACTCAAGTGCCTAAGAAGGAGGGAGCGACGAATTTGGCTAACTTTCGTCATATTGCCTGTTGTAATTTTGTTTACAAACTGATCACCCATCTTATGTGTAGACGCATGGAGTCCATATGCAGGGTTAGTTGTCTCCGAACCAAGCAGCAGTTGATCAAGGGACGTAGCTTTACGGAGAATAGCATGTTGGCTCATGAAATGATACGGGATTTCAACAAACCATGGGGAAACAAAGCTTGTATCAAATTAAAATTTTGGAAGGCATATGACATGGTTAATAGAGAGTTGGTATGTCACATCATGCGGGCTATGTGATTCGATAATTGGTAGGTAGACAAAATACAATAGTGCATTTCCATGTCATCCTTCTCGGTGCTTATTAAGGGCCAGCCTCACGGGTTCTTTTAAAGCAATTGTGGGCTTCGACAGGGGAACCCATTATCCCCATACTTATTTACTTTGGTCATGGATTTCTTCTCATGCCAGATGGAGTTAATTGTTAACAGACGGGCCATTTTTCCTCTATACAAACAGGTGAGCCCAATTGTGTCTCACTTGATATATGCGGATGACTTGCTAATGTTCTTTGTGCCCACTTTGGGTGGACTCTAGGCAGTCTAAAATATTATGGAGGAGCTCGGTCATGTATCTGGTTTACAGTCTAATAAGAGAAGAGTATTGTCTACTTTAATAGACAGTGCTCGAGGAAGGAGAAACGTGCCAAAGTTTTGGGTGTTCTGCGGGGAGACTTATCAGTGAAATACCTGGGTATCCCATCGTCAAGCAACTATGCTAATGATATCGAGTGTCAGAACTTGGAAGAGTACACAAGATGATGGGTGGAGGGTTGGCAGGTGCAATGCTTGTCATTTGGGGGTCGTATCGAACTAGTCTGCTCCGTTATTTTAGCTATTGTACTTTTCTGGCTACAGTATGTCTTGTTCCGAACAGCTACGATTCAGAGGATTGAGAGGATATGTGCTGATTTTATATGAAGGGGTGGTATACACTCTATATTGTAGGAGAAGATGTGTAGGCCTCGTGACGAAGGACATGTGGGCCTCCGTTCTCTGCAAACAATGAAGGAGGTGGTGGGGTTGAAACTAACGTGAAGGTTCTTGACGGGGCTCACTTTAGGCATAGTAGATAAAAAATAGACATCTCAGAGGACAACTTCTGAATCTATAGATCTAATAACAACAAATCGATACCATTCAAGAATATCTGCGTAATAGAGCGCGTATGCAGTTGTGTCTGTCTCGAAAAATCAAGGATGGTGCTAACATAGATTTATGGCCAGACCCTTGGTTCGGTCATCAGAGTTTGTGGGAGAGGAGTGGAGGCCTTGGTGCAGACCTGACATTTAGGGGAACCTCAATTAGCACCCTTATTCGCGTGGAGACATGGCATCCTGACTTACACTACCAAGCATCAATGTATGTTGCTAAAATTCTTACAATCCCAATGGACCGCTCCCTTCCGCGAGATGAATGGGTTTGGGAAAGCACAATTAGTGGAGTATTCAAGTTTTGTGGTGCTTACAACACCGTGCTCCAAGTACACAATAAAATAGAGAATGCGGACATTATTTGGATGAAAGGGGGTAGCGAGGAAGATGCAATTATGTTTATACAAACTATTGCAAAGCAGATTGCTCACGAGAGACAAACTAGTCCAATTTGGTATCCAAACCACTAGTATATAGTATGTTCTATGCAGGCAGTCGAATGAGACGTCAGAGTATCTCTTTTTCATTTGCCCTATGATATACATGATTTGGAGGGAGCAGGGGAACAAGTTGGGATTGCCTGCTACAAACTAATGAGGGATAGAGTCGCTGATTACAGATATCAGAGATGCTAGGAAACCTGGAGCGTAGTGGTTCAGGGAGGCATGCATGCGGTTATCAGCAACGGTCTGGCATGCCTGGAGGGAGCTGTAACTATCACTTTTCTAGATAGGGATATTTTAGTCATTTTGGTATTATTATTATTGATATATTTTATTTCATAATAAATTATGTGGTTGTATATTTATATTGATATTTAATATAGAAGATTGTGTGTTAGCCCTTAGTTAGACTAGACTTGAACTCAACTAGACTCGTTATGACCATTAGTGCACCAACTAGTTAGTCATAGTTGATTATTTTAATAAGAGAGAGTGGTTTATAAACCCTTGTAATTAAATTAGAGACCCTCTTAGTTAAACCCCCATGAATTGAATAGCTCTCCATGACAACATGGAGGGGCATTTTGGACATTGTGCCTTAGCCCAACCCTAACCCTAAGGTGGCCGGCCCTATTTAGAGGAAGGGGGAGCCTCATGAATGCTCAGCACTTCATTTATTCCTCCCCATTAGTTCATCCACAAGTTCCTCCATTTCCTCCACCAATTCCTTCAAAACAAAGTCACATTCTTCTGATTTTCATCCCCATGGAAATCTAGAAGCTTGAGGATTTCAAGAGGCTAGAAGAAGAGGAGCATTGCTAGGAGTTGGAGCCCATTTCTCATCCTTGTGCTCATTGGAAGGAACAACATTAGAAATCTATCTCCCAATAGGTAAAACCTTATTTTCCTTGTCATTTTTATACTAGAATGGTGTAATATTTCCATAGGAACCCTTCCTTGGCTTAGGGCTACCCATAGAAAGAAGAACTAGGTCCATAGGAGTCCTATGGAGGAAGTTAGATTAGGTTTTGTGTCCATTTGGAGAAAACTTTGAGGTGGCACACCAAGTGTTTGATGAAATGCCTAATGGATCATTTGGGCTTTGTTTCTCAATTTTATATTTGTTTATAGGTTAGTATACTCATTAGAGGTATGTATTCATGTTCTTAGGTGTTATATGTATATGGGTTGGATATATATGTATATGTGTGCATGTGCATGTGAGTGTCTGTGTGTGGAGTATGGCAACTAGGCGTGTATCCAGGCAGTGAGTGAGAGAGTGTGTGTGTGTGTGTCAGTCTTTTGGTTGAGGTAAGGAGAGTCGGGTGAGTATCAATATTTCAGTAAATTATTGTGCACTATACTTGAGGGAGGGGGTGTATCGACACTGCAGTGAGAGGTATCCTTGATGGGAGACTTTGGGGTAGCAGCAACTACCTGGGTTTTCTGTACAGCAAGTATCAGAGGGTGCATTGGGGAGTTGTAGCAGCCATTTCTACTGCTAGCATTGCTGTTATTGATTGATGCTGCATCATTTTGTTTTAGCTCGAGTAAGAGGATCTTATTGCAGGTAGCATGGGATGTTGTTCTTGCTGTTGTTCCTATATCAGACAATATACTGTTACTAATACTCTATGAGTAGGGAACTTGAGATGGCAATGATGACATGGGGGAGAGATTGTGATAGGTGAATGCTCAAGTATTGACATTGGTTTAGAAATCAATGGGTTTCAATCTGCAAGTGAGTATCTATTTTAGATTATTGGGGCTCAGGTATAATATAGGATTGGTGGTGATGTTGTATCTATTGCTGAGTACTAAAGGAGGTGTTAGGAGCAGCAGTACAATGCTGCCCAGGTAGGTGCAGTTGTGGAGAGGGAACTGTTTGGTTGTGCTCGAACATAAATTGTGGGGTTAGTATAACTTGTAAGGGGATATTATAACATGTGTTGGTATCTGTGTGTATGCAGGTGTAAACTCCCTCACCCAAAATAGGTAATTTATGTATATTTTATATTATTATATTTATTATAGATGTTGAATTTATTTAGAATATTCTCTTAGTTAATTAGAAAATAAATTTTCTTTAGTATATTTACTTATATAAATATTTATTTAGAATTATTTTAGGCTATTTTAGATTATTGGGATTTTTTCATAATTTTTAGTTAATTAAAAACTAGTAACACTAATTTTCTAGGACTTTGAAGAATTTATTTTATATTCAAACTTATATAAAAATATCCCAAACTTTTATTTTAGGTTCTAAATAATAAAATATATTTTTTATATTTTTTTAGGAATTTTCTGATTATTTTTAGCATTTATTCTGAGTTAATTATCAAAACATAAATTAAAAACTATTTTCTGAAAAAAGAAAACCCAAAAAAAAATTATTTCTGCCCAGTCAGCAAACAGGGGGCCCACCTGTCAGCCGCCCGCAGCAAACAGTGCCGGGCCCGCCTGTCAGTGACTGCGGGGCGGCAGCGTTGGATGGCTGCCACGTGTCAAGATCTGAGCCGCGACTGCTTTCTCTCTCCTCTATATATATATTAGTTTAAGTTTATTTCTAGGGTTTTTCTTCAGCCGAATTTTGGAGAATTATCATCTAGGGTTCCTTCATCTTCCAGAAGCTATTGCGCATAGCTCCGGACTCCAAATGAGGCCTAGTTTTTTGTGTTAGAAAGAAATTGAGGTTAGCTTTCTGATTATATAATTTGTTTTACGAAATTATTATTATTAAATTCTGGAAAATTCGTAGAACACAGCATGTCCGAAAATAGACGTGTTTTGATGTTTTCGTGATTTCGGGAGAACTAGGAATCAGAATCATGAACCGTTTGAAGTTTCGGAAAGATAATGTCGAGATCATTGATATATGTTTTTCCTAGAATTTATTTCGAAGTATTTTTATATTGTTAATTCTGTAGAACTTCTAGAGTAAAATTTAACCATCGGTGCACGATACGAACTTGTATGTGCCATAATTTCTAAACGAATTTGAATTCGGATGAGCCATAAATTCCAGCATATTTTTGACGCTGAAATATACAGGAATTTATGCATGAAAGTTAAGTTTGTGTCAGTTGACTTTTCGGTCAACAGATCGCCTCGATTTGCGTGCCATGAGTCTCGAGTCGATAAAATTCAATTTCTTTGGACAAAATTTAGGCATTAACCTAAAAATCAGAATAATAAGATTAAAATAGGATTTTAGAGTAATTATTACAGAATTAAATAAATTAAAATAAATTATCCTTTGACGTGATGAATTTGTAATACATAGGCTATTTGGACTGTGACTTGGACTCTGATTCATACCAGCAGGAGGACTCCAGGCAAGATACCTTGCCAAATTATTATAGTACTTTTGCATGCTATTTATATTTCTTTATATTTATTGCATTTCTGTTTATTCTTGCATGTGTAGTTTTCTTTCAGTCATTACTATATATTAGATATGTTGACACCCACTTGACACTTAGTATCATAGAGGACAATCATTATGCGTATGGGCCTTAACCACTCTGGTAACACCGTAGTCACTAGCACGCACTATGGTGGGTCGTGTCCGATGGTCGCTACCCCCGAGGTATGTCGATTGATGGAGTCCGAGGGTCACTACCCCCGAGGTATGCCGGCTGATGATGTTCATGGACGAGTGCATGAGTTGTGAGGCTTAGATCGAGTAGACTACCCTTGCCCATACGTCAAAAAGTTGTCCTCATTTGCATTCATATAGATTGTCTTGTACAGCGTACTTATTTATTTTCAAATTATATGCATGTTTACTGTATTCAAGTTGGCTCGTATTTTCTGTATCTTGTTACGTCCCTCTGAGGACCTGGTCCGCTGCCAGGTGTACCTGTTCTTGAGTATTTGCAGGAGCGCAGATTTGGATGGTTATAGATGCTTCGTGGACGTCTTCTCTCGAGCCGTGATTGATAGCTGGTACTTATATTGTTTGATGGTGTTGTACTTATATTGTATTTACTTTTCCCATTTGAGTTGGTAGTGGATTTATTTCCATCCAACTATCATCCTTAGATACTCCTTATTGAGATCTAGTTTCATAGACATTGGTTATTTTATTCATATTTGATTTTCGTGGATGAGATCTAGATTATACCCTGTGACTTGTGACATATGTTTATACCACTTGTGGATTTGATATTCATATTACAGCGTATGTGTGGATTTGGTTTCCATATATTGGAGTTGCCATATCCATGCGGCTGGCATGCTTACGTGTCCTAGTCCGACGTATTTTTGGGACTGGGGCGTGACATGTTTTTGTGGTGGCCCATGCAGGTCGAGAGCATATTGTCTCGGTTACGTTACTATACCGAGCAAGCCTGCACCTAGGACTAGAGTATAGGATCTCATCCACAATTGACTATGATTCATCTTCCTCCTATCTGTTCTATTTGAACAATTGTATCATGCTTGATTCATGTGCTTCCTTAATAGTTCCTTAAGTATAGCCTTCTGCTGAGAATATAGGAACCCCTGTTATTAGGATGATAATTAGAGTAGCATACCTATTAAGATTACAACGAGGATATAGACACACCACTAAGTTTAGAATATCTATTGAACCTAGAATTTCTTATCTATAGATTGGTTTCCCATTATCCCTTGATGTATTATGAAGACTTAAGAGTAGTATAGATACCACTAGAGTTAGTTAGAAGCTTACCATAATGTTTGACCCTAGTATGGAGGAACCAATAGAAAACCAAAAGAGAATATTAGGACTGAACCTAACCCTCATAGTTAGATAGTATTGGAGAACTATAAACTTATATCATTATCTTGTTATTAGTAGACAGCACCCTAGGAAGCCTAGAGGAATGCAATCAACACTTCTCCCTTGATCATACCTCGAACATTCAACTAGTATACCACTCCACCTTGGAAAACCATGATGCTATCTAGAGCCCCTCTATTTTCATATATTGTTCCCCTGTGACCATAGCGTTCGCTAATTGTGCGACGATCAAAATTATGTTCTTCTTTTCTTTATCTTTCAACTCGTGCCACCTGACACTTCTGATAGTAGGCCAAGTAATTTATTTCTTTGTTAAGGACACATAGTTTGCTAGGATTATAGTTGTAATCTTGAATTTTGAAATTGTGCGCTTAGTAGTTAGAACTCGATAGTTAAGTTATTCTTGTAGATTGAGACCTGGTGCTTATCCCTTAGTTTTAAATTGCGTAACTTGTACCACACCTCAATACGAGTTATATTTCCTTTCCCTTGAGGCCAGTAATCGTCCCATTTTTACTATTGACACTTGCACTATGACTAAGAGTTAAGACGACCATGACCTATGTAATATAAGAGAATACCCTAACAAGTACCAAGATCCCTTCTCGAAGACCTTAACAGGAGCTTCTACGGTACCCTTAAGACTGTCACAGTATTAGTTTATTATTTTAAGTTGGGTAGTATACCTCACAACCTAGTATCACATAGTCTTTTGACCTATTATTGAAGTGTGATTGAACAACATTAATTGTATACTAGCATAAGACAACAGTGGTTATTCAGACAATAGAAGTTAGAGGTCCTTGCCCACATTTGGTCGACTAGCGACATAGACAAGGAGGTTGTATGATAATTGTAGGGATTGTAGAGTCTTTTATTATTGTTGCTTAGTTGTTTTGTTTTGTGAACTTGAATTAATTTGTACCTCCTTTCATCATCATCTAGCGTACTTATATTTGCTGCACTACCTTGACTTATGCTGCTATTATAGCCTAGTTTTGTAAGCTTATTCTTTTATCAAGCTTGTTCACTATATATGTATTAGTGGATGCATACATTAATACATTTCAGAATCAGTGTACTACGGTCTGATCAACCATAGTGCGCATAGTTCGCCCTTCGTATAACTACTTTACGTGGATTGAGATATCTAGTGATTAGTAGATGAATGAACTTGCCCTCTAGATATGTCTAACCATATCGTATCCGTTACATAACTGTACTGATGCGAGCATGTGGATAGGCATTACAAAAATAGGATATCAATCCACAACTACTTTAACAATTCTCATTTGAATTCTTTAAACGCCTTGATCCCGATACTTCTATTCTATTACCTCGCCCTTGAACTCTTTATTATTGATCTCCGTCTTCCCTTATTTCGGAAAGACGAAACCTCGTGCTTGGTATAAGTTTGATACACAGAGAGTACTAGATATATCCTGTAGGCCGATCACATACTTAAGGATTATTCTTTTGTAATTAAGGACATATCATATATGATATAATCGGCGTTGAAGTTTTGAGGATTGAATGACATGAGTAAATAAGTTAAGAAATATTTTTTCTTAAAGTATATAGCCTTCTGTGATAGATGGATAAATTCTAAGTTGGGTAGCAGTACATTGCCAACTTGAGAGGAATTTCCTTTAGATTGTGATCAAGTAAGATTAGATTGGGAGATTCAAGTCATTTTAATTTTGAGAAATTTTAAAAGAAGGATTAAGATAAGGAGAATTTAACGAATTTTAAAATCTTAATATTGTGGACCAAATATTTATACTTTGAGCACATGATTTAAATTTTGAATATTGAAGGATGAATCATCGATTTAAATTTTGAGGATAAATATAGAATTTTAGGCTTGAATAATTGGTGAATTAGATTTAAATTTTACAATTTGATGATTTGAATTAAAAGTTCAATTTTGATTGTTGGGTCACCTATTTGAAATATTGAGGATGTAAATTGAGTTTAAATATTTGAAGAGTACAAAATTTTTAATTTGAGAATAGGAATAAGATTTGATTAGAATTGTTTATTGTTCAAAGTCTAGAGGAGATTATGATAGTTGAAAATGGTGATATAAATTTTGATGTGGGATGTCATATAGACTTGAGTTAGATTTGAATGTTGATTATTTAAAAAAAAAAATTCGAGAAGAGATTACGACAGGTTGAATTTTGATTTAAACAGTGGTTATCTTAATTTTGAAGTGATCGCGATAGATTTGAATAGATTTTGTTATTTAAATTTTTGGAAGAGATTGCGATTGACGTACCTTATGTACGAATGTGAAAAATTTAACAAATTATGCCTTATTTTAATTTTGAGGACGAAATTATTTTAAGTTGGGTAGATTGTAAACTCCCTCACCCAAAATAGGTATTTTATATATATATTTTATATTATTATATTTATTATAGATGTTGAATTTATTTAGAATATTTTCTTAGTTAATTAGAAAATAAATTTTCTTTAGTATATTTACTTATATAAATATTTATTTAGAATTATTTTAGGCTATTTTAGATTATTGGGATTTTTTCATAATTTTTAGTTAATTAAAAACTAGTAACACTAATTTTTTAGGACTTTGAAGAATTTATTTTATATTCAAACTTATATAAAAATATCCTAAACTTTTATTTTAGGTTCTAAATAATAAAATATATTTTCTACAATTTTTTAGGAATTTTCTGATTATTTTTAGCATTTACTTTGAGTTAATTATCAAAAACTGAATTAAAAACTATTTTCTGAAAAAAGAAAACCCAAAAAGAAATTATTTCTGCCCAGTCAGCAAACAGGGGGCCCACCTGTCAGCCGCCCGCAGCAAACAGTGCCGGGCCCGCCTGTCAGTGACTGCGGGGCGGGCAGCGTTGGATGGCTGCTACGTGTCAAGATCTGAGCCGCGACTGCTTTCTCTCTCCTCTATATATATATTAGTTTAAGTTTATTTCTAGGATTTTTCTTCAGCCGAATTTTGGAGAATTACCATCTAGGGTTCCTTCATCTTCCAGAAGCCATTGCGCATAGCTCCGTACTCCAAATGAGGCCTAGTTTTTTGTGTTAGAAAGATATTGAGGTTAGCTTTCTGATTATATAATTTGTTTTACAAAATTATTATTATTAAATTCTGAAAAATTCGTAGAACACAGCATGTCCGAAAATAGACGTGTTTCGATGTTTTTGTGATTTCGGGAGAACCAGGAATCAGAATCACGAATCGTTTAAAGTTTCGGAAAGATAATGTCGAGATCATTGACATATATTTTTCTCAGAATTTATTTCAAAGTATTTTTATATTGTTAATTCTGTAGGACTTCTAGAGTAAAATTTAACCATCGGTGCACGATACGAACTTGTATGTGCCATAATTTCCAAACGAATTTGAATTCGGATGAGCCATAAATTCCAGCATGTTTTTGAGCTAAAATATACAGGAATTTATGCATGAAAGTTAAGTTTGTGTCAGTTGACTTTTCGGTCAACAGATCGCCTCGATTTGCGTGCCATGAGTCTCGAGTCGATAAAATTCAATTTCTTTGGACAAAATTTAGGCATTAACCTAAAAATCAGAATAATAAGATTAAAATAGGATTTTAGAGTAATTATTACAGAATTAAATAAATTAAAATAAATTATCCTTTGACGTGATAAATTTGTAATACATAGGCTATTTGGACTGTGACTTGGACTCTGATTCATACCAGCAGGAGGACTCCAGGCAAGATACATTGCCAAATTATTACAGTAATTTTGTATGCTATTTATATTTCTTTATATTTATTGTATTTCTGTTTATTCTTGCATGTGTAGTTTTCTTTCAGTCATTACTATATATTAGATATGTTGACACCCACTTGACACTTAGTATCATAGAGGACAATCATTAGGCGTATGGGCCTTAACCACTCTGGTAACACCGTAGTCACTAGCACGCACTATGTTGGGTCGTGTCCGATGGTCGCTACCCCCGAGGTATGTCGATTGATGGAGTCCGAGGGTCGCTACCCCCGAGGTATGCCGGCTGATGATGTTCATGGACGAGTGCATGAGTTGTGAGGCTTAGATCGAGTAGACTACCCTTGCCCATACGTCAAAAAGTTGTCCTCATTTGCATTCATATAGATTGTCTTGTACAGCGTACTTATTTATTTTCAAATTATATGCATGTTTACTGTATTCAAGTTGGCTCGTATTTTCTGTATCTTGTTACGTCCCTCTGAGGACCTGGTCCGCTGCCAGGTGTACTTGTTCTTGAGTATTTGCAGGAGCGCAGATTTGGATGGTTATAGATGCTTCGTGGACGTCTTCTCTCGAGCCGTGATTGATAGCTGGTACTTATATTGTTTGATGGTGTTGTACTTATATTGTATTTACTTTTCCCATTTGAGTTGGTAGTGGATTTGTTTCCATCCAACTATCATCCTTAGATACTCCTTATTGAGATCTAGTTTCATAGACATTGGTTATTTTATTCATATTTGATTTTCGTGGATGAGATCTAGATTATACCCTGTGACTTGTGACATATGTTTATACCACTTGTGGATTTGATATTCATATTACAGCGTATGTGTGGATTTGGTTTCCATATATTGGAGTTGCCATATCCATGCGGCTGGCATGCTTACGTGTCCTAGTCCTACGTATTTTTGGGACTGGGGCGTGACAGCAGGGAGTTAGAGATTTATCTGTGTGCAGTGAGTAAGTATCAGAACATGGGAGTTGAGGTCAGCAGCTGTTGCACAAGTGCAGCAGCAGAGAGACAAGGCAGAGGAGGCTCGGGTTTTAACCCCAGTTGTACGTGCTAGGGACTGAACATGGGTGTGTACATAGATGTTGGGGATAGCTCCCAGTGCAACAGTGCACTTGTGCACTATTTTATAGACCAGCAACTTGAAGGGAGACTGTGTTCAGGTAACAGGAGATCAGTAGGGGTGCTTGGATGGAGTAGGATTGGAGTAGGTCTACAGTGAGGATATTACCTAGTTGTGCAAGATTTGGAAGTCCAACAGTAGCAGTAGAGGATAGGGGTGTGGGATTGTGTAGTTGAGGTGAGGTGTTGGTTGTGGTTATGAGGAGATAGTGACCATCATGTAGTTGTGTATGTGTGTGATTGTAAACAAGGAAAATCGGGCTGTAAACCCCCTGATTTTTCAAAATTTTAAAAACTGGATTTTGCACGATTTTCAGGAATTTTCTGGGATTTTTTCAGTAATTTAAAACAGGGTTTTAATTATTCAATAATTTTAATTGGTATTAAACAATATTAAAATATTATGAAAATAATATTTTTGGATGTAAAATGAAAAACTGGACTTAGGGCAATTTTTCTGGAATTTATCGGACCCCGGACCTATTTTTAAATGCCTAAAAACTAATTGTTTAATTAATTAATTATTTATTTATTTATTAAATGATTTTATTATTATTGTTATTATTATTATTATTATTTTTTTTTTATCTAAATTAACCCCAGCCTGTGGGCCGGCCCAGCCCGGCCCATCAGACCCGGCCCATCCGCGGCCTAGCGGGTCGGGCGGGTCGGGCGGACCCGCTAGCCCGGACCCGACCCGGACCCCGGTCACCCCTGTCCCCCTCGATCCGGAATTACCGCCGCCGCCGCGTTCTCCGGCGACGTGGCCGGAGAACCACCCACGTCGTCATCCCCTCCGGATCACCCGCCCACGCCCCGGCCTCACCCCGCCTCGCAACCCCCCTTATATAAACCCCCATCTCCGCCTCCCTCCACCCCGCCAACCTAAGCCCTAACCCCGACTCCGGCGATCTCCGGCAGCCCCGATCCCCGCCGTCCACCTCCCTGCGCCGACCGCCCCCAGCCAGAACCACCCCTTCCTCCTCCTCTTCCCTTCTTCCTCCTCCCCAAGCGGCCAGACCCCCGAGCCCTTCTCCCTCCTCTTCGAGCTGAGCGGCCGAGCCTCCGGCGACCACTGCCGGCGCTGCCCGCAACCCTAGCCGGCTGACCCTCGAACTCCGGCGAGCCCACCCAACGACGCCTCGACCGACGGCCAGCTTCCCCGAGCCCCGGACACGGCGGCAGGACGCAGGACACAGCCCGAACACAGTGGACACGGCACTGGACACGTGTCCAGGACACGATTCGGACTCGAAAAGCCCCGATTTCTCGGTCCCCTTCAGGTATTCGTATCTTGCAACCCTGATCTCCGTTTTCGATTCCGTCAAATCCTACGCATAGCCTGTATGACCCTCTCGGTGTCCGGACAAACTGTTCGGGACATCGCGGCCTGTGGCGATCGCACACCGCGATCCAAAAACAGGAAAAAACTAGACCCTGTTTCACCCCGGAACCGAGTACGCCCCGCCAAACGGGACGACTTGGTCGTGCGCGGTCTTCACAGACACGAGCGCCTCGTCGATACGGACGTGTGGGTTTTCGTGGAAGCTGATTCGGGTGTGCGTGCACACCGGAATCAACGCGTATCCGCGGACATCGCCCCGTATCCGCCTTTTCTGCAATTCGACCTAACTTCGTGCACACACGTCGGATCGAGACGAAACTTGCGCCATCGGACTCGTAGCAATACGCTGGTCCTGTGGGTCAAGTTTGGTTCGATTCTGAGAACGTTGACGAAATCGCGTGTCGTGGGCCCCACAGGCCCCGCTCGACGGGCGATTTTGTGATCGGCTCATCGGAATTCAATTCTGAAAGTTCCATTGAGTTCGTATCAGCGTTCCTGACTTGTCGACACTAAGTTTGGTGAATTTGGAGACCGTTGACCCTGACGCGTTTTTCGGTGCAAAGCGGGCCCACCGGTGGACCCCGTTTTGGCCCGAAACTGCCGTTTTTGCCCTTGTCTCCAAATTGGACTCAAGGATAGGCGTTTCTAGCTGATTGATATTTTCTGGATCTGATGGTGATGTTTGTTTCAGCAACCGGAGTACCGCCTGCAATTCCCGCCGAAGTCAGAGCCGTAAACATAGCCGGAACCACAGGCAAGTGTACCTCGCCGAAACTTGCAGCTTGCTACATATCTCCTGGACTTGGTTATACATCAGTGGGCAAGTAAAGCTTGCCAATTCTCAGATTTTTTCTGGTTATAGTATTTTACTTGATTTCTGGTAGTTCCTTATGTAATTTGTTTAACTGCTCAACCCAGGACACCTGACACTATTCATGTGACGGAATTGCCTGAGATTTACCTGGTGATTCCGTATCGGTTACATTATCATGACATTTACAGATACATGCGTAGATTCTATCTTGACTCATTGCATTAGTTATATCTTGCGTGACTTGTACCTGATATTCTGGAACTGTGACGTGAGATTACATGGGGTGGGGAGAGGATTATCATATCAAGGCTGAAAATAATATAATGAAAACATGGTTATCTGGAGGTGTCTTAGTCTCTGATACAGAGCTCTGGCACAAGTACTGGCCCTCTCGAGAAATACTGCTATGGTTTCTCCAACACTGATCCTGTAGTAGTCTCAGCCTGAGTATGACTAGAACTCTCACTTGCATATCACTTAGCTGGTTTACATAGTTACCCTGCTGTTTATGTCATTGCTGCACTGATATTCATTATGGCTTGAGATATTTCTGTACCTTGCTATGTCCCCTGAGGACCTGGAATGGATGATGTCCCCAGGTACCGCTGAAGAGAACTACCCAGAAGTGTACGGTACCGGAGCACTCCTCGGAACAGAACCAGGAACAGAGGACGAAGTAGTGGCCGAAGACTTCTCCTGAGCACCTGCTTCAGCTACACAGTATTTCCACTTTCCAGCATTTTAAATTCCTGTCTTTTCTTAAATGTAACAGACTAATTCTCGGATTTGTTCCCGAGATAGCTTATTTGATATTTCAGTATTTATTTCCATTGCTTAATTTCTGGCAGTTAATCTGTGACTTTCTGTGGATGAGATTAGAAATACCTGAGACTTGTAGCATATTACTGATAGACTACAGCTTAAGCATGCCCTGATGGATCCATTAAATTGGGTTGTCCATCGGTGCGTGCTGCTGGCCATTGCCACGCTTCTCCAGTCCCTCGTCATTTTGGGACTAGGGCGTGACATGGTTTTTGTGGTGGCCCATGCAGGTCAACGACTAAAGTGTTCGGTTCCAACTTAGGGACCGAACAGGCCTGCAATAAGAATAGGTTAAGTTTTAGGATCTCATCCACTTGCTTGAATCGTTTTTGATATCTGTATCGTATTCAAACTAATTTGAACTTGCATCTTGCCTTGATTCCTGTGCGCCTCTTATTGGGTATTTTGGATACAGGGAAATGGACCCACAAGAATGCAACGAGACTCCCGTCAGAACACCACCAGCTACAGGTGTCACCTACGACGACGAAGTGACACCAGTCGGAGGATTTCCCACAACTCAACAGAGCCAGCCGGCAGGTCAACCTACCTCCCGATTCCGGCGCGATGACATCCCGCCTCCGCCGCAGTTCGTCCCACCAATGCCCGTGTTCCCACCAGGACAGCCGATCGACGGGCAGCAAATATTTCAGATGATCTACGCGATGATGCAAGCTCAGCAGCAAGTCCAACACGAGGCTCAGCGTCGCGAAGCTAACTTCTTGAGGGACAGCATCGTAACTGCACTGGGGCAGGCCAACCTACCAGCTCGACGGCCAACTACAGGCTCAATCACTGACTTCCGCCAACTGAAGCCCCGCACTTTTTCTGGAAAAGAGGAGCCCATAGAAGTGCACGAGTGGCTCACCAACATACGACATCAACTTGAAGCAGCTGAGCTTCCCCGAGAACGCTGGATGACCGCCGTCCGAATGCAATTGACGGACAATGCCCATCACTGGTGGCTATCCGAGGAGACGCGACTCGGACCAGACCGAGTCACTTGGGAGGAGTTCTCCAGACTCTTCCAAGAGATGTACATTCCTGCCATCGCTCGATCAGAACTGCGGGACAAATTCAACCGCCTCACTCAGGACTCCATGACGGTGGAAGAGTACAACGCAGAATTCATCCGTCTGAGTCGCTTCGCCCCCACCCTGATCCCGACTGAGGAAGAGAAGGCCGAGAAATTCTTCGACGGACTGAACATTGAGCTGCAGAAACTGATTGGGTCCGTCGCACCAACATCATACTCGGACGTTCTTGCTGCGGCTCGACGCGTGGAGCGCGTCACCAAGAGAGAGGCCAGACTGAAGAGGTCTTCCCCATCATCAACCTCCAGAACACCACAAGAAGAATCTGCAAAGAGACCACACCAACAGCAGAAGGCACCTACACCACAAACGGTAGTCCTCCTTACTTGTCACTACTGTAGCAAAGCAGGCCATATCGCCAAGGAATGCCGACGCAGACTAGGATTGTGTTTGGCATGCGGATCCCGTCAGCATTCAGTAAGGGATTGCACTCAACGTGGAGAAGGAGCACCAAGGGCGAACCAGCAAACTCAGCAGCAGCAGAGGAATCTACCTCAAGGATGAGAGCAAGCTTACGCGATTGCTGTGCAGGAAGCCGATGCGAGTAAGTGATTTATAGTTATCCGTTTTTAGTCTTGTTGTATTTCGTGCTCGTTGGTTCGTGACCTCAGCCCCAACCTAGTAAATTGCAACTTGTTAATAACAACCTGGCTTTCATAAAAGATATGGTTTTAACTAAATTATCCTGGAAAGTGTAAACTTTCAAATTTTAGGGAAACGGTATTTCCCTGAAGTATCTCGTGATGTATTTTCAAACGATGCTTGCGACCGCGTCATCTCTGTTGACCGGTTATTCTTTGATTGCGAGGACGCAATCTTCTTAAGGGGGGTAGATTGTAAACCCCCTGATTTTTCAAAATTTTAAAAACTGGATTTTGCACGATTTTCAGGGATTTTTTCAGTAATTTAAAACAGGGTTTTAATTATTCAATGATTTTTAATTGATATTAAACAATATTAAAATATTATGAAAATAATATTTTTGGATGTAAAATGAAAAACTGGACTTAGGGCAATTTTTCTGGAATTTATCGGACCCCGGACCTATTTTTAAATGCCTAAAAACTAATTGTTTAATTAATTAATTATTTATTTATTTATTAAATGATTTTATTATTATTGTTATTATTATTATTATTATTATTATTTTATCTAAATTAACCCCAGCCCGTGGGCCGGCCCAGCCCGGCCCATCAGACCCGGCCCATCCGCGGCCTAGCGGGTCGGGCGGGTCGGGCGGACCCGCTAGCCCGGACCCGACCCGGACCCCGGTCACCCCTGTCCCCCTCGATCCGGAATTACCGCCGCCGCCGCGTTCTCCGGCGACGTGGCCGGAGAACCACCCACGTCGTCATCCCCTCCGGATCACCCGCCCACGCCCCGGCCTCACCCCGCCTCGCAACCCCCCCTATATAAACCCCCATCTCCGCCTCCCTCCACCCCGCCAACCTAAGCCCTAACCCCGACTCCGGCGATCTCCGGCAGCCCCGATCCCCGCCGTCCACCTCCCTGCGCCGACCGCCCCCAGCCAGAACCACCCCTTCCTCCTCCTCTTCCCTTCTTCCTCCTCCCCAAGCGGCCAGACCCCCGAGCCCTTCTCCCTCCTCTTCGAGCTGAGCGGCCGAGCCTCCGGCGACCACTGCCGGCGCTGCCCGCAACCCTAGCCGGCTGACCCTCGAACTCCGGCGAGCCCACCCAACGACGCCTCGACCGACGGCCAGCTTCCCCGAGCCCCGGACTCGGCGGCAGGACGCAGGACACAGCCCGAACACAGTGGACACGGCACTGGACACGTGTCCAGGACACGATTCGGACTCGAAAAGCCCCGATTTCTCGGTCCCCTTCAGGTATTCGTATCTTGCAACCCTGATCTCCGTTTTCGATTCCGTCAAATCCTACGCATAGCCTGTATGACCCTCTCGGTGTCCGGACAAACTGTTCGGGACATCGCGGCCTGTGGCGATCGCACACCGCGATCCAAAAACAGGAAAAAACCAGACCCTGTTTCACCCCGGAACCGAGTACGCCCCGCCAAACGGGACGACTTGGTCGTGCGCGGTCTTCACAGACACGAGCGCCTCGTCGATACGGACGTGTGGGTTTTCGTGGAAGCTGATTCGGGTGTGCGTGCACACCGGAATCAACGCGTATCCGCGGACATCGCCCCGTATCCGCCTTTTCTGCAATTCGACCTAACTTCGTGCACACACGTCGGATCGAGACGAAACTTGCGCCATCGGACTCGTAGCAATACGCTGGTCCTGTGGGTCAAGTTTGGTTCGATTCTGAGAACGTTGACGAAATCGCGTGTCGTGGGCCCCACAGGCCCCGCTCGACGGGCGATTTTGTGATCGGCTCATCGAAATTCAATTCTGAAAGTTCCATTGAGTTCGTATCAGCGTTCCTGACCTGTCGACACTAAGTTTGGTGAATTTGGAGACCGTTGACCCTGACGCGTTTTTCGGTGCAAAGCGGGCCCACCGGTGGACCCCGTTTTGGCCCGAAACTGCCGTTTTTGCCCTTGTCTCCAAATTGGACTCAAGGATAGGCGTTTCTAGCTGATTGATATTTTTTGGATCTGATGGTGATGTTTGTTTCAGCAACCGGAGTACCGCCTGCAATTCCCGCCGAAGTCAGAGCCGTAAACATAGCCGGAACCACAGGCAAGTGTACCTCGCCGAAACTTGCAGCTTGCTACATATCTCCTGGACTTGGTTATACATCAGTGGGCAAGTAAAGCTTGCCAATTCTTAGATTTTTTCTGGTTATAGTATTTTACTTGATTTCTGGTAGTTCCTTATGTAATTTGTTTAACTGCTCAACCCAGGACACCTGACACTATTCATGTGACGGAATTGCCTGAGATTTACCTGGTGATTCCGTATCGGTTACATTATCATGACATTTACAGATACATGCGTAGATTCTATCCTGACTCATTGCATTAGTTATATCTTGCGTGACTTGTACCTGATATTCTGGAACTGTGACGTGAGATTACATGGGGTGGGGAGAGGATTATCATATCAAGGTTGAAAATAATATAATGAAAACATGGTTATTTGGAGGTGTCTTAGTCTCTGATACAGAGCTCTGGCACAAGTACTGGCCCTCTCGAGAAATACTGCTATGGTTTCTCCAACACTGATCCTGTAGTAGTCTCAGCCTGAGTATGACTAGAACTCTCACTTGCATATCACTTAGCTGGTTTACATAGTTACCCTGCTGTTTATGTCATTGCTGCACTGATATTCATTATGGCTTGAGATATTTCTGTACCTTGCTATGTCCCCTGAGGACCTGGAATGGATGATGTCCCCAGGTACCGCTGAAGAGAACTACCCAGAAGTGTACGGTACCGGAGCACTCCTCGGAACAGAACCAGGAACAGAGGACGAAGTAGTGGCCGAAGACTTCTCCTGAGCACCTGCTTCAGCTACACAGTATTTCCATTTTCCAGCATTTTAAATTCCTGTCTTTTCTTAAATGTAACAGACTAATTCTCGGATTTGTTCCCGAGATAGCTTATTTGAGATTTCAGTATTTATTTCCATTGCTTAATTTCTGGCAGTTAATCTGTGACTTTCTGTGGATGAGATTAGAAATACCTGAGACTTGTAGCATATTACTGATAGACTACAGCTTAAGCATGCCCTGATGGATCCATTAAATTGGGTTGTCCATCGGTGCGTGCTGCTGGCCATTGCCACGCTTCTCCAGTCCCTCGTCATTTTGGGACTGGGGCGTGACAGGGCTGTATCTGTGGTACCAACTGCGAAGTATCAGTTGATGAAGGACTGCAGTGATACAGCAGTTTATGAAGAAGGGTAAGTTACAGCAGCATGAGGAATGGATAGTAGCAAGCAACAAAAAGTGTGAGGGGGGTACACTAGAGTTGTGTATGTGTTGGGTTATATGGTTAAGTGTGAGATAGTTATGTGGGTCAGTGGGGCTATCATATGAGGCCTAGTGAGTCTCAAGTTAGCTAGGTAAAGGGGCATCTTAGAGTATCAGTACTTTGGAGTAGTGTTAAGGAATTGGTAGGGTATTAGTATAGAGAGGTAATACTAAATAGTTATCTAAAGTATTAAGTAAAGGGTAATAGGTTGATACCAAGGTAATATGGGTTATACTAAGGTAACACTAGATACTAATTAGAACTAGTATATTTATAGATATAGATACTTAGTATAATGGCTCGTTTAACTAGTATCCTCTAGTTATGAACTTAGAAACTTAGGGTTGACCTAGTTTTGTCTAGTTGACTCCAAAAGTCAACTTTTGACCCAATTTGACTAGAGTGACCTAGTTTGACATAGAAATCACCAAATTTATTTATTTAAACTCATTCTCTTTTGTTATACCTAGTAACCTATAAATTCATATATAGGTTTCTGTGACACCAGTTCAGACACCGTTCTATCTCATTTTTTCAGTACCTCAGGCGAGTACATTCTCTGTTAGTTTTTAGTACTTAATAGTGTATATATCGCATGTTCTAGATCTGTTTTACTTGATTCTGACACCATGTTATACGGACTGGTATTATATGGATCGAGCCAGGAGATGTTATTTATTTGACGAGTGCATTGGATACTTCTTACACATGTACTTTATCGTGTGCTTCGGGTATTCCTTGTGCTCGTACATATCATGTGCTCCGTGTGCCCATATTATATTCGTGTGCATAACGTGTCGTGATTTAATCCATGAATATTAGTCGGGGCGGGGGAGTAGGAGTTGATTATGTGATCAAACCCTTAGTGTATTCGTGTGCATGTCAATTACACCCTACACGTGTAAATGAGTTACCGTAGAATATTCGTGTGCAACCTAAACCGATCACATAATGAACTTGTACTCTAAGGTACTAGTTAGTATCATCAGTTCTCATAATGCAAGTTCACACCATATTGCTCATATTCACTTTTCTAATTATATTTTCATTCTTAGTTACCTGTGCATCTTGTATTCATTTCTATTGCTGTTATATATTCTCTATCATGTATATGAAACTGCTTCAGAATTTATACTTCACTCCTTTCCTGATTTGATATATTTTTCCAGATGACTGCTTAGAGGACTGGTGTCCTATCTACTACGGCCCAAAAGACGGAGAGCTAGCTGAGGTAGATCCTTTAGTTCAGGATGATCTAATTCCAGCTGTCGAGGAGACTCACCTAGCTATAGCAGACCAGTAGCTAGTACATATTATTGTACTAGATATGTTTCCAACTTAGACCTTGGTATGTTATTTATATTGATACCCCTTTGTGTTATTTGCTAAACTCTAGACTTGGATATTGTGACAACTTGTTATTTTCTTTCTTTTATGACATCGTGCCATTATCTATCTCTAGTTTGTTTGATTGAGTATTGATGTTATATATATTCATCTTGTCCTCCTTTTGGAGTGAGTTACCATTTACAGGATATATATATATATATATATATATATATATATATATATATATATATATATATATATATATATATATATATCATTGCGTGAGTTGTTAGATGGTATTGTGGACCTTACAACGTTCTATCGCCGATACTGCGACGTAGGCTGGACGTACCCGCGACTCATGTCCAATTTTCGGGTATGGGTCGTGACAGAAGCGGAACAATCGGATCTTTGACGGAATTTATGCAGCCACCATTGGCATTATACATAATATAAAGGCTGATGTATAGGGGTATGGGGATTCCTAATGGGTATCCCTGAAATGTAGTAATGTAAACCGATTTTATTAATACAATTACCTTTTTCCATATATATATATATATATATATATATATATATATATATATCGAAAAATTTCGTCCATAGCATTAAAGTTAAAGTTAGGATAAATTTCATAGAAAGCATAAACTTTGCCAAATTTACAACGAAAGCACCAAAACACCCATCTTATGGGTGTTTTATAATTTTTAATAATATATCCATCACCCCTCTTTCCTCAGTTAACGAAGTTAAAAAATAATTATAAAACTAAAAACGCATCTTGGAAGGACGTTTCTTCAGAAGAAAATGTCCTTTCCAAGGACGTTTTCTTACTCTCTCTCTCTCTCTCTCCTCTCCTTTCCTCTCTATCGTCTCTCTCTCTCCTCTCTGTCTTATCTCTCTCCGTCTCTATCTTTCTCGTCTCTTTGTCTCTGTCTCTATCTCTATTATTATTATTATTATTATTATTATTATTATTATTATTATTATTATTATTACTACTACTACTAGTAATAAATTTATATACATTACACGTAAAATATTTTTTGTTCTTATATTGTTGATAAATTACTTTATTCTACAATTTTGAGATTAAATTAGATTTTAAATTATTTTGATAAATTTGTTTTCAAATTAAATTAGTTTCTTTTGTACTTAGCTTCTTCCGTAATCTTGAGATAAAGTTATCTCTTAAATTACTTTCTTCCGTAATGTTGTGAAACAAAGAGATAATGTTACTTTTTAAATTAAATCCTTCCATAATTTTTATAAAGTTAATTTTTAAATTAATTTCTTCCACAATTTTTAGTAATTAATGAAGGATATATATACAAACAGCTAAGATGACTCATTTTTGAACCGTTTTCAAGATACCTTATGTTTCTTCGGGGTATTCTCCTGTATCTAGGATTCTTTGTAAGAAAAAAAAATTATTTTTTTATTTCCATAAAACTAACATTAAATTAACACTAAAATTAACTTTAAAATTAAAATTAACACTGAAATTAATATTAAAAATTTAAATTTTACAATAACATCGATATTAAAATTAAAATTAATATTAACAATAATATTAACATTATAAAAATAAATCTATCTCTATTTTAAAAAAAATCAATCTATCTCTATTAAAAAAATATCTCTGTTTAAAAAAAAATAGATAAATAAGATTTATTTTTAAAGATATATATATATATATATATATATATATATATATATATATATATATATATATATATATATATATATATATATATATATATATGTTTGTTTTTAAAAGAAGAGATTTAAATCTTTTAAAGAAAAAAATTTTATAAGAGGTACGTATGTTTCCTCATCTCGTAAGTTTGTCCCATAAGTAATTTAAGAACTAACTTTATACTTTTGTACTTAGCTTTCAAATTAATATTATTGGTAATATTAATATTAATTTTAATTTTAATTTTAATGTCAATGTTATTGTAAAATTTAAAATTTTAATATTAATTTTAGTGTTAATTTTAATTTTAAAGTTAATTTTAGTGTTAATTTAATGTTAATTTTACGAAAATTATAAAAACAATTTTTTTACGAAATTACTAAAAAATTGCGGAAGAAATTAATTTAAAAACTAACTTTATCAAAAAATTATGGAAGAATCTAATTTTAAAAGTAACCTTATCTCTTTGTTTCACCACATTACGGAAGAAAGTAATTTAAGAACTAACTTTATCTCAAGATTACGGAAGAAGCTAAATACAAAATAAACTAATTTAATTTGAAAACTAAATTTTCAAAATAATTTAAAATCTAACTCAATCTCAAAATTATAGAATAAAGTAATTTATCAACAATATAAGAACACAAATTATTTTACATGTAATATATATAAATTTATTAGTAATAATAATAATAATAATAATAATAATAATAATAATAATAATAATAATAATAATAACAATAATAATAATAATAATAATAATAATAATAATAAGAGGAGAGATGAGAGAGAGCCGAGAGACAGAGAGACGAGAAAGATAGAGAGACAGGGATAAGACAGAGAGGAGAGACGAGAGAGAAGAGAGAAAGAGAGAGAGGAGAGGAGAGGAGAGAGATATAGATAAGAGAGAGAGAGAGAGAGAGAGAGAGAGTAAAAAAACGTTATTGGAAATAACATTTTTTTTGGAGAAACGCTCTTCCAAGATGCGTTTTTTTTTTAACGTCGTTAACTGAGAAATAAGGAATTGTAAACACCCAGATTTTTCAAAAATTAAAAATGAATTTTTTGGATTTTTTTTAGAATTTTTAACTAATTAAAATAAATATTTTCACGTATTAAATAAATTTTATAATTTTATTAAATATTAAAATTTTATGAAAATTATATTTTTTTAGTGTAAATTAAAGAATTAGACATAGTGTATTTTTTCTGAAATTTATTGGACCAAAAAACTATTTTTAAACAGCTAAAAATAATATTTTTAAATAAACCAGAATAAACCAACCTGAACCGGATTGAACCAAACTAAATAAATCGGTTTAGACTAAATAAATCGAACCGGACCAACCCTATTGGATCGGGTCGGATTTGAACCAGACCCGTACCCGCTAACTCGTACCCGACTCGAACCCTAATTTAAACCCTAGCGCATTCGGATCCGAACCCGTTAACCAAAACCCGACCCGCCTACCCTCTGCTACAGTAACTAACCAAACCCCGACTCTCCGCCTCTGCCGATTCCTCTCCGTCGTTGCCGTTTTCAATCCGTCGTCGCCTATCCGCCTCCCTGACCCGTCGTCCCGACCTTTCCCCTCCCCGCAACGGCCGCCTCCAACCACCGACCGTCCACCTCCCGGCCCCCTATATAAACCCTCGACCCCGAGCCATCCCTCACCGCCATCACCAACCACCACACCGATCCGGCCACTGACCACCACCCTCCGCCTCTCCAGCCCCGGCGATCCCGACGACGTCGACGCCGTCCCCAGACGAGCACAGTAGCCGAGGACCACCGCCACCGCAGCACCCGTACCTGCCGTAGACGTGCGCCGCGCCACCGCGTGTACACGACGTATAGTCGTTACCGACCCCCTGTTCAGGTAAGAATTTCTCTCTTCTCGTCGTGTCGATGTTCAAACCGTGTGCTGTGACACGTTCCCTACGTGACCCTCTCAAAACCCGTATAATCAGTTCAGGGTATCGCATCCTGTGTCGGTCGCAAACCGCGACGCAAAAACAGGAAAAAAAAAACCCTATTTTTGAAAATCAGAAATTGGTCCCGAACTCGCAAGTTCACGATTGTTTTGCGTGCAACCTGTTATATAATTCTAAAATTTACTTGAACAGTTAATTAGATAATATAACCAAGTTTTAAACCATGTTTTAGTTTAATTTATTGTGTAGTAGATTGTAATTATTTTTCGGATAAAATTGACTAAAAAGCTTGGTCTTTAAAAACCTAAATTTTCTCGGAATTGGGTGCGTCCCGCTAAACGAGACGACTTGGTCATGTACGAATTTTACCGAAAGGTGCGCACCGTCAATGCGAACGTGTGGATTTTTGCAGAAGTTGTTTTGGATGTGCGTGCACACCGGAATCAACGCGTATCCGTCGATAACGCCCCGTATCGACCCCGTTCTGAAACTCATTGTAACTTCGTATGTGCTCGTTGTTTCGAAATAAAACTTATACCATCAGACTCGTAGCAATACGCTGGTCCTGTGACCCAAGTTTGGTTCGATTCTGAGAACGTTGACAAAATCCCGTATCGTGGGCCCCACGACTCCACTTGACAGGAGATTTTGTGATCGGCTTATCGGAATCTAATTCTGGACATTCCGTTGGATTTGTATCATCGTTCTGGACTTGAAGACACTAAGTTTGACGAATTTGGAGAATTTTGTCTCTGACATATTTTTCGGTGCGAAGTGGGCCACATGTGGACCCCGCTTTGACCAGAAACTGTCAAGTTTGTCCCTGTGTCCAAATTGGACTTATGGATAGGCAATCCTAGATATTTCATATCTTCTGAGAATGATGGTATTATTTATTTCAACATCCGAAGGAGTACCTGAAGATCTTGCTGTTACCAGAGCAATTTGAGGAATTCAAACCCCAAGCAAGTCTACCTTACCAATCTTACAGTACTTGCTACATAATATTCTCTTAATTTATTTATATGATATATCTGTTCAACCTAGGACCGTGTTACATTGCTTAGCATCCGAATAAGATTCAGATGTCGACGTCGTACGCGGAGTCGTGTAACGTCACTAGAGATTGATATCGCGACCTTATATATTTTCGTGCTTGCATTATCAAGTAAGTCATACCATATGACACTTGACACTATTCATGTGATAAAATCTTTCCTGATATATTCATGGTGATTCTGTATAGGATTACAGGATTCGTGACATAGACTTTATATATATGCATAGCTATCATATAACTTGTTGCATTAGATATGATATTGCGTGTCATGGACATGAGACGCGTGATTACATTGGGTGGGGAGAGACACACAGGCTACAGGCTGATTTTATATATATATTTATTACGGTGCCGAAGCCACTACAGTGCTAGGCCCACTACATAGTATAATTACATAGTATAACTACATAGTATAACTGCATGATATCACTGCTACCGGCTCCCCGACACAGAGCTTGTAGTAGTCTCAGTCTGAGTTCTAGTGTTGCTCTCATTTGCATATCACATAACTGGTTACATAGTTTACCCTATTGATTCATTTATTTTATTACTGTATTTATTTGGCTTGAGTTATTCTTGTACCTTGCTATGTCCCCTGAGGACCTGGAATCCGGATTATGTCCCCCGGGTTTAACATAGGAGATCTACCCCGAGGTATACGAGACAGTAGCAGACGCTGGAGCGAAACCAATACTAGAGGACGAGGTGATGCCAGAGGATTTCTCCTGAGTATCTGCTTTATATATACTCAGTCGTTTCTATTGTTAGACTCTTATTCCTGTTGATTGAACTGTTGTATCAAACTTATTATCGGGTTGTTCCCTGAGACTTTTATTGAGACTTGTTGATTATTATTTTATTTTGATTATTCTGATATTGATTGTATTTATCTTCTGTGGATGAGATTAGTATCGTACACCTTTATTGTTGTTTTATAGCTTAAGTACACTATAATGGGTCCATTAAATTGGGTTTGCCCATTGGTGTGTGCTGCTGGCCATTGCCATGTGTCTAGTCCCTCGGTATTTTGGGACTGGGACGTGACAAGAATGATGGATGTATTATTAAAAAATATAAAACGTCCATACGATGGACATTTAGGTATTTTTTTTTGTAAATTTGACAAAGTTTATGCTTTCTATGGAATTTACCCTAACATTAATGCTTTGGACGAAAATTTTCGTAATATATATATATATATATATATATATATATATATATATATATATATATATTGTTAAAGATTTAGTTATATTTAATTATAATTTGTTATTGATATATATATGAATAAAAGAGATGGTATTCGGTTATGGATTATGCGAAAGAAAAGAGAGAAAGTTTAAAATTAGAATCTTTCCCAAGTATTTTTTATATTAAATGGTTGATGATTTACAAACTGCTTGGACGACTCAATTTTCAGCTGTTTCCAAATCGTATTATAATCGTAGAGACTAGTTACTTTCAAGTTTGCGTTGCACGTAAAAAAAACTATGATATTATTAAAAATTAGATAAAGATTTAAATTATGTTAGTATATTTTAAATATAGTTTGAATATATTTGAATATAATTTATTATAAATATATTCTTAGAATTTTGGATATGTATTTAGTTAGATAATATAATTTAGTTAGTTTAAATATAATTTAAATATTGAATATATTTTATGATTTGTTATATGTTCCGTTAATTGGAAGGATTTTAGGTTTTTAATTTTTTCACCAACGTGAAGAAAGAATTACGGTAGTTATTTTTTTTAATTTTTTAATTAATGAGTGAGGATATACATACTAATTAATGAGTGAGAATATACATACGACTTAGATGACTCTTTTTTGACCCGTTTCTAAGGCACATTATAATAGTAAAGATAAATAAATATATTCTTAGAATTTTGGATATGTATTTAGTTAGATAATATCATTTAGTTAGTTTAAATATAATTTAAATGTTGAATATATTTTAGGATTTGTTATATATTCAGTTAATTGAAAGAATTTTAGGTTTTAATTTTTTTCAACTACGTGAAAAAAAAAATTACGTTCGTTAATTTTTTTAATTAATGAGTGAAGATATACACGACTCATTTTTGAGCCGTTATGTCATATTATAATAGTAAAGATAATTTGGATTATGTAATCCATTTTTTACAAACACTCTCATTCACTAACTGATTACATATCCTGCCCAGCCACGAGGCCCACGACCCGCCACGCGTAAAAGTGACACGTAAGATCAGCAAGTAAATCTACCCCGGTCAAAAGTCCACCCAAACACGATCAGATGTACCACGTCATCAATCCGCGGCTCCTCCCACAGTCCAATTAGAACCAATCCCTCTTCTCCTATAAATTCTCTGACCCCCTTATCTCTTCCTCCGCCTCCTCGACCAAACCCTCACATACCCAAACCCACAAACAAACCAGCCGAGCTCCAATGGCTCCCAAAGCCGCCGAGAAGAAGCCCGCGGAGAAGAAGCCGGCGGCCGAGAAGCCGGTGGAGGAGGAGAAGGAGAAGCCGGCGAAGGCCGAGAAGGCTCCCGCCGGAAAGAAGCCCAAGGCAGAGAAGAAGATCCCATCAAAGGACTCTGGCGACAAGTCGAAGTTGAAGAAGAAGAAGAAGGCTAAGAGTGTGGAGACATACAAGATCTACATATTCAAGGTGCTGAAGCAGGTCCATCCCGACATCGGAATCTCCAGCAAGGCCATGGGATCATGAACTCCTTCATCAATGACATCTTCGAGAAGCTCGCCGGAGAGGCCTCCCGCCTCGCCCGCTACAATAAGAAGCCGACCATCACCTCCCGGGAGATTCAGACCTCCGTCCGCCTCGTCCTCCCCGGAGAGCTCGCCAAGCACGCCGTCTCCGAAGGGACCAAGGCTGTCACAAAGTTCACCAGCTCCTGAAATTAGGGTTTACTCTTGAAACTAGGGTTTCGTCTTGAAACTAGGGTCTCTCTCTCTCTCTCTCTCTCTGTAGTTGATTATGAATGAAATGGGCTTTTTTGGTTTTAATGACACCTCTCTGTGTTCGTACGCAATAGTTGTTGATTGCTGACGTGGATTCCTTGTCTGGTCCAATGTTGTACTAAGTTCGTTCGTTGCTATCCGGATTTGGAGAAATTATTGTATGGCCGGGGTCAGTGCTTTTTTTTCCTTGCCACTCGTCAGATTGTACACCCAATAATTTATCACTTGGTTGGTTTAATATTTCTTATTTCGTTGTTCTGTCTTCTTCTTCTCTCTTTGTTTAAAAACTAGGGCTTAGGAAAACCTGTGGTCCTAAAATTTCGATGGAGGCTTGTGATTGTACTCATTGAAATTCTGCTCGACCGGCCAGTTACTTAACTTGCAAAATTGCTAGGTCTGACCTACTTCTGTTACTTTTGTAGTCTTTTCGATCTGTACGCTGTAGCAATTTGAGTAGGAGATGGATCAGAATCAAGGAGCGGAGTCGTCACCTCTTATAGTCGTTGTCGATGGCGAGGGTTCTCCTTCGGTAGTCGTTCCGGTGAGGAACCACGCTAGAGATGCACACATACTCAGCTTTGCGTTCTTCTTCATCTTCTGTGCCTACGGTGCGGCCCAGAATCTGGAGAGCACTGTCAACTCGGTTTGTGTTTGGTATTGGAATCTTTCTTCTTTTTCTGCTTTTTGTGTGTTTAATTTGGATATTTTTTTGTTGGTGGAATAGGAGGGGGATTTGGGAACCATGTCGTTGGGGATACTTTACACATCATTCACCCTTTTCTCGGTTGTGGCATCTCCGATTGTTAGGGGATTGGGGACGAAGAGGGGACTGGTGCTTGGGACGACAGGTTACTTGCTGTTCATAGCTTCCAATCTGAAGCCTTCATGGTTTGTGTTTCCACTTGTACTAAATGGATGTTGCTTTAAAACTCAATTTTTGACCCAGTTCATCAGATTCTGTTAGAAACCAGCTAACATTTTGTAGATGCCCGATGAATTTCAATCTTTTATGTCTGAAGATTGCTTCATATTTGTGTGCTTTAGTTTCATGAGAATTTTTTTTTGATAAATAAATAAATATGTTTCAAGATGGTTTACAAATTTATGGATATTTTTGGGAGTGATAACTTATTGATAGAGTGATTAGTAAACAATTGGAAGAAGCTGACCCTAAACCAAAATACAACAGAGTTATACCAAAATTCAGGGCTGGCTGAAAATTCTCGGGGCCTAGGGTGGTGTTGGAAAGTGAGGCATGTTGAATGGGTAAATGGAAAAACAACGTGATTTCGTAAACGAATTTTAATCACGTAAACGAATTTTATGGATTTTTTTTCTCGAATACCAGTTTATCAATCAATTTAACAAATAAAATCTTCTAAAAAAACAATAAATAAAAAATGATTAAAAGGAAATTTAGTTGAGTAACTTTATTGATGTTTTTTTTTCCTAATAGCCAAACAAGACAAATAAAAACAAGATTATTTGGAGACAATGACAAAGTAACTATTAGAATAATAAAATATATTTGAAAAAAAAAAGTGAATTAGTTGGTCTCATGTTAATGGTTCTCTTAATACATTTCTTGATCTATGGTTTGAACCTTGTTATTGCTATTTCGGTTACTAAAACTTACTATGTATAAGTAAGTGGGTGTATACCCTCTTCGGGTCACCTTCCTACTAAGGTCATTACTATGGAGTACTACTTAAGTGGGTCTAGAGCCTTTTTGGGCCTTCCCATTGGGGGTTGACTGGGTTATTAAGCAAGTAACCTTTGATCCTATTTGGGGATCTTACCTATTGAGGGGTCTGGGGAAGTTGCCCAGCTAGCTGGCGCTCCCTCTGGGCCGGCCCTGCCAAGATTTAGGGGTTGACTGTGTCAATCCTCTTCTTAGTTATTGGCTTCAATAATGAATACATGCTGGCGGTTGACTAGATAAAGCGACCCTCCTCTTTTATTTGGTCTTGGTAGTCAAGATATAAGACATCAAGCAATGGACAGCTTTATGTGGCAATTTCTTGGATATTAGTTTCATTAGCTGATATTGGTTTTAGATTTCCTCTAAAATGAACTTTCCATATTTATCTGAGCATATTATCTCAAGTACTGACAATGAACTAACCGTCATATATCATCTGAGCATAGTTTGGCTCATGGACCGGCTTAACAGTGAAGAGGTTAACATGTATCAAGTAGGGGTGAGCGTTCGGTTTATTCGGTTTCTTCAACCGAACCGATATAGTCAAAACCGAATAAACTGAGCGTCTAAAAATTCAAAACCGAACCGAAATTAGCCATAACCAAAACCGAACCAATAATGGATTCGGTTTATTCGGTTGGGCTATTTTTATTGTGTAATGGATCGGACCCAAAGTTGGGATTGTGGTTAAATTATATTAAAAATTGTAATTTTATAGACACGTTCGCAGTATTTCAAAATTGGGCCCAATGTTGAACTAGTTATTAAATTACCAAAGTTGTGCTTTTAAAACACATACATAGAATTATCGTTTTCAATAAATATTAAATACACAAGAATATACACATTTTTAATCATAAAATATGCATAAAATTGAGGGTAATTACATAATTGTATAAGTCTTATTCGGTTTTCGGTTTTGGACTGAAACCGAAACCTAAAACCACAACTGAATAAGGAGTTTTAGTATTTTCAAAGCCAAAACTGAACCAGATTTTTTTCAAACATACATGATGACTTTCTTGTTGATAGTCAATTCTTTACTCATGACATGTTCTGATTCTATAACCAATATATCTATCATCGGTTTTGAAGAAAATATGTATAGAAGTGGATATGATTCTGCTGCACCAGTTGTTCTTAAGAATATCTAGATGATTGCATTCCTGCAGGTATACTATGGTACCAGCTTCTTTGTATCTTGGCTTTACTGCATCTTTAATTTGGGTTAGCCAGGTGTGCAGGCTACCTTGGTTTGATTTCTTTGTTTCTTTTGACAATACTTGTCTCATAATTGACCTTTAGTGTATCTGCTGCATACTAGGGAACATATCTCACTTCTGCTGCACGTAGCCATGCAAGAGATTCCCATTTGCATGAAGGCACAGTTATCGGGGACTTCAATGGTGAATTCTGGGGATTGTTTGCTAGCACCAATGTACAGTTTCAAGTTTAACCGTTAAAAACTTTCTTGTATCATTATCTTATACTTGTTCATCTTAAGGTCCAAACTTACTATTCAAAGTAAAAACTTTTGCAGGTCATTGGCAATTTACTCTCACTGTTTTTGCTAGGAGATGGAAAGGCAAGTTTATTTTGGAATTTCTGCAGCATTTCTTTTAGATACTAGATATTTTTATTGTTTAGTTAAGTTGGGATCAGTTCTTTTGTTTTGTTTCCTATGATCATTCTGGAGAGGATAAAATATGTGATTTCTTGCTTATATGGTATTTAGTTAGCTGATCGTTGAAAGTCTAGACAAAATATATGGGACTCTATGGGCGTGGATTTTGCATATTCAGGCTTTGCAGGTTCTCTTAAGTACTATCTTGTTTCTGCTATAGTAGGTTCTAAGACAAAACATTTGTTATTTCTTAACGTTACCTTTTTCTCTATGCTTAATTTCATTATCTGAATAATTGTTAACAATATCCTCCGGCCTCTCATCCGTCTCATCTCGTTAGTACTTGCATCAAGGAAAAAGATCAAATGCTCTTCATAGTTGCATCCTAGTTTGCCCTATAGTTTTATTTTCAGAACCAGTACTACATTAGCTGATAATTGAGACTGTCTCTATATTATACTCATATAACAGATGGATTTGACCAAACAACGTCTCTACATTACACGATTGTGATGCTAACATTTTAACATTATCCTGTACTTGTATATTAGAACACAGACAAGAAAATTGATTATTCTACTAATTCTGAAAATTAAATTTTTTGTTATAGCATTGAACCTTTGTGATGCATCATTTCGATTATTACTTGTCTAGTTCATTTTGATATCAGATGTTCGTTATTATTGCACTTGGAGTTTCCATTTTGATCTAAAATGAAAGGTAGAAAGCATTCAAACAAGGGAGTAAATTCAGTTATGCACTCTTGATAAAGCGCATTTCGGTAATACTTGAGTTCAGTTATACATATTTTGTTTCCCCAATCTGAATTCTGTTTTTGCATTCTTTGTAGGTTTAGGCCAACTAACTGACAAGTTGTTGTCCAACAATTATAGAGTTAAATGTATCTTCATGAATACATATATCATAGTTGGTCTTGTATAATAAGGAAGTTTTAGTTGTCTTCCTCATTATTTCCCAACTTTGAACACAGTTATGTCACTGCAGGAAGGTGACAGTTCCACTAACACAAGCCTTTTATTTACGGTCTTCCTTGGGAGTATGCTATTGGGGGGCATTCTAATGTGTTTTTTGTCCACGAGAGAGGAGAAATGGGAGGGTCAGCCAGCACACTCGTCTGTTAGATCATTTCTCAAGTCTATTCTTGCTCCATTATTGGAAATCCGGGTGCTATTGATTATTCCTCTTCTTGCATATTCAGGCTTACAGCAAGCATTTGTCTGGTGAGTGCATGCCGTTGTGCACATCTATCTGGCTCTCATTACAGATCACAATTCAAAGACTTGGGATATCTTACTTCTTAATTCTAGCTATGCCTTCTAACTGCAGGGCTGAATTCACTAAGCGAATAGTAAAACCAGCACTAGGCGTCTCTGGCGTGGGTGGTGCAATGGCAGTATATGGTGCTGGTGATGCAATTGTATGTACAAGCTTAAAATGGTGCTTTTTTGTTGTTAATATCATTATGGACTAGTCTACTACTGTTATATCCCGATTGCATTACTTTTCTTGCTTTTCACTAGTAGATTCCAACTGTTAATCCTGACCTGACATGGATCATTTCTTTTCACAACTAATTCTCCCATTGGTTATACTTGAACAATTGTAAAATAATTACTTCCTCCCAGGTGTTTTGATACAGTTTATCGGTAGTATGGTCACAATTCTCCTTCTTCAAAAAAGATTGCAAACTACTAAAGTTCCCTCAGCTTTGTCTTTCTATTTAGTTTCTAATGCAGGCTTTTGTTTTACACGTAGCTTCTTTCTTCAATTCTGTACTATAATTTTCTGTTTTTCACAGATATTTTGCCAATCTTTTTAGGGCACCATGCTTTTGTGTTTAGACTGTTGGTTTGTGCACCACAAAGTTTATTAACCGACCATAATAACTATCAATCTCTGCAAATAGCTTTTGGGTTGGTACAACACCGCTACTAGTTATTCAATTTGTTTCTATGTGAAGTTCTAAATATGACCATAATGATATAATTTGGTTCAACATGCTACTCCATGTCTATTTCAAGAGTAATTCATCAAGTTTTAGAGTATGACAGTTCTATCTGCTTGTGAGTTGGTTCAAACTTCAAAAATAGCTCTACGAAGGGGAGGGAAGCAAAGAGTGGTCTTTTATCTTGAATTAGGGCTGTTATCAGAACTTGGTTAATAGTTGGAAGCTCATATGAGAACCCGGACAGGAATATTGGATAGCCAGATGGCATTCATTGTGCATACAAAATGCTGAGTTGTCAATACTCCACAAACTTATGATACATTAGCATGATCAGTTGAGAGAGAGATTGTTTATAAAATAGGATTGAATTCTTTGATAGTTGACTGCTTGTTCATGTGGAAATCGATAATCTGTTGATTATGTAGTTATATAGGTTGATTGCCATTTAACTCGGTTCTGATCAACTGGAGGTTCTTTATTTACTATAGGTCACAAATAAAAAATAGATGGTAGGCCTTAACAAAATGGATGATTCAAAAGCTCTGGTCTCAATGAATCAACATGAAACACGGTTCAGAAAAATATATGCGGCTAAAGCATTAGAAAGAAGTATTGTGGATTCAAGAGGAATTAATCAGGAATACATTTACTGGGCAATATTACTACACTGAGACCCTTGAGTACCAAAAAGTTCCTCCGCAGATGGTAAGACAAAAAGAGAATATTGATAATTCGTGATTGAATATTAATAATAGTGCTTCACACAATATTTATTGTTTGATTTTGATAAATTAAATATCGGCCAAAAGTAGTGTTATTGTCATCTTTATGCATGTAATTTTGATGGGGGAGAACTGAGATTCTAGATTCTCATGTGAACCTAACTTTGTTAGCGAAGGATTGAGTGAATGTTTTGACATTACACCTCTCATCTAACATGATATGAAGATATTTGCTTCTGATACGAGGCAAGAATAAAAGGATCCCAAAAATGTCAAAACAGCCCCAGTCTAGGTTGTAAAGAGTTAGCTTCGTCATGTTCCTTCCATTATTTTCGATTGTATTTATTAAACTGAAATAGGTTCTTCGAATGTTCTTGTGTGAAGTTGCGTCAATAGCAAACTGAGGTCACTAGTACTGATATTACAAATCTGAAAATCAAGGTGCTCCCAAACACACCATCCCATTAGTTTAGAGTAGATTGTACTCGTCTACTATAGGGGGTCAAAGGACTTGGTTTTCTCGTAGTTATACATTCAATTATGGGGGTCTCCTTTATAACTAAAGCCAGTACCAGAAACCCACATGCCAGGCATATAAATTATAACTACTTATTTTAACATTTTGCCTCCTTTCCTATTCTGACCTGTATACTACCTTCTGGACTTCATGTCCATCTCTCTTGCCTATACATTGCCATAGTCAGGATATAGATCTCAAGTTATATTCCCATAAATTTTAGTCTATTTGTTAATGGAACCTGTTTTAATGATGTATTTGGGAATCATAGCACATCACAATGAATCTGATAAAGCCTGAAAGGCATGCAGATTTCCACATTCAAACTTGTTACACTATAGATCAGGCCGTCTTTCGTGCATGTTCGATCAGTTTGATAATTGTTACAAATTAATAAGATATTTTGATTAACGTTTGGTTGGCCACTATGTCACGTCCCAGTCCCAAAATATCGATGGACTAGACACGTGGCATTGGCCAGCAGCACACACCGATGTACAAACCCAATTTAATGGATCCATCGGGGTGTACTTAAGCTGTAATACAACAATAAGGGTCTAGATATACTAATCTCATCCACAGAAATGAATACAACAATATCAGAATCATAAAGCAAGATCAATCTCAATATAATATAAACTCGGGAAAATAACCCGATAATGAGTCTGATACATCTGTCAATGATACAAGAATAAAGATAACCACAGCAAATACTGAGTATGGGGAAAGCCTATACCCAGAAGATACCCTCGGTGATCACTCGTCTACTGGATCTGGTACTGCTCCAGTGCCTGCTCCTGCTTATGCTCCTGCTAATGCTCCTGTCCCGTGTAACTCGGGGTCGATCTCGTCTGCTAGTCCTGGGGACATAGTCCGGATCCAGGTCCTCAGGGGACATAACAAGGTACAAAAATCAACATGCCAAAATACAGTGTAATAGTAAATGAGATAAATAGGGTAAACTATATAACCATCTATGTGAAAATGCAATTTGAGAGCATCACTAAACTCAGGCTGAGACCACTACAAGCTCTGTCTGGGAGCTGGTAGCAGTGTTTACTATGTGTTTTACTATGTGTTTACTATGTTTTATATATATATATATATATATATATATATAAACTCAGCCTGTAGCCTGTGTGTTTCTCCCCACCCAATGTAATCACACGTCTCATGTCCACGATGCCTCATGTCCATGTCACGCACGATCATATCTAATGCAGCAAGTCATATAATATCTATGATTATAATGTCTATGTCATAAAACCTGTATCCTACACAGAATCACCATGAATATCTCAGGAAGATTCCGTCTCATGAATAGTGTCAGTGTCCTGGGTTATAGTGTACTTGATAAGACAAGTACGAGAATGTAAAGGGTCACGAATGTCCATCTCTAAGTGACGTTACACAACTCCGCGTACGGTGTTGGCACCCGACTATTAATCGGACGCTAAGTAAGTCACACGGTCCTAGGTCAAGCATGCACAAATATATATATAGTCAAAGGAATAAATAACAAGAACTGCAAGTTTGGCAAGGTACACTTGCCTGTGGTTCTGGCTCCAACTGTAGCTCTGGTCTCAGTGTGATCTGCAGGTACTACTCCGGTTGCTGAAATAAACATCACCATTAGATTCAGAAAATATCAAATAGCTAGAAACGCCTGTCCTTGAGTCCAATTTGGACACAAGGGCAAAAATGACATTTCCGGGTCAAAGCGGGGTCCACATGTGGGCCACTTTGCACCGAAAAGCGTGTCAGGGTCAAAGGTCTCCAAATTCGTCCAACTTAGTGTCAACAAGTCAGGAACGATGATACGAACCCAACGGAACTTTCAGAATTGGATTCCGATGAGCCGATCACAAAATCGTCCGTCAAGTGGAGCCGGTGGGGCCTACGATACGCGATTTTGTCAACGTTCTCAGAATCGAACCAAACTTGGGTCACAGGACCAGCGTATTGCTACGAGTTCGATGGCGCAAGTTTCGTCTCGATCCGACGTGTGTACACAAAGTTACAACGTGTTCCAGAATGGACGGATACAGGGCGTTGTCGCGGATACGCGTTGATTCCGGTGTGCACGCACATCCAAATCAACTTCTGCGAAATTCCACACGTCCGTATCAACGGCGCGCACGTTTCGGTGAAGACCGCGCGTGACCAAGTCGTCCCGTTTGGCGGGGCGCACTCAGTTCCGGGGTGAAACAGGGCGTTGGTTTTCCTGTTTTTGGATCGCGGTTTGCGATCACCACAGGACGCGACGCACCGAGCCAGTTGCACGGACATCGAGAGGGTTATACAGTCTACGCGACACAACTGACAGAACGAAAAACGGATACACGAGGAGAGAGGAAACGCTACCTGAACAGGGCTCCGAGAAGTCTGAATTTCACGTGTCCGTGTACTGTTTCGTGTCCGTATCGAGTTGCTGTGTCCGACACGAACTGTGTCCTGTGCCGTGCTAGGGTTCAGGCGGCCAGCGGCGGGGGCTTCGCCAGAGGGAGCCGGGCTTGGGGTCGGCGAGGTCGGGCTAGGGCTGCGGGCGGCGCTCGGGTGATGGTTATCAGAAGTCGGGGACGATGGTGAGGTTGAAGTGTTGGTGGTGGTTTGGGAAGTCCAGCGAGGCTGTGGCGGCTGAGTTCAGTTGGTCAGGGAGTCGGCAGGGTCAGGTCGGCTTCGTCGTCGGTGCTGCGGCCCTCGGGCGGCGCTGGGAAAGATGGAGGAGAAGAGTGGGAGGGATCGTCGGCGCAATTCAAGTCCGGCTGTGCTCCGGCCCTTGCGCAGGGAAGAGGAGTAAGGAGGATGGGCGAGGTCGTGCACGGTGGCGAGGCAGTTATGAGGTCACTGAGGCAGGAGCTGTTGGTGGCTACTCCGGCCAGGTTGTCCGGCGAGGAAGAATCGGGAGGAGGAAGGAGAACAGTAATTGAAAGGGGGGGGGGGGTCGGCTGAATAATTGGAGTTGGTTTTTTTTTTTTTGGGTGTTTAGGTTTTTAGGAAAAAAGAGATCAAGGTGTATTTATGGGTGATGTGGGTGTTGACCTAAAATAGGTTTGATTGGTCAACCCCTCTTGGGTTGGGCCTAGGATTCGGGCTTGGGTTAATGCTCCTTGGGCTTGGCTTCTGCTCTCATGGGGATGCTGGATGTTTGGTACGGGTTTAATTCGGTATAATTCTACTATAGTTTCTAGGGCTTTAAAAATGATTCCGGAGTCCAATAAATTCACAGAAAATTACCCTATGTCCGGTTTTCCTTTTTACACCATAAAATAATATTTCCATAATAATTTAATATTAATTAACAGCAATTAAAAATCATTTAAATTCAAAATACCTAGGTTTTAATTACAGAAAAATTTCAGAAAATTACAGAAAATTATGAAAACTCCAAATTAATTTTTTTAAAAAAAATCAGGGGGCTTACAATCTACCCAACTTATAAAAATTTCGTCCTCGAAATTAAACTAGGGTAGGGTCTAAAGAATTCCTCTCAAGTGAACATTGCGGTATCTACCCAACTTAGAATTTACCCATCTATCATCTAAGGCTATACATCTAAGAAAGTTATGCCCCAAATTATGTTATTGAGTCCTCAAAATTTTTAACACCAACATGTCATCTATGATATTCCCTTAATCATTTATAAAAGGGTCCTCAATAATGCGACCGGCCTGTGGGGTATATCTAGTACTGTCTATATATCAAACTTATACCAAGCACGATGTTTCGTCTTTCTGAAATAAGGGAAGACGGAAATCAATAATAAAGAGTTCAAGGGTGAGGTAATAGAATAGAAGTATCGGGATCAAGGCGTTTAAAGAATTCAAATGGGAATTGTTATGGCAGTTGTGGACTGAAATCCTATTTTGGGCAATTCCTATTCACCTGCTCGCATCGGTATAGTTATGTAACGGATACGATAGGCTCAGACATATCTAGAGGGCAAGTACATTCGTCTACTAATCACTATATATCTCAATCCACATAAAGTTGTCGTGCGAAGAGCGAACCAAAATGCACTAAGGTTGATCAGACCGTAATACACTGATTCTGAATATACAATTGAATTAGTGTACATGTCCACTAATATATATATCATGAACAATCTCGATAAAGAATAAGCTTGCAAAACTAGGCTATAGAATAGCAGCATAAGTCAAGTACAACAAATTTAAGTACGCTAGATGATGATGAAAGGAGGTACAAATTAATCAAGTTCACAAAACAAAACAAACAAGCAACCATAATAATAACAGACTCTACAATCTCTACAGTTATCATACAACCTCCTTGTCTAAGTCGCTAGTCGACCAAATAGGGGCAAGGACCTCTAAATTCTATTGTCTGAATAATCACTATCTTCTTATACAAGTCTAAAGTTGTGTCATCCTAGTTTACTTCATCAATGGGTCAATAGGGCTAGGTGGTATTATGTTGTGAGGCATACTACTCCACTTAAAACAATAAACTAATACTGAACTCGTCTTAAGGATACCGTAGAAACTCTTGTTAAGGTCTACGAGAAGGGGTCTTGGTACCTATTAGGGTATACATAGGTCATGGTCGTCTTAAGCCTTAGTCTTAGTGCCTATAGAACAAGTGTCGATAGTGAGGATAGAAGAGTTACTGGCCGTCAAGGGTAAGGGATCTAACTTGTATCGAGGTGGGGATACTAATTACGCGACTCAAAGCTAAAGGGTAATCATTAGGTCATAATTTACAATAATAACTTAAACTGTCAAGTTCTAATTACCAATCACACAGCAAAAATTTAGAGTAACAACCAACATAAACAATAAGAGGCACACAGGAATCAAGGCAGGATGCAAGTCAAGAAATTAATTCGAATCCGATATAGATGTCAAGAACGATTCAAGCAAGTGGATGAGATCCAAAACTTATCATATTCTTATCGCAGGCTTGCTCGGTCCCTAAGTTGAAACCGAACAATTTAGTCGTTGACCTGCGTGGGCCACCACAAAAAACCATGTCACGCCCCAGTCCCAAAATATCGAGGGACTAGACACGTGGCATTGGCCAGCAGCACACACCGATGGACAAACCCAATTTAATGGATCCATCGGGGCGTACTTAAGCTGTAATACAACAATAAGGGTCTATATATACTAATCTCATCCACAGAAATGAATACAACAATATCAGAATCATAAAGCAAGATCAATCTCAATATAATATAAACTCGGAGAAACAACCCGATAATGAGTCTGATACATCTGTCAATGATACAAGAATAAAGATAACCACAGCAAATACTGAGTATGGGGAAAGCCTATACCCAGAAGATACCCTCGGTGATCACTCGTCTACTGGATATGGTACTGCTCCAGTGCCTGCTCCTGCTTCTGCTCCTGCTAATGCTCCTGTCCCGTGTAACTCGGGGTCGATCTCGTCTGCTTCTCGTCTGCTAGTCCTGGGGACATAGTCCAGATCTAGGTCCTCAGGGGACATAACAAGGTACAAAAATCAACATGCCAAAATGCAGTGTAATAGTAAATGAGATAAATAGGGTAAACTATATAACCATCTATGTGAAAATGCAATTTGAGAGCATCACTAAACTCAGGCTGAGACCACTACAAGCTCTGTGTCTGGGAGCCGGTAGCAGTGTTTACTATATGTTTTACTATGTGTTTACTATGTTTTATATATATATATATATAAACTCAGCCTGTAGCCTGTGTGTCTCTCCCCACCCAATGTAATCACACGTCTCATGTCCACGATGCCTCATGTCCATGTCACGCACGATCATATCTAATGCAGCAAGTCATCTAATATCTATGATTATAATGTCTATGTCATAAAACTTGTATCCTACACAGAATCACCATGAATATCTCAAGAAGATTCTGTCTCATGAATAGTGTCAAGTGTCCTGGGTTATAGTGTACTTGATAAGACAAGTACGAGAATGTAAAGGGTCACGAATGTCCATCTCTAAGTGACGTTACACAACTCCGCGTACGGTGTTGGCACCCGACTATTAATCGGACGCTAAGTAAGTCACACGGTCCTAGGTCAAGCATGCACAAATATATATATAGTTAAAGGAATAAATAACAAGAACTGCAAGTTTGGCAAGGTACACTTGCCTGTGGTTCTGGCTCCAACTGTAGCTCTGGTCTCAGTGTGATCCGCAGGTACTACTCCGGTTGCTGAAATAAACATCACCATTAGATTCAGAAAATATCAAATAGCTAGAAACGCCTGTCCTTGAGTCCAATTTGGACACAGGGACAAAAATGATATTTCCGGGTCAAAGCGGGGTCCACATGTGGGCCACTTTGGCACCGAAAAGCCTGTCAAGGTCAAAGGTCTCCAAATTCGTCCAACTTAGTGTCAACAGGTCAGGAACGATGATACGAATCCAACGGAACTTCCAAAATTGGATTCCGATGAGCCGATCACAAAATTGCCCTTCAAGTAGAGCCGGTGGGGCTCACGATACGCGATTTTGTCAACGTTCTCAGAATCGAACCAAACTTGGGTCACAGGACCAGCGTATTGCTACGAGTCCGATGGCGCAAGTTTCGTCTCGATCCGACGTGTGTACACAAAGTTATAACGTGTTCCAGAATGGACGGATACGGGACGTTGTCGGCGGATACGCGTTGATTCCGGTGTGCACGCACATCCAAATCAACTTCTGCGAAATTTCATACGTCCGTATCAACGGCGTGCACGTTTCGGTGAAGACCGAGCGTGACCAAGTCGTCCCGTTTGGCGGGGCGCACTCAGTTCCGGGGTGAAACAGGGCGTTGGTTTTCCTGTTTTTGGATCGCGGTTTGCGATCACCACAGGACGCGACGCATCGAGCGAGTTGCACGGGCATCGAGAGGGTTATACAGTCTACGCGACACAACTGACAGAACGAAAAACGGATTCACGAGGAGAGAGGAAACGCTACCTGAACAGGGCTCCGAGAAGTCTTAATTTCACGTGTCCGTGTACTATTTCGTGTCCGTATCGAGTTGTTGTGTCCGACACGAACTGTGTCCTATGCCGTGCTAGGGTTCAGGCGGCCAGCGGCGGGGGCTTCGCCAGAGGGAGCCGGGCTCGGGGTCGGCGAGGTCGGGCTAGGGCTGCGGGCGGCGCTCGGGTGATGGTTATCAGAAGTCGTGGACGATGGTGAGGTTGAAGTGTTGGTGGTGATTTGGGAAGTCCGACGAGACTGTGGCGGCTGAGTTCAGTTGGTCAGGGAGTCGGCAGGGTCAGGTCGGCTCCGTCGTCGGTGCTGCGGCCCTCGGGCGGCGCTGGGAAAGATGGAGGAAAAGAGTGGGAGGGATCGTCGGCACAGTTCAAGTCCGGCTGTGCTCCGGCCCTTGCGCAGGGAAGAGGAGGAAGGAGGATGGGCAAGGTCGTGTACGGTGGCGAGGCAGTTATGAGGTCACTGAGGCAGGAGCTGTTGGTGGCTACTCCGGCCAGGTTGTCCGGCGAGGAAGAATCGGGAGGAGGAAGGAGAACAGTAATTGAAAGGGGGGGGGTCGGCTGAATAATTGGAGTTGGTTTTCTTTTTTTTTGGTGTTTAGGTTTTTAGGAAAAAAGAGATCAAGGTGTATTTATGGGTGATGTGGTGTTGACCTAAAATATGTTTGACTGGTCAACCCCTATTGGGTTTGGGCCTAGGATTCGGGCTTGGGTTAATGCTCCTTGGGCTTGGCTTCGGCTCTCATGAGGATGCTGGGTGTTTGGCACGGGTTTAATTCGGTATAATTCTACTATAGTTTCTAGGGCTTTAAAAATGATTCCGGAGTCCAATAAATTCACAGAAAATTATCCTATGTCGGTTTTCCTTTTTACACCATAAAATATTATTTCCATAATAATTTAATATTAATTAACAGCAATTAAAAATTATTTAAATTCAAAATACCTAGGTTTTAATTACAGAAAAATCCCAGAAAATTACAGAAAATTATGAAAACTCCAAGTTAAATTTTTTTTAAAAAAAATCAGGGGGCTTACACACTATGTTTGGCTTCACGCTGAGGCTCCTTGATTTGGATTCTAGCAAGAACGGGCATAAATTTGAATTTAAATCTTACCACTGTTCATTTGTTTCCTTGTCACGAAGATGTTAACTTTTTTGCAATTTACTTATTTTCTAAATAAGGATTTGGACCAATCTAACCACTTACGGTTGAAAATTTCTTCTTGTTATCAACTAACATATATTTCTAGTTGCTTGACAATTATCTTTTACTAATCCACTTTATCTTTTTAGTGTTCAATACTTGCTGGACGGTTAACATCTAGCCTTGCTTCAGTGACTTTGATAGTCTGTGGAGGAGCGTTTCTTCAGAGCATTGTCCTCTTTTGGCTTCTTTTTGGCTACAGGTTTCTACTTGCATTGAGTGAACTTAATCCATTTTTTTCTTGAAACTTCCACTCCAATATAGACATGTTAGTTTGATTCTCTTATTCTTATTTGCGTTCAGTTTAAGTAGTGGACTACTTGGCTCTGTTTATCCACTTCTTATGGCTGCAATGTTGGGCGTAGGCAACGGAGTGTTCAATACACAGCTTAACGCATTAGTTGGAATGCTCTTTAAGCGAGAAACGGTAAAGCCCTATGTCAATGGTTCCTCACATTAGAAAATGCCTTCATTCTAGGTTATCTTTGCTTCAGATAACAAAGACCACTTTATCTATTTTCATATTAGCATGGTATATTTCTTATCAGTATAAATAAGTCAATTTTCCAAATTATGTTGCATTTAGTACATGCCTATATGGTTATTTAGTTCAAGAGGATTCTGTGAAATTGATATTATATTTCTGATATATCTAGCCTTCAGTGTTCACTGGAGTTGTATCACTTGTTTTTTGACAAAGTTATATTTTCAATTCTGAAAGGTTTTACCTGAACCATAGGTGTTCTTAGTTAAAGAAAAGCAATATGCTTGAAAGTTCCACATTATTGATAGCTCTTATGTGCCATGGTGCAAGAACTTGATGGCCATACTTGTGCTTATGAAGGTCATCTAATTTCTGTACCTGACTATTTTCTAGATATAAATTTTGGGCTTATTTGCAACTCATACCCTCAACTATCTCTGTTTTTCAACTTGATACCTTAAAACTTTTTACTCAACGACATGATACTCTAAAAAAAAAAGAGCCAAAAATACCCCCTCCTCCCCCCGCCCCCGGCTCCCCCCTCCCGCGCCCCCTCCTCCCGCCGCTGTTGTTGTCGTTGCCTACCCCTGCCCCCCTCCTTCCACAGCGGGCTGCCGCCGCCACCGCTGCTGCGAGGGGGGGGGGGGGGTGGGGTGGCAGTGGTAGTTTCATTTTTTTAGGGTATGAAATTGAAAATATTCAATAGTTGATGGTATCAGTTTTAGGATATCAAGTTGAAAAACAGGGATAGTTGAGGGAATCAAGTTGAAAATAAGCCTAAATTTTGGTGTACCAGTTTTCTTAGTAAACGAGGGTGTCACATGGAGCAATGGTAATGATGCAAGTTTGAGTTATGGAAACCTCTCTCTCTCTCTCTCTCTCTCTCTCTCTCTCTCTATATATATATATATATATATATATATATATATATATATGTGTGTGTGTGTGTGTGTTCGCAGCGCGCGTGTGTGGGGTAAAGGTGCTTACGTCTTGACCTTCTCCAGACACTGCTTAAGCACTTTCCTCTTGCACATGAGAAATGTTACTTTTATGCGCACGAGAGATGTTATTCTGCATGCAGATGGACATACCACACGGGTGTGTGATACTGAAAGTGAACTGAAGGATGGTCTGTTTTACTTAATCTTATTTATGTAAATGCTATTCTTGTTACTAGAAGATCTAGATATGATAGGAGACACTTGTTCAAACTTTGAAATTCAAATCACAATGTGAATGGTATTACTTTGTCACTTGGATACAGGATACTTCTATTAGAAGAATATGACTAATCCCAGGAAAGTTCGCTAGAATATCTGAATAATAAACTCAATCCCCTCTCTCTCTCTCTCTCTCTCTCTCTCTCTCTCTCTCTCTCTCTCTCTCTCTTCAAAAATAAATGTAAATCCTGTAAACCTTAAAAAGAAACAATCAAACATACTTAAGCAACAATTATAACATGCTTACGGTTAAACAAATAAATAATGGCCTTGATTGAAAACATTCTTCTGCTGAACTTTATTAAGAGAAATCATTTGGTTAAGCAACAATGTGAACCCTCCCTCAAACTTCGGTTTACTATTTTGCAAAAATATAGATGCGGTGTAGCTCCTTTGAAGATCATCATATATTTAACTATATGAAGTGTGTACATCCATATAACTTAGGAAGATAAGCTAAACCGAAAGATGGGTTGTTTAGAAAAGAACACACTGTATATAATTTAATAATTTATCAATTATAAGAGAAATTGTTACCTTTTATGATCCTCCATACCTCTCTATAATGCTAAATCCATGAAGTACCTTTGTTTTGAACCCTCCAAGAGTTCCGTCCAACCTCGCTTTTTCTAAATCTAAATGAGCTGGCCACCTGGGAAGCCAAAGCCAAAGCCAAAGCCAAGCCAACACAAATGGAAAGGCATGCTAAAAGAATAGATATAGTAAGAGAGCTCTGAGGCTACATCCCGTGTCATGAACCCGCTTATGTGTAGGCCAGCTGCCTAAAACATGTCATGCAGCAAAATGACTAAAGGGTTTCCTCTTTTAACTCGTTTGTTCCCAAAATTGCATTCTAGACCTGTAGCATTTCCTCTTTTTCCAGATAATCCAAGGAATGGGGTTTTGAATTTTGTCAAGGGTTTTTCTGTTCTTTGTACTTTGCACATTTTGTATGTAATCTATGCTCAGAAAGATTGTTTTTAATTTCACGGTTACACTACATCCTAACAAAGAAGTTGTGGAATGTTGTAACAGGAAGCAGCTTTTGCGCAGCTGAAGTTGTGGCAAAGTGGTGCAATTGCGGTCATATTCTTCTTGAGCCCATACATCTCTCTTCAGGCCATGCTGATAACTATGGTTGCTGCCCTGTGTGTTGCGCTATCTGGGTTCCTGTATCTAACCCTCCATGTGGAGAGGTCATTCTCATCTGCATCTTGATGCCAACAAACACTGTATCCGATGAATGCATGCCACTGGGTTATGGATCATTTTTTCTTTGGTAGGCCATTTGTTGCCAAAGGAAAGCAAAAACTGTTGCACCGGATGGGGGAGTGCTATGCCCTCTCAGAAACTGTTTTTTCTTTAATAAATTCTTAGAACTGTATGCTCTCAGAAAAATGTTGGGTGATGATTTTTTGTACTCAAAAGAGTTAAATCCAAGTATTTGGACTCCCACTTGTTCATAACTAACAGGTGGGGTGTATTACACTGTCGATTTTCTTGTTTTATCAGGTTGTTGCCCTCATTGATGGTTTAGTAGTAATTGCTTGTGCATTCAAATTATTGGCTCTTTTCATCTTTTGGTTAATGGTAGCTGGACTTGTTGATATGCTGCAGTGCAGTATATTGAATTTGGGTATTGCTAAAGCCTATACGGTTAATTGTACGCTTCTTGTGATTTTTCTTAACCTAGTTTGCTTTCTAGTATGAAAAACAAGTATTTTTGCAAGGGAGCAATGCCCTTGTGCACATCTTTTTGTTTGCTTAGAACATTGAACTTTTAGAATTAGACATGGAGAATGAACCCAAATGAATTGTCGAAGAATGAGTTATAAAGGATACTCCATTTGAACTTCATTATGGGGAGGAATGCGTCAGATTATGCCTTTAATGCCAATATCAAGATATTAGGTGCTTGTTTAAATTACTTGATTTTTGTTGACCATGTATGACCTTCCATATTATACGGGGTGTGTTATTGGCACCTGCAAAATATTTTTGGGAGCGACATTAATATATTTGAAATTTTGATTTCCCAAACTATTTTTTTTTCTAGGACTGCCTGTTCTTAAGGCAGAGAACTCTGATTTCATAAAGGTAAATTTTTTGGAGTATTGTAATATATTAGTAGTGTCAAAATTTTGGTAGTCCTAAGATCATTGATTTTCATCTTTAGAGCTATCAAAATTTTGTCACTTCTATTATATAGTCATGACTGTCAGAATTTTGGTAGTCCTCTATGTCCAAACGTGAATGTGTCTGTTCCAAAATTTCGAAATAGTGTCTTAGTGCTTTCTACTAGAAAACTATAACAAACTATATATTACAAATAAAATCTAAGAATCTAAAAAAAACCTAGAGTCTATTTTTTTAGTTTTAATTGATGGATAGTTTTATCTAGAGCTAGAAGAGGAAGAGAGTAGAAAGAGGAAGAAAAAAAAAGGTGTTGCCTCCAAGAAAAGAAGTGTATTGTTTTAAAAAATAAAATGGAATAAATTGTGTTGCTCTCTATTAATAAATCTCTGTGACCCTCCCCCCCCCCCCCCCCCCCCTCTCTTCTCTCTCTCTCTCTCTCTCTCTCTCTTTCTCTCTCTCTCTCTCTCTCTCTCTCTCTATATATATATATATATATATATATATATATATATATATATATAAGGGATATGAGGTATAGACTCATATTTCTACATGAGCCAATGTACACGTGGACCAATAGGAAGTAGTGTACTAGTGCACATGGGTGCATATGGGATGTAAGAACTTTTGAACGAGGAGTATGAGGGGTCCTAGAAAAAAACTTTTGAATGAGGCATAGGCTCATATTCCTACTCGGTGTGATGTTCCAGAACTTTTGAACCGAACTCTGTCCGAGTTCGGTGTCGGCGGCGGCTGCTCGGGTTTTGGAGTTTTTATGTTATATTTTGGACCGTTGGATGTTAGTGGACGGCTGGATCTTATGGTATTTTAGGGTTTCATAACCCTAAAATAGGTTTCTCATTCTATAAATAGGGAGGAGGGTGGAGGCACAAAGAAAAAAAAGCACAAGTTGGAGATCTGTAAACCCCCTCACCAAAAATAGATATATTTTTATATTTTTTATATTATTATATTTATTATAGATATTAAATTACTTTAGAGTATTTTCTTAGTTAATTAGAAAATAAAATTTTTAGTATATTTACTTATGTAAATATTTATTTAGAATCATTTTTAGGCTATTTTAGATTTTTGGAGATTTTTCTAGAATTTTTAGGTAATTAAAACATAGGGAACCTAAATTTCTAGAAATTCCATGATTTACTATGAGACCATACTTGCATATTGTTCCTACCAAATATTTATTTTAGGTTAAAATATTTAATTATATTTTTCTGTAATTTATTTAGAATTTTAAGAAATTTATTTAGATTTTTGAAACTATTTAGGATTTATTTGGATATATATAGTCTTAATATTAGATATATAATAATTTAGTGTTAATAGATATTAATAAGATTATATATAAATTATTTGAATTATCCTTAATTTTATTTAAGATTATAAATTATTGAGATAAACTCAAACTCTATTTTAAATTAATTCAAATCCTGAGCCTACTAGGAAAGAAACTTCAAGCATATCCTATCATTATTTAACCTGATCATAATCATATCCAAATTAGCCAATCCTAGTCGTATTCAATTAAGTAGTCGTATTCAATTAAGTAGTGTCCACCATTATAAATACCTCATCCTTTATATTTTTCTTCTCCAAAATCTTCTCTTTTTCGTCCAAAAAGAGTCAAAATTCGTCATAAATTCAGCCTCATTTTCTAGTAGTTATGACGACTTAAAAAGACGATATCTCCTAGCTCCAGACTCCAAACGCGTTCCATTTTTTTTGTTAGAACTATATCAAGGTTAGTTTTCTGAATATATAAATTATTTTAATAATTTATGAACCTATTTTCTAGAAAATTCTAAAAGTGTCAGCTGTCCAAAATCAGACACATTTTAGTATTTTTGAGATTACGGGAGATCCCGAACTCGGAATTACGAACCGTTTGAAGTTTCGAAAGTTGACATGATGAACTTACATAAAATTATTTTTTCAGAATTTAACATGCAAGTTTAATCTACTGTAAACTTTGTGCAAAATAAACGTAAATAGGAAACCACCGAAAACTATCATCTATTCGCCCTTGTGGCCATAACTCTTTACCGACTTGTGATTTTATAAAACCGTCGATTCTGGCGTTCATGTAGCGCTAAAATTTATAGAATTTTATACACAAATCCAGGATTTGAGTCGATTGACTTTTTGGTCAACGGATTGCCTCGATTTATGTGTCACGGATCACAAATCCGTAAAGTTAATTTTCTTTGGACCAAAATTAGGGTTTAGTAATAAAATCAGATTATAATAAGATTAAAATACTATTTTAGGTTATTTTATTCATAATTAAAATAGTTTAAAATGGAGGAACCTATTCACCCACTTTTGTAACCTAACTTGTTTAATTCATGTGACGGGTAGATCGGACGACGCCTTGAGTTGAGACTTCATTCTTTTTCAGACCAGGCAAGATACCTTGCCAAATTGCTTACAGTATTTTTCATGCTTAGTATATTTCTGTATATTTATTGTATTTTTGTATATTCATTGCATGTGTACTTTCTTTCAGTCATTACTATATATTAGATATGTTGACACACACTTGACACTTAGTATCATAGAGGACAATTAGTAGGCATATGGGCTATAACCACTCTGGTGAACCATAGTAACTAGCACGCACTATGGTAGTCGTGTCCGATGGTCGCTACCCCTGCGGTATGTCGATTGATGGAGTCACGAGGGTCGCTAGCCCCGTGGTATGTCGGCTGATGATGTCCACTGACGTGTGTGTGAGTTGTGAGGCTTAGATCGAGTAGCCTACCTTTGCCCATACGTCGAACAGTTGTCCTCATTGCATTCATATAGATTATCTTGTACAGCGTACTTATATATTTTCAAACATTATGCATGTTTACTGTATTCAAATTGGCTTGCTTCTATGTATCTTGTTACGTCCCTCTGAGGACCTGGTCCCTTTCAAGGTGTAGATGTTCATGACTTTTCGCAGGAGCACGTATCAGGACTTACCACTTATCTCTTCCGAGGAGGCCTTACCTTCAGAGCATCTTTGATTATCTCCAGCGACGGATCGCTTCGCTGATACCTTTATATCATCATCTTAATTATATTGGAGAATTACCCTTCTTCTCTATTTTAGTATTGATATAGTCATTGGTAGTGGATTTGTCTACACCCGACTATTAGTTTTGGATTATTCAGACTCATTATTCTAGTTTAGCTATTTCATTTTTGTGACTTGTAGTGTGGATGAGATTTAGTATATCTGTGACTTGTGACCATATATATACCACATGTGAGTTTATATTCATATTACAACGTACGTGTGTATTATGGTATCCATATATTAGAATTGTCATATACATACGGCTGGCATGCTTACGTGTTCCTAGTCCTACGTATTTTGGGACTGGGGCATGACAAGATCTAATTGAGTAGCCGTCAACTTCGGTTTGAGAGATTGCTACGGGTTGGTGAGTGATTTCAATTGTAATCTTCTGCTTTTCTTCTTGAGTGTGGTGAGGGGGTTGAACCTATTAGGACAAAGGGTTTCACCATTAGTTCTTTGCAATTTTGTAATTTTATCTGAGTTATAAATATTGAAATTTGTCTAGGTGACGTAGTCACCGCCATATACTTGTCTTCATCTGTGCTTGGTGTTCGTAGATTGGTTTGGTCATCTCAGGTGGGTTGGCAAAGCGCTTCTTCCGCTGCGCGACCAACACATGGTATCAGAGCCAGGTTCTTCTCGAGAGGGAAGGTGCAACTATGTCTACGGAGCAGATGAGCACTCGTATGATCACCGTCACAGGAAAAAAATTGGGCAATTTAGAAGCCAAGGATGGAGGATCTACTCTGGTGCAAGGACTTGCATGTTCCGTTGGAGGACGACAACCAAAGTCAATGAACAAAGGTGCGGATGACTGGAAACGACTGGATCGAAAGGCTGTTGGATTCATCCGCCAATGGCTGAACCACTTGGTGTTTCAACACGTGTCCATGGAGAGTTATGCAAAAGCATTGTGGGAGAAGCTACATTCGTTGTACGAAGGGAAGACGGCTGGCAACAAGGCATTTCTGATTCGCCAACTCGTCAACTCAAAGTATACGGAGGGTGCACTAGTGGCACAATATCTGAATGAGGTTCAGGGCATCATCAATCAGCTGTCTGTGATAAAGATGGTGATTGAGGATAAGCTTCAGGCCCTTCTTCTTTTGAGTTCTCTGTCGGAAAGCTGGGAGGCGTTGGTGGTGTCGGTGAGCAACTCCGCTCCTGATGGAGTTGTCATGATGGAGGTAGTCAAAAGCAGCTTATTGAACGAGGAGATCCAGCATAAGCAAGTAGAATCGTAGCAGGAGTCCGCTCTGGTGGCTTCCTACCGGAAGGGAAGACCCAAGTCACAGGCGAGAACAAGGGGGAGTTATCAGAATCTTGTGATTGTGGACCGCAAGGAGGGCTGCTATCACTGTGGCGAAAGAGGTCATATCAAGAGGAACTGTATGAAGTTCAAAGCTGAGAAGGCCAAAGGCAAGGATGATCAGGAGGATATCACGGCTATGGGAGATCTCATCATCGCAGCAACTGACGCAGAGGAACCTTGTGGCATGTATCATGATGACGATTGGGTCATGGATACCGAGGCGTCGTATCACGCCACTCCATATAGGAGGATCTTCACGTCATACCGCGGTGGCAGGTCTGGACGTGTGAAGATAGGCAACAAGGGGACGATTGCAGTTGTAGGAATCGATGATGTGCACTTGACAACAGAGCTTGGTGAGAAGCTCGTTCTCAAGGATGTGCGACATGTATCAAGTTTGCTCTACAACTTGGTTTCAGTAGGAAGGCTGGCGGATGATGGCTCTCGCATTTTATTTGGGGACAAAGATTGGATGCTTATGAAGGGTTTCCAGCAGCTGGCTCGAGGAGATTTGTGTTGTGGCATGTACAGGCTCAAGCCACTGAGGTGTACAGGCAGACCACAGACACTGGATGGAGGCTCGAGGGGTATTCGACAGGAGGTAGATCGTCAAAAACTTGTCTTGGAGAGGCTTCGAGATACTTTGAGGGATACAGATAATTCGGTTCGTCGAGACAAAGCAATGAATGGTGATGAGTCAAAGATTGAGGGTCAGTCTGTCGATCCCATGATAGCTGGCCGATCTCCAAGTGGGGTTGTTCCACGGATCCGATTTTGGCGACGAGTGGTTTGCCAAAGCTTCACGGAGCGACATTGGTTTCAGTAGTTCGAGGCCAGGAAGGAGATCAAGGTTTTCAGCAAACTCAATCTGAGGGGGGAGCATCATCATTCACACAGTTCAGGGGAAGCTGTGGGTCATTGACGACATGCACAGTGCGTTATATTCTGCTCGAGGACGCATGTATATGGGGGAGCTTCAAGTTCGGACACGAAGGTGGGCAGATTCAGGAGTTCGAATTTCGGAAGAATCGCACCGTCCGCTTGGTTGGGCCAGCCAAGGGTGAAGAAGCTCGTCGGAACGTTAACAAGTTCTGGTGGAAGATGAAAGTCGGGGACATACAACCAAGACTCACGGTAAGGCTGATCATCAGGGACTTCGGTCTTGGCCGTGTCATCGATATCGGCAGGATCCCAGTAGTGCAAGAGGTGCTACACATGGCAGCTAGCGTCAAAGTGACGGTCGAGGAGCTGGAGATGATGGAAGATGCAAAGCAACTCGGGGGATCGAAGATCGGTGGCATGGGGAAGCAAGTTTTCTGTCACAGGGCGACATGCATGGAGTCCAGTTGAGGAGCCATGGAGCCAACACCTCTCATCAGACTGAAGGGAGAGATTATTGGGAATCAAGTCTGCTGAAGGGGGAAGAGTTTGGTCCGAACTCGATCCCTGGCCGAGTTCGGGCAGAACTCGGTGTGGTGTTCCAGAATCTTTGAACCAAACTCGGTCCGAGTTCGGTGTCGGCGGCGGCTGCTCGGATTTTGGAGTTTTTATGTTATATTTTGGACTGTTGGATGCTAGTGGACGGCTGGATCTTATGGTTGGCTATTTTTAGGATTTTCTAACCCTAAAATAGGTTTCTCATCCTATAAATAGGGATGAGAGTGGAGGCACAAAGAAAAGAAACACAAATTGGAGATTCAGGGTGCTCGTCCATAGAAAATCTAAGAGAAAGTCCATGCTTTGCTCTTAGGACTTCGTCATCCAAGACAGAAGAAAGAAGGAGATCTAATTGAGGAGTCGTCAACTTCGGTTAGGAAGATTGCTACGGGTTGGTGAGTAATTTCAATTGTAATCTTCTGCTTTTCTTCTTGAGTGTGGTAAGAGGGTTGAACCTATTAGGGCAAAGGGTTTCAACATTAGTTCTTTACAATCTTGTAATTTTATTTGAGTTATAAAGGTTAGAATTTATCTAGGTGACGTAGTCACCGCCATATACTTGTCTTCATCTGTGCTTGGTGTAGATTGGTTTGGTCATCTCAGGTGGGTTGGCAAAGCGCTTCTTCCGCTGCGCGACCAAAATATAAGTCATATCTTTCTTTAAAACTCCAATACGTATTTATTTAGACCTACATCTAATCCTAACATCTCCTTTCACTATAATTTTATCGCTCATCTTCTACATGTCTTGACCTTCTATTGTTAATCCATACGAGAGGTATTCCTTTTATCTGTTCTCAATTATCATCACTTCTAGTCAATTTTCTTTTAACATCGAGACCAAGGTTGGGAGTTCCATTTTGAAAACCCCCACAATCCCCGTTAAAGGTTAATATTAATGTTACATTAACATAACCCCTATTTAATTAGTTTTTAGATAATTAATAGTGTTAAATATTAATGTTTATGTCAAAGTTAAACTGTTTAAAGCAAACATCGTTAACTTTAAGGGTTATGATAATCCCTATTAGGTTCTCAAAACTGTATACGGCCTTCCCAATAATTTATGTAACTCCCAACTACTAGATTGGCCCCTTTGTCAAAACTAATAGTTTCACGTAGATGAATTGATAGAATTAATTCTCTTTTTGGAGGCAAGTATATATGGAGATACAAAACCTAGTAAATAAAGTAATTACAATTATAAATCTACCCTGAGACTTTTTATACTTAAAGACTTCCTATAATTAACCCGTCCATCACTCCCCCTCAAGTTAGTGCATATATCACTCATTTCCAACTTGGACAAGAAACTTGCCAACTAAATGTTCTTTTGTTTTGATTGGTGGTGCCTCAATAATTTTTTTCTATCTTTTCTTTAATGAAGAACCGATCAACTTCCATATGCTTTATTCTATCATGTTGAACTGGGTAATGTGCAATATCACGTGCGACTTGGTTGTCATAAAACAACTTCATTGGTTGGGAAATCTATATCTCAAATCCTCCAATAGATTTTCAATCCATAATATTTCTTAAATACCTAGAGCCATCCACATTATTCTGACTCATTCTGTCATGTTGAACTGGGTTATGTTAGTATCACGTTCAGCTTGTTTGTCACAAAACAACTTCATTGATTGAGAATTTCTAGAACCCAAATCTTTCAATAGATTTTGGTTACATTATATTTCACAAATACCTAGAGCCATTCAATGTATTCTGTCTCAACACTAGATCGAGCAACTATATTCTGCTTCTTGCTACTCCATGTAACTAAATTACCTCCTATAAATATAAACTAACCAGATGTAGACATCCTAACATCTACTTCTCTTGCCCAATCTACGTTTGTATATCCTTCAACTTTGAGGTAATTCTTCTTCTTAAACAATATGCCCTCTCTAAATCTCTATTTCATGTAACTCAATATTCTCATCACAACATTCACGTATTGCTCTTGTGTATCGTGCATGAATTGACTCATAACTCCAAGTCCGGCCTTGCGTCATAACTCGTGTATGTGCTAGATACATCAAATGGCCTACTAATAGCTAACATCCCTTTATTCACTGGTACCTGGTTCAATTTCATTCAAATTTTAGACCTTCCTATAATAGTGTGACAACTGGCTTTCAATTAGTCATACATGTTTTCTGTAAAAGTTTTAAAGTATACTTCCTTTAAGATAGAAAAAAGTCATGATTTACTCAGAGACACTTCAACGCCCAAAAAATACTTCAGATCACCTTAATCCTTTATTTCAAATTATGCATATAAATATTTCTAAAGTGTCAATCGCTCCTTTTCATTCATGTGATCACCATATCATCGACATAGACTATGAATGCTGTAATTTTATCTTTTTTTTATTTATAAAAGGATATGATTTGTGTTACTCTACTTATAACCAAATTATCTCATATCCTAAATATCTCAAACATGCTCTAGGTGACTACTTGAGACCATACAACGACTTTTAACCTGCAAACCTTTTTGCTACCAGATCCTAAAACGCTATATCTAGGCAGAAGATCCATATAGTCTTTATTTGTCAACTCTCCATGCATGAATGGATTCTTTACATCGAACTGGTTTAGAGGCCAGTCAAAGTTACCGCAAGATATAGTAAAATACGTACAATATTAATCTTCGCAACTGGTGCAAATATCTCTATATAATCAATCCCATATTTTTGTGAGTATCCCTATGCCACCAATCTCGCCTTTTATTGATCAATCGATCTATCTGGTCGATACTTCACCATAAATAACCATCTGCATCATATATGCTTCTTACTAGCTGGCAGTAGGGGTGAGCGTTCGGTTTATTCGGTTTCAACCTAACCGCAATAGTCAAAACCAAAAAATCAAAATTCAAAAAATCCAAAATCGAAATAAGCTAAAACTGAATAATCGATTCAATTTATTCGGTTGTGCTATTTCTATTGTTTAATAGGTTGGATCCAAAATTAGGATCATAGTTAAATTATATTATAAATTATAAATTTTATACCGATATTTGTTGTATTTCAAAGTTGGACTAGTTGTTAAGTTACAAATAGGGTTTCAAAACACATACATAGAATTATTGTTTTCAAAATATAAATATTTAATCACAAAATATGCATAGAACTAAGGGTATTAAACACAAGTCCTATTCAATTTTTAGTTTTGGACCGAAATCGAAACCCAAAACCAAAACATAATAAGGAATTTTAGTTTTTCAAAATCAAAACTGAACCATTTTATTAAAAAATGAACCGATTCTCTTATTCGGTTTGATTTTATTTAGTTTTCAATCCAAAATCGAATAATGCTCACCCCTAGTTGTCATGTCATGGTTTCATAGAATCGAAAATCTATACTCGACGTGATGCCATACAACCTAAATTGTACTTGTACAAGACAAGCACAAACACGGTCGATAGAACATCTCAGAAATAAAGTCCTTATAAAAAAAAAGCAAAAAAGTTGAATAAACACAAGATATACAAAATGATTCTCTTTATTGGTAATACTATTGTGGAATTACAACAGCTCAAAGCTAAATAAACAACCCGATTACAATAACTCTCTCTATCAATATAATAAAATATGCCACAAGACTTTACATCGCAAGAACTATGCAAACAATAATGTTCCATACATTATTTTTTTATAACATAAAACTACATCATTGTATGACAAGCTCCAGCCAGCCCAACAAACTCTCCGATGCCTCAGAACCACCCACGCTACTCCCCGCACCTGCGAAACTGGGAGGAGGTTCGTATATTGTCGCGTACTGATGAATGGTCTATAGCCCACCCAACTTGACTAACACAATAATTATGTGAGAACATGCAAAGTTATTACGTGGTCTTTTTAATCTTGCCTTGAGATAAATTATATTTCATAAGCAAAAATAAAGAGCGTACATGTGACATGGTAAACAGTTTGCATAGCCAGATGTAAACCCCTTCGAACAAATTTAGGTCTACTTGGCTTAGATAGAGAGACTAGGGTTAGTTTGGAGACAATTAGAATTAGAACACAATGTTTTAGATTATTGTGCAATATTTGTATCACTTTGTGCACCTTACCGTTGCTTCGATATTTGAAGCACTACACTAGCATTTGTCTTTAAACAAATTTCACACACTTTTCCTAGTCGTTTCAGCCTTCCATTCTGACCTTTGTGTAACTCATAAATACCCTCTCTTGTGCTTCATTTTAGTCGCACAATATTTGTTACAAATGTCTATTCTTAAATCCAAATAAATTTAACTTTGTATTTTTGTCCGTTCCAATCAAAATTGGAGACACAACCTCGACCAATTTTGTGCAACCCAATTTATGGTAATATTCTATTCTGAGTCTATTATATCCATGACACTTGTGTCCCACCCAATTTTAATCCTATATACTTTCAATTAATTAAAGAATACCATTTACACTAATTTTTAGTTAAATTGGTGTAAGGACCCAACCTAACCCAAAACTAGACCCAACACCAACCCAAACCCCCACTCATACCCTCAAGGTTCATACTAAATACCACACACCCTTTTAATCCACTATATCACACCAAATATGGTATTTTTTTCTCATCCAATCCCAAATCTCATTGTTTGAGAAATTTCTTAATTGTCAGGGACTTTTGTACAAAAAGGCAATGAGGTGTCCACCTCCCATTGGAGCCAAGCCATGAAGAAACCCCCCTTCATTGTTGACCGGTCCATCATATTTTTCCCTCAATTTGGTTGTACTACATACAACTTTTTCCCCCTACATCATCCACACCCTCCATTCAAAACCAAAGCAATCCTAGCCCTCTATTTCTTCATGTAGAACCTTCCCCCATCCCTAGAAATGTATGTAGCCGGCCCTAATCCCAATGCCATCATCCTCCTATCTTTCTCCTACATAAACACCTACTTTCTCTCTCCCAAAATAAACCACAGCCATCACCCTCACTCCAAACCGAACCCTTAAAAAAAACTACACCTCCTTCTTCTTCATCCGGCCACCTCCCTCTTCCAACTCCGGCCATCACCATCCCGCCACCGCAGTCCTACCATCCTCCTCCGACCTGCCTCTCTCAACCTCGACCAACCCGCTACACCAGCAGCCACCTCCGTCTCAGCAACCACGACAGCAACCATCCCCAACCCGACTTCTTCTTCCTCCGACCTCTTATTCTTCCCCCGACGACCCTTCTTCTCCGACCTTCTTCCTCCGCCACGGCCACCACCGTCAGCCTCTCTCTACCTTGACCAACCCGCCACCACCAGCACCACCTCCGCCACTCCAGCCATCTCCACCACTCCCATCACCGTCGTCACCATCTCACCATCATCACCATCACCAACACCAACAACCTCTCCTCCGCCCATCTCCACCACCACAGCGGCCAACACCATCATCACCATCATCCCACCACAATCACCATCACTCCACCATTACCACCTCCAACCCTACAGCCACCGCCACCAGCAGCTCACCCTGCCACGGCCACCGCCACCGCCACCAGCAGCTCATCCCCACGACTAAGCCGCTGCCGCTGTGAGCTGCTGCCATTGCCGTTGCTGCTGCCATTGTAGCTTCTGCTGCTACTGTGTTGGCCGGAGCACTACCCCCACCGCCGGAGGCAGGCCTTTCACGGGCAGCGGACGAGCGTCACCCCCCCGGTCACGAGCAAGCCTAGGTTTGCACTTGTCATTCTCTTTCTTCATGTGTCGTTGCATGGACCTATGTGTAGTTGTGAACCCTAGTATAATGTATATATGTGTGCATGTTTTAGAATAGTAGTTGGTGTTAGTAAATACCTCATAGAAATTTTGGTTATTTAGTATGGTATATATTTGTGTTGACCTAGGTGTTTAGACTAAATTGACATTGTGCACACTAACCTACTAGCTAGGACTTATGTTTAGGTTATACGATATTTGGTATTGTAACATATTGTGGTAGTTAATCGTCTTGCTGTGCACGATATTTGAGGACATGATACTTGTACATTTTAACTACGTGCACACTCGACCCTGCTAGTTGACCGATTATGACCCCTCCTTGCGTCAGTTCTAAGTGCAGTGTAGTTGTATTTCCTGTGCGCACTAAAGTAATGACTGATGATTATATTATATTATGTCACTACCCAATTCTAGAAAATAGGTTTTTTCTTTATTTGGTAAATTGTGTATTGTATATAATTAATTATATTTATATTTAATTAGTGATTGTATTATTTTTATTTGATTGTTTTAGGGTTTTGGCTAGTCTGGACCCATGTCAGACCCTAGTGGACCCATGTCCGACCCAACCCACACCCTTGTGAGACTTATTTTTGGGTTTAGAAATATTTATTATATTTTTAGTGGGTTAGTTGGAGAGATTGAGAGCTAGTTTGAGTGCTTTTGGAACCCAAAACCCAAACCCAAGTAAGAGGAGGGCATTTTGGAATTTTAGACTTGTGAAACCCCTATTTCTTGCTTGGCCGGCCTATTCCCAGCCTCCATTCCCGCACACCAGCATCCCCCCCATTTTTCTACTTCTTCACTTCTTCTTCTCCACTCCTTCTTTCTTCTTCTTTCCTTCTTCCAAGTAAGTTTTCTCCATTTTCTTTTCTTCCTCCTTCCATTTCTTACTTTTGTGTGAACCATAATCTTATGATTTTCCCTAACCTAGGTGTGTAGATCCTAAACTTAGTGTGAAGGCTAGATTTGGAGGCTTGGAGCTTGAGGGTGATGATTTCAAGTGGATTGGAGACTTTGGC